>JAUZNJ010000023.1:128783-153939 GCA_034780135.1 Jordanella pulchra | reverse complement strand
TCCTTGCACATGAGATAATCACAGTAAATGCTTAACATTATTATAAATGGATTCCATAGTCCTACATATTGCTAATAGTATTTATTAAATCCTACTATGGAAGAACAACAGCTCTAATCAACTCTTCTCTTTTTGCTCTGCCTAGTTGAAAGAAGGCGAAGATACAACATAAACTATAGGATTAAGGAACTGGGAACGCTCATTCCAAAGTCAAATGACCCGTAAGTAAGCAATGCCCTTCCTTCTGTAAGCTACTGAAATTGTATGAGCAAGTATTTAACTCACAGCAAAGACAATCAAAATGTTACTTGTTGAATTCAAATGAGTCCTCAAGTATATTTCATTCGTCTTTCAAGGATTCACTCGAATTTCCGTCTTTAGTCTCTGCACTTTGAGATGTACAGCCTCCCCCCCTCCAAGGAGCTTGGCTGTTTCGGCTTAAAGCCTGAGCGATGAGGGAGAAGGTCAAATGTAAAGACCTTTTCACGTCATTCGAATCAAAGTCTGAGGCTCAATTTGCGCATACAGATGGAGCACAGCACACTGGCCATCTATTCGCAGTTGAACTTTTGCTTCAAATATAAATGGGAGGTTAGCATTGTCATCGGGCCATTAACAAAGGGATAAAGGAGATTATTAACGCCGATCAGAACAGCGACTCAGCCGTGTGCAGAAGGACAATTTTACTGGGGTCCCTTGTCCTTTTTAAAAAAGTAATAATACCTGCAAAAGAATGACTTGCACTCTAGCACCTTAAGTCCAGTGCTCCATTTTCCTCGTCTGTTCACACTTTAGCTCATTTTCCCTTCACTATTTTTACTCAAGGATTAATTTTACTGAACAAGGAGGTACAAGAATGGACTTTCCAAAGAGCTTCTTAACTATTCTATTAAAAATCCCCATTCCAAGTCCTTGTGTAATGTCCAAGTATGAATAATTGCTCCTTGTAAGTCTCCGTTTCTAATTCATATCATAAAAAAAGAGGGAAAAAATCCCTTTAAAAAGTTTTCTTTTTTTTGCAAAAAGGTGGTCTGCTGACATCAGGGATTTCTGTTTAAAAACTTATCCTTTATGTTGTGTTTTTTTTTCTACTGTAGTGATATGCGGTGGAACAAAGGCACCATTCTGAAGGCCTCAGTGGAGTACATAAGGTGGCTGCAAAAGGAGCAGCAACATGCTCGGGAGCTCGAGAGCCGTCAGAAGAAGCTGGAGCAAGCCAACAGGAGGCTGCTACTGAGGATTCAGGTGATAAAAATTAAAGCACCATGGTGTTTTTAGCTCTGTGTCATGATGGCCTTTATGTTTTAGATACAACCCTGTACAGCATCCATAAATTAAATGTATTGTGCATGCAGAGCTAGTTGACATTTTTAGGATAATACCATTAAAATGGGCAATGGCCCTTAAGGACTGGGACTGGGCACCCCCTGGTTTTGGGTATTTTTCTAGGGTTTCTTTAAATAACAGAAGGAACACATAATCTGTATTCTTCCTAAAATATAATTAGATAAATACTGTTTGTTGCCTATGCCAAGAATATTATGTCAAAAGCCAAAACAGGATGATGAGATAACACTGACAGGTGATAAGTGTTGATAACTTTTCTATTCCTGATTAGTATGTGAAACGAGAGGCGAGGAAGGTGTGGTTGGGTTTTTTTTCCCTGCTACTCCCTTCCAAATGTTCATATATGTGGTCAGAATAGATTAATCTCCAACCCCTGTTTGATGTCAATTGTTTCCCAGGAGCTTGAAATCCAGGCACGAGCACATGGACTCCCAAACATGGCCACTTCCTTGGGGACAGTTGAGTTATCCTCCCACCTCCTGAAACAGCAGCAACAGCAGCAGCAATCCCCACCCCAGGCACAGCAGCAGCAGCAACAACCACAGCAGCCACCCCTTTACCAGGAGGACCCAAACAGCGATTACCTCCAGAGGCTAGCCGTGGTGACAGGAGTGGCGTCCATCACCACCTCCAGCGGCCCACAGGACCACATCCAGAGGGCCGATGCCTGCACCACATTCTCCGACCCGCTCTCCCATTTCACAGACTTCTTCACTGCCACACTCAAGGAGGAGAACCAGTTGGATGAAATCCTGATGGATGACCCACTCTCGCCTTTCGGCACCGATCCACTTCTGTCAGCCGGATCCCCAGGGGCTGCTTCCAAAGACAGCAGCAGAAGGAGCAGCTTCAGCTCCGCTGAGGGCGACGACCTATAAGGGTCCTCGATCTTTGATAAAACCCAGTAACTGCACAGGTCAAAAACGACTGCTGGTAAAAGGCTTAAACAGCCCCTCGAAGATTGACTGAAGGCATGACAGATCCTAACCTGGTTCTAACAACTGCAGAGGTGCAAATAATTTAAATATCATCTGACAAACTAAGAAAAACCCCTGAAAATGCCATTTCTTTAGGAATTTATTGATGATTCCAGCAGATGACATCGTATGATTCTTACAAAGAACAATTACATTCAATGATCCAAACGGATTTAACTTTATTACGAGCAACCACTGTGTTTCTCTGCCTCCAACAGGGTGCAGAAACGGACTTGTATTAAAAAGGGAGACATTTATAAGTAAAAATGTTCATTACTACTGGCTGTTTTTAAAGTCAAACACTGTGGTGGTTACACACTGTAACATATGCAAAATAATAACTGAAGATTTGCCAAAAGTGTACTTTTTTTTCTACCACTTTATTACAGAATCATAGTAAAGTTTTCATTTTGTGAGGCCTTAAATGACCTCATCAAATCTGTAACTAATGTACTCACCCTATTTCTTAACATGTCCTCGGCTTTGTTTGTCTCTTTTATGTGTTCGTTAAAACTCTTTTGTATTTATGCATTTTTTTAATTCATGTATTCATATAAAATATATATCTATACACATAACTTGTTTCATTCCTAGAGGTAGAGCAAGAGGCCAATAATAAACCCCTGTACGTGTTTGAAGGTGAAGAGCTGGCTTGCAAGGTGGATGATTGGAAATGAGTGTTGAACAGGAGGAGAGAGAGGAGGGAAATTAGACAATAAAGACAAGTAGATAAGGAGTGATAATTTTGATGAGCCTACTGTGATTTGATGAGTCCTTAAGGGTGAATAGCGGTACCAGAAAAGGAGTTGCTATGAGAGCTATTAGCAGGCAACTACAAAAGTTTCCTTAGAGGTAAGTAAGATGACGAGATAAGTCTTTCAAGCTTTTCCAAGCATAGAATAGCTAAGAAGTAGGATTTCCAATATTTGTTTCTTGATTATAATCCATTTCTTTCCAGATATAAATACTCAGATTTCTTTAATATAAATATTAACATTTCTAACAAAAAAAAAAAAAAAAAAAAAAAAGGCTCCAACATGGAGGGATTGGTCCATATAGAATGAATTTGGGGAATAAGGCAAAAAAAAAAAAAAAAAAAAATCAGAATATTTATTCTTTTGGTTTTCTATCATATTTTTCTAGATGTGAAAAATATTTGATGCTTTTCCAGACCTCAGAGGAAATTCTAACATTTTGAACCTGAACACTTTCTGTCCTGCTATGCTATCCTTAGGCACAAGCCTAAGGATAGCATAGCAGGACAGTTCTGTTAATCACTTCATGTTCATGCAGAATATTAATATCTAAAAACAACATGCCAAAAACCTTTCTAAATGGATTTCTCATCAAAGCCTTTCTGAATTAATGTTTTAGAGTGTTATTAGAGCATATTTCTTCAAGAAATCGAAACACCCACCCGCTTGCATCCCCTCTTGAGCTGCAAATAAGACTAAACCGATCAATCATTATGGAGCACAGCCAGTCTAACTAGAAAGTAAGGAGCAATGTTTATGGGTAATTGGCTAAAGCAGTTATGGAAGGTTAACATTGATTTTCATTATGCCAAGTGTCTGAGATAGACTACTGCATGTAGGAGCTATTCAGAGGGTTTATTTTATAATTTGATTTTCTGTTTCTTGTCTTAATTTAGTTTGTTTAACCACCTCAAATAAGTCAGTAATTAAAGAAACATATAGTGATAGTGATGACTTAATTTAGGATTTTTTATGACACCCCAATAAGAAACATGGTGATTAAATCAAAAAGAATTTAAAAAAATTGTCTCAAAGCTTCCAAAACTTGAAACATTAAGGACTTCATTTGCATGCGTTAGGTAGAAGTAATAACTTTACTTTTTTTATACAAAACGTCTAAGCTTAATACACTTTAGGCTAATGCTAGCTATTTTAATTAGAGTTAAGCAGGACAAGTCTGGTAGCTTGTTAAAAATATTTGCTTATAAATATTATATTCTAAAAAGACCAAGTTTTGATGTTAATAAGAATTTTTGCCAAGTTATCCTACCAAGATACATTCAGCTATAGCTAATTTAGCAAAACTGTTCATGCTAAATCCTGACTTTGAAGTAAGCATTTGTTTTCAAATATTTAGATTTTAATTAAAAAATAAAGTTTACTTAAGGTAAAAGTCTCACAAATTAGCTAATGTAGAAACAAATCCCATGTAAACATGTTGATTAGGGTTTAGTTAAAATTGTTGGTTAAACTTAAAAAAAAAGAGAGTTAATGTGGTTTCTGTCCTGCAGAGAGAACAAGGGCGTGGATCTCTGCTTTAAAGTATTCAAGCCATCTTGCAGCATCAGATATAAAATCCAGGAAGATTTCAGCCCACTTAAGAAACCACCTCCTTATTTCATTTCAAAACAGTCGATTTTATAACAGAATCATTGCCCTTGTTTTGATTAAGTGTAATAATTGTCCTCCTATGTCTCATGGGTTGGCAAGAAATTCAGTATTTAAGAAATAAGAAGTAAAATGTATACTATAATGCTATTGCATTTGTTCAGAACAGATAATATATGCATACTGAGGCAGATGTAACATTATCTAATAATCCCAATTATAAAAATGGTATTAAGAAAACCTCCAAAAGCCAGAGAAACCTGTTTTTTTTTTTTTGCATCTTAAAAGAAACACTTTAAACCATAGAAATACTATAATGTCAAATTTCAGTGTTTTTACAATTTTTTTTAATCAGTCTAATTTGATTTAAAGCATACCATCCCATCCCTAGTTATTTCTTAAGTATAAATTGGTACAAAAAAGAAAAGTTCCAACTTTTTTGATTTATTTGAGCAACTTGCTCCAGTCAGTGAGCCACAGGGCAGCTGTTGCTGTAGTTTGTCACCATCAGTGTGTGAATGTGTGTATGAATGGTTGAAGGACTGAATATAGTGTAAAGCACTTTGGAATCCCCTGACATGAAAAAGCACCTTATAAGTATGGGGCATTTACCATTTAACTAAATCAGAGTAAAAAGGAAACATCAGGAATTTGAGCATGCTTTTATAATCAACTCTAAGCTCTATGTAAATGTATGTGTAGAAATAATAAAAAAAAAATATCTACCCAGATTGCAATGGTTACATTCTCACAGTTTTATCAGTATGACAAGGACATCAAAATTAGTTGTTTTTTTTGTTTTTATTAACATTTGATACTTCACTCCCAAACAGTGATGTTTCTGAACAGGATTGAGACAACATGGATCGAACCTATATGTCAACAGAACATGTGAAACACATTTGTGAAAAAAAAAAAAATCCAAACCTCCTTTATACTTCCTTTACTTGCTTATCTCATTCATAAGAAACAGACTGGCTCATTACACGGTCTGCCAAATACTGTGAAGTTGTAAAAATATTTTTCCATGTCCCCTTGTATCCGCGTTGCGTACAGGAATGTGGTTTCCCTAATAAAAAATGACCTCACTCTCAGTATTAAGAGAAAATAGGCTGCTGTGTCAGACCTTCAGCACCAGATGGCAGTAATAGGCTGTGTTTTATCTCTAAAGTGTATTACATTTAAATTAAACGGAAGCAAGGCTTTGTAAAAGAAAAGTTAAAAACCCTAAGCTCTTTGAGTGATGCTGTGTTGGTAAACAGAAACTTTCCATATGACAATGCACCCTGGCAGTAGTTTATGAGCTAAAGTTCATAGTACTATACCTCCCAGTAAAAACTGACAAATCTAAAGAAGGCAAGTGATGTCGTGAACCTCACAGCAGAGTCGTTCTGTCACCAAAACAACATTGTCAGACCTCCTGCCACCCACCAACACTGACACCGGCACTGAGCAGGGAGAAGCTGTCACCTGTGCAGATGCCACGGCTGCCGGCGTGCTACATTACACTCACCTGTCGAGCCTGCCATTGGCAACTCTTAATCACCTCCTGCTAAGGTAAAACACACAAGCACTCACTCACACACACACACACACCGTCGGGCGTGCACACATGATGCCCCTACACATTCCCGAACACAAACAATCCTAATCAAATGTGCTTGTGTGCAAACACAAAAGTGCACATGCAAGCAGAAACGGCAAACTTTGCAAACACATGCACGCACACTCAAATGCGTTCGTGCACGTGTTGTGTGTGTATGTGTGGGTCTCATTGCACTTCATTGCCACATATACTGGGTTAGCAGAGGGGGAATATAAAAAATAATACCCACCTAAAAGCCCTTATCAGGATCTGGACTGTGACAAGAGTTGTGCACAAATTAGGTGAAATTTGAGTGGGAATAACAATATGACAGCCGGCAGAAAGGCCCCAAACATCAAGTGTCATATCTATTTTCAGCAGTGACTCAGAGCTGTGTGACAAACAACACCATGCTGCTTCTCAATCAGTCAGTCCATCTGCAGGGAATGTGGCAAACTAAGCCCAGGATGAGCTTTTCCTTCACAAAATAAAAGAGGTGATCTGAAGCTGCGGTCAAAGTTAAAGGTGAAGTTATGAAACTTAGCCAAAGTCAGAGGATTCATTCCATTTGATGCTCGGGGAACGTCTCAATATTTTCTCTCTCAGTGTCCTGTGCTAATCTGTTCCATGATTCTTTGGGGGGGCCCTATTTCAGGTTTTATGAGGGACCACACCCTGACCAGCTCTAAAAAGTACTCCCACGTCACTCAGGCGAGTGAGGCCCTGCGTGCATTGCTGCGGAACACAGGAGAAACAAAGAGAGACGCTATAAAATTAATGCCATTTCCAGGGTTTTTATGAATCGAGCCAGATGCCAAAGACATAACATCAAACAAATTGACTTCCAATTACTTGGTGCCGCACACCACTTCCAGATGTGTAACAGATGGGAAGCTGGAGGCGACCGAAAGGTGTCTCAGTCCGTGCTTTGTGTTATTTTGCAGTAAAACAGCGGTATGGTTGTATGTGTTTTAAATCAGAGTGGGCTGTGGGCTGGAGGTGAAAGGAAGGACAAGGAGATGGCGGAGGAAAGGAAAAAAAAAACAAAAAAATCAGAAGGCACTTCATTAGGAAAATGTTAATTCACCCTGAACAGAGTGAAAGGAATACGAAGCTTTAATACAGCTTGATATCATGTAAAAGCAGAAGAGATGCCAAGCCTTAAAGCGCGAGTCGTATCAAGGATGTGAATGCTAATGTGATCTCTGCTGTATCTCCCAGAGTTGGGATTAATAGTGGGAAAAAATGGAACAATTATGGGTCCTGCTTTTTTTAACATACGTTAATGGTCCAAAGTATCCCAGCAAAAAGAAAGAACATTAGATGTGATTTGAAGATCTCCTTGATGCTCAAAGCTTTAACAAAGTCTCCTCTTGGAAACTTTAAATTCTTTGATTAATTACTGGTAAAGCTGCATGAAAGTAAAACAAATGTGTTTCAAGTAGCTGAACATGAATTTCTTTTCAATGCAGAGAAAGCTCATAGAATACCCAACAGTACTATGGTGTCCTGGGAGGGTCATGGCTCAGATCCCATTAATACCACAGACCTGGGTCTTTGGGGAAGTGAAACGGGTGTGTATTTTCTCCCAGAGCATAAAGTGGAAGCTGCCAGGCAGACTTCACTAACAGTCGGTTTGAGCACCACAGGTTCGTCCCTTCTGATCTGCAGGGGCCAAGGAAACATGGTTTCCATGCTCCCCTTTTTCATTTTTCTTCCTGTATCTCATTCTGTCCATTCAAATGCAGCAAAGACTGGCGGTTTCTCTCCTTGGCTATCCTACCTCCGTGCTTCCAGAAATTCCCTTGCTGTGTCAAGATTGTATGCTAATTGTACTGGCGACCCAACTGTCCCCAACCCCTACCCCAACCACCGCCGGCGCCACCTCTATAGCACCACTTTAACCTTGTGTAATTTGGGTAACCTTGAACTGAGGAGGATGCTGCTTAAAAAAGGTCCCGAGTTGATTTGGAATTTTAATGAAGTATCTTTCAGGAATATTTGACTAATTTTGTCATGTTTCTGTCATGAACCACAATGAGATTTTATGTGGCAGACCAAAACTGACTTAATAATCCTGAAATAAATACCAGTTTGTTAGATTTTTTTTCACAATGAACAAAAATAGATATATTTCTTGGCATCAACTAACAATACTTTTTTGCAATTACAACAGCAGGCCTTTAGGAGTATTTTTCTTAGAGCTTTCTACACCTAGAGACAGAGGTTTTTTTGACAATTCAGTTTTTGCCAAACAGGTTTCACACTGTCTGAACAACACTTTCATGCTTTTTCAGCTTAATCCATTCAAAGACTTTAACTTTGTCATTCCAACCACTAAATATGCTTTGATGTAAACCATTCCATTGCCGCTCTGGCTGCACATTAAGTGCTGCTGAAAGGTGAAACTTTGCCTAAGTCTTATGCTATTTTCAGGCTCTAACTGGTTTATTGTAAGATTCTTACGTAAATACGTCCATCTATATTTCTATCACCTATGTTCCTGCTGAATAAAAGCATCCCTACATAGGGTGTTGTCCTGACTGCCTTTAACCACAATCATATATTACTTGAAACATACAGTGCTAGTGTCCCCTAAGTGCATTAGCAAAAGAGGTAGATTGTCCATGTTTGCTTTTCCTCTTAATGGATTTTGAAAACTGCAAATCTGAATTCCACTTGGCTTTTTTGCTGTAACTCTTTTGGAACACAGCAACAGATTTGGCTTTTGATAGGTTGCCATACCTAAGCCCTGAATCACCAAAGATCTTGCAGAGTTTCTCTGAGTTTCTTGTCTCTTTACTTAATTAGTGTTGTCTTTTTTTCTAGCCACTTATAGTAATAATTTTTTGAATTAAGTATTATGCATTAGTAATTTAGTAATAGTATTATGTAAAAACCAACACATGCCCACAGGATGAGACTATCGCCATAATAATTCACATTAGGAATATGTGAAGTAACTGAATGATTTCCAGTTTTCAAAGGGATTCTATTCAACAATTAGTGAACTGATGATGGACAATAGTTAACCTGGATTTAATTTGGGGGTATCAGAGTGAAGATTAAATTCAAATGTATGCCACTGTTTTCAGCTTGTTCTTTGCAAAAACTTTCAAACCAATGCATCAGTGTTCTTCTGCTTCATGGTTATGAAATACTTCATCTTGTTCCTTGGCAAAATGCCCCCAAAAGATCTATTAAAGTTTTTAAATGTAGCTTGACAAAAAAAAAAAAAAAGAAATAAAAAAAATCAGGGTCTCTGAAATTTGATTTTTTTTCAAACAACTCTGCTTATCCACACACACACACACACATACACACCCACACACACACAAAATAAGAGCTGTGCTGTTACTTTTTAAACACAAAATCAAACAAGACAACAACCTCAATGGATGTACAGTGTGTGGCTGTGTCGCTTTCATCTTTTCTTTCCTGTTTCCGCATGTTGTGCAGATTCACAGGGCAGTGCAGGAGCAGCTGGGTAAATGTCAGAATTCAGCATTGGGGGAAAGCATCAAGACGATGATCATTAGTAGAAGAAGATAATTGGCGTAGCTTTTTTGGATGCTCTGATGGGCATCTTAGCTGCATTATTCATTCACCTTCCCTCTCTCACCTACTCTCTCTTTCCTGGCCCCCCTCCTCATCTCAATGGGACCTTAGGAGCTGGACTCATTTATTATAGATGGGTAATTGTTTATTAAATGCAGGCCTGACCCTATTAGGCCTATTACCCATGTGCGGTGCACCAGTGTGCCTAGCAAGTGTCTGTCTTTTTCCATTTTTCAGGAGATCTGACAATCCCCTGTCGAGGACGTGAGGCCACTCTGGCATGAGTGAGTGTCAGCATGGGTGAGAACGTAGCAAAGAAAAAGAAATTGATGTACCCAGGAAAGAAGAAGGAAGTTGGCAGCAAGGAGTCGATGATTATAAAAAATAAAAAGTTAAAGCTTGTGTGGCTGCTACTGGCCAGACAAGTTATCTCCTTCTCCTTCAAGGCTCGATGGAAAGAGGCAAAGACAAAGCAGAAAGCTAAAGAGATGCTTTGCCTTTCATTACACGGACTCCTAATCTACCTCTGCCCTATCCCTGGCAATCCCTGCTTCAGGCATTTGAGGCTAAAGCTTCAAACCAGGCAGTTTGTCCAAAGCAGATTCATTACCTTAAATAGGACTACCAATGAGACTGCTAAAACATCAGGTTTCCACCAACCTTAAACCTAAGTTAAACTGACACAAGAGGTCAGTATTGTCCCAGATTTCACAAACAGCAGGCTCAACGCAGACTACACAAAGGAAAGAGGGGCAAGAGAGTTGCAAAAATAACTCAGGTAATAGTAATGAATTGAAATTAAATGATTAAGTTTGGTTAATTACTCAGCAGCTTAGGCAAATCAGCTTAAGTTATATCAAAATCATTATTTCTGTCACAGTGGCAGACTGGCCCAGATGATATTTAGCCAACACGCCTTTATAGAAGTCTTGGCAAAGTAGGATGAGGATTAGATTATATTTAATATGTAACAAAAATAAATATGTAGTTAAGTGTTACATTTTATGATATAAGCAATATGCTCTTGAATGCAAAGGAGGGGTTGTGGTGAGATCTTTCGTTGAGAATTAGTGCCCCTTTAGCCCCATTTGGTGCAATATATCTCTGCTAAATAACAACTTGCTATTCCAGGAAAACTCAGTCAAAATACCAACCGAGACGTCTGCAAAACATGGCAGCAGGAGGAAAAAGGGGAGTACCGTTTCGCTGTGTTACAATCTAGTGATCTGGATGATGGCATGTCACCGGTTATTGGCTGGGTTGAGAGTGATTAACATGGGGTGTTAATTAGTGGGTCGTCAGGAGTGGGTGTGGGTGTGTGCGGCTATAACGATGTAACTCAGAACAGCTCAGTCACACATAGATACGTGGCTCCACTCGGGCCTTCTTCTTCGGCAATTAAAATGGATTCCACAAATAGCACACAGTTAAATAATTCAATAACATGTTGACATATACTACCTTTAATTTCATAAAAAAGGAAATAAGAGTTGCATTCTATTAAGGCTCTTGAACAATGGACATTGATTTAAATGACTGTGATTTAATTTTACTTCAGTGTTATAAGCTTTGTAATAGCAAAGTAAAACATTTGTTTTGTCAATAATTCCATAAACACCTTTTTTTGCATTAAAAAACAAAAAACAAAACATTGCAGATAAGGTCCTTAATATATGCGTACACAATTGTGTTTATAGAGAACATACAAAAACTAATAAAAATTTATATTGATGGTAGTAAAAGAATGAAGTTCCCAAAAATTATTTAAAATCCAAGACTAATTTTTAAATTTGAAGAAAACGTCAGTGCCGTCCTTCAGCATGTCAAACCCCCAAAGTAAATCATTTGAGCCTTTTTTTTTTAAAGACAAAAACATGAGGAGCAAATTATGTAAACATGGCAAAACACAATGTTGCTGTGTTAAAATCGTATAAAACATGTATATATTTTACTATTTTCATAAATCCCCATTTGATATATTAAAATTTGCATAGAAACACAGGCAAGTATGAATCTCAGCTGTAGATTTTCCTGTAATGCTACCGAGCTGATTAAAGGACCCTAAGGAGAGAGACGAAGAGACTGGGAGAGTCGAGCTGCCTCCCCTTTCCCAAAGCCTGTTCAGCCCTCCGCCGGTGTCGAGCTTGCTGATTAGGCGACCAAACTCTCTCCTAATGCTCCATCACAATAAAGAGGCATGTACCGCTTCTATGGGCTTATCTGTTGTGCTGTGTACGGTAAATATGAGGCGTGCTGGGATTAGCTCCTGTCGAATGAGAACTTGGCATGGAGCAAGTGAAAGCTCTGCAGGGCTACAAACAGTTTATAGGACCCACTCGCCCTCAAAGTGGAACAAATACAATGCAATTAGAGACAAAAGTACTCTTGCTTTCATATTTACTAATGCAAATTCTTCTTTGTTAGTTGCTCTGCCTTTTAATACCCAGTGAGAGTAAAATACCTTTTTCCCCCCATATTACAGAATTTGTCATGTTCAGTTGGAGCTGTCACAGCTAGAACAGTGTGCGCTAATGTGTGTAATCTGCTTTGCGACACATCAATTATGATGGATATTGCTCCGCCGCCATGCTTCTAGGTTTTTTTTTTTTCTAGTTTGCTTTTCTTTTTTTTTTTTTATACACAAGCCTGCAGGGGGATTCGTCTTTTCTTGTTAGGCAACCTGTTTAGTAAATAACGATACACTTGAAGCCTGGCTGGTGTCGTGTAATTTGATGGATGCATAAGTGCATGCCTATGCAGATAACTGTACGAGTGTCAGAGCTCAGTGCAAAAAGATCAGACACATAAGAGAAAAAAAATTACAGTGTGAGCAGAAGGGAATGTTATGTGCTTATGCTGTTTGAAACCCAGAAAAATCTAATAAATCTATCTGTAGTTGTAATAAATATTGCTAATGACCGGTTAAAGTACTTCCAGGACAGAAAGGTAAATATTCAGATTTAAATCTGTGTCTCAAATATTTTTTTCCAAAATCTGCTACCATGCTCTGATTCAGTTTTTGATTCTGCTCTCTCTCTCTTTTTGCGTCTTTAAACAGAAGAACAAACCAGTGAGGCAGGTTAGAGCTGCGATGATATTTACGGTTTAGTTACAAAACCGTACTCCAATCTTTCCACATCAGACAGAGCTTTTTTCCCAATTCCTACCTTAATTGAAACCAAGAAAGACTTGGGGTGATTCCAAATAGTGTAAATCGGTAAGCACACTATAATAATAATAGCTATAATAAGTTTCTGTCAGAATAGGGCAGTAAAGGAAGAGGTGGTGTTGCATGACAGGGGGACACAGCCCACCTCACCGAGTTTTAATCTTTCAAAAGTACTTGGTGTCACAAATTGACACATGCAAATGTGTCATCTTCTAAGGTTTTGGCTTTTATAAAAGAACAATTCAGCTGTTCCGTTTATTTGCGCAATTTTTTGCTGTTGTTGTCCAACGTGACTTGCATTATTGATGTGCTTTTCTGTCCCGTAATCACGTCAGGAAGAGTAAAGCTGTCCAGATTCAGCACCACACTCTGAAGTCCCTTTCCTCCCAGGATAGTGTTCTACAATTTGCAATATTCAGAATCAGCCATGGCCTTTCACCAAAAGTGAAAGCAGCCAAGAAAGAAATTGTGCCTCTACAGAAAATCTACAAGCACACAACTCAGATGGGATAATTTTGTGACAACACTACAAAAATTTCTTAGCATTCCAAAAAGCCATAGTTTATGGAAAATGGCTGAAGAAAAGCTTTGAGAAATTTTACTTAAAATCTATAACAAGCCACACAGAAACAGCAAGCATGTAGAAGAAGATAACCTGACAAGCTAGAAGGATAATCGATGAAGAACACAGGTTTAGTTTTAAACATTATTAATCTATGACAGCTTTCACTGAATCTGTTCAGAGAAAGGAGGGACATTCAGCAGAACCTTTCCAGCTGATTGGGCGAAGCAGCACCTTGTCACCACCTGCCGAACTTTGGTTTTAGCCAATCATGGTAACAAATGAAATAGCGGCTTTTAATTTGAGAAACCACAGCTACTCATGTTGTTTTGCTCAGGCTGTTCCTCTTTCAAATATTAAATAAGTGATTCTAACAAAACAAATGTGATAACAACAGCTGCGTCTATTTCCTCCGGTGCTGCCATGTTTATTTTCATCAAAAAAATATGTCCTGCCTTATACAATAATAGTGTGACATTATTAGCCAACCCACTTGAATGACTTAAACTGGAGTGGTACAAAATAGAATAGAATGGAATAGAATAAAACAGAATAGGGATTCCTTAATTGTCCCATAGTAACGAAATCCAAGTCGGACTGGTAAAAATATGTAGAGAGAAGAAAGCTCACCGGTTCATAAAAAACTTAACAGAAATGTGGAATTTAAAAGTTAAAGATGAAACATAACATATGTATATATAGGAATTAACACTTTTGAAGGGAACTGCATTTTTCATGCAACATCACCTCACAAACTCTCATGCACTGCCTTTTAAATTATTAATATCTACCAGCCCCAAAGTGTGACACCAAAGATTAAGGACTAATGTATGGTGCTCTGAAACCACTTGCTGCCCTGTGTTACCCATTTTCTTTGGAATTGAGTTCAGTGTAAAAAATTCGTAAGTTTTCCTGGTATCGAATCATTTGTCTTCTCATTTTTCCTTCCCTGAACAGACATAACATACAGTTAACCTTGCAAACGTCAAGTAATCGCAGTTATAACTCCTGCCTAAGTTGAGAAAGGAGGCTGCCTAAAACTCTAGGCTAACCTGCAAGCTGGCTTTCCTCAGCTGGGGTGTTTTGCCACTACTCCTTAAAATAAAAGTAAAGGCTTTGGCTCTGCATCCTTCGGGAGCCCAAGCGGATCACATTAAAATCCCTGTCAGATGCCCACTACACTCCGATTCATTCAGACAGTCAGTAAAGTAACTAAGAGACAGGCAGAGTGAGGTCCTTCACTCCAGGATGAACACACTCTTTTAGTGTCAGACATCAAACTCTTACCTGCAGTGGGACCCACTGCTCTCTGTTAGAGCTTCCATATTTTTCCGTTTGTGTTGTCCTATCTGTTTTCATATGTGTCCTCAGTGTGTGTCAGAAGGAAAACCTTTAGAGATTTGGAAGCTTCATCTGAGCCTGGGACAGATATCACTGGATATTCTATTTACTCACTGTGAGCTGCTCCCCAATGTCCCATAAAGCCCCTGCATCTCTAAGCTAAGCTGGACAGGGTTTTCAGGGTTAAAGCTCCCATGTGACAGCAGTCTGAGTACCTGCATGTCAGCCTGTTTATGTGTGCCTGCCTGTGTGAATGCACAGTCCTCCACTGTAATAGCTTTATTTATGGAGTGGTGGCGGTGCTAACAGGCGATAAGGGAAGAGTTAGATCAACCATAATTTCTTTACGGCTTTTTTGGTGATGCATGCTCAACCTATGAAAAATGAGACAAGGTTAGTACTTCAGCTAGAGTGCTTAAATGTGCAAAAAAAGGAAAAAAAAGGAAATAAGGTAACCTACAGCAGAAAATCTGTTGCTAATTGATCTTCTCTGATTGTTTTCAATTTAGTTTCTATTTACATTTACTTTTAATATAAACATAGGGGGCTATATAATCCATACTTTATAGTTGTAGGACTACCACAGTAGAAACATCCTCAATATTTTATTGAAACAGCACAACTTAAAATCTGAGCTCTTTAAACTTAACCAACTTGATTTGCTACTAATGATGTGTTTTTATTTGAATTTACTAAATAGACCCCACAAAAAATACTTATAACTTAACTGTTACGCCATTTTTGGCTTTCTGCTCTTATAGGGTAACAATTTTACAAGCTGATATAAACTGGTTAATTAACTTGGGTACATGTCAGAGATGTGTGTTGTGCATTAGATGCTCCAAATGCTTTCATGTCATACAAACAGATACATTTATGCTGCACTGAATCTGGATCTAAAATTGTCAGTCACACAATTAGGATACTTTCTTAAGATGTTTCTTTTGCAGAGTGAAACCACCCTGGCATCTGAGCAACCATTTGCTACATACGGTATGCCAAAATCTCCACAATAGAACACATAGAAATTCAATAACTTGGTGCTAATCAATGTCTTATAAAACCATAGAATAAGCTTTACTCTCTTTGTACCTTCTCTGAATGCTATTAAGCAGACTTCCATTTGCAGGAGTAGTATCACAAGAAAATTGGGGAAATATCACCTTCCTATTTATTGTTATTAGTAACAGCCCCATGTTTACAGAGAAGGCAGTTCTCATTAGCTCAAGTGGTTATTGCTTTATGCGAAAAATAATGAAAAATGCAACTTTAGGTATCTTGTTATTTAGTAAAAACAATGTATAACGACCATGTAACATGTATGTACTGAAACATGAATTATATAACAAAGCAAATTGTCCATTTCCGAACTCTATAGCCTGACTGTGAGTAATGAGATAGCCCAACTCTGCCTCACAATCACTTAAAGTATTTCAATTTGAGTTTTTTGTATTTCATTTAATACTAAATGCTCATAAGTAAATATTTAGTGTGGTTCTATGCATGAGAACATAAAGACATTCCACCACCTCACTGGCCAATAAGTTGTGGAGACCTGCCAAAACCAGTGAAAAAAATAACCGTTCTAAACTTTTCCTCTAGCCTTTTTTCTTGATACCTTACGTCTTTGTTTCTGACATTGCCTCAACACACATGTGCTCCAGGCAAAGCCCTCATTAAAGCATACAAATGACCTCCTATTAAAAGTTCCTATTTGCTGTGTTTGTCTTTCTCCTTTTAGCCACTCTAAACCAGCTACTCAGAGGACCTGATGTTTCTCCTGGGCACAATTTCTAGGATGTTTACCTGAATAAAAAAGTGATTTCCATTGACCCATAGACACTGAAATTATGGTGTCCGACTGCCACAAATAGTGCATGTCAGCAAAAACAATTGCATAATCATATACATAATAAAAGAAAGCTTGGTTTAATGCATACTAAGTGCCTTTGGAATGGTTTCTTTATACATGTGATGTTACTGAGCACTTAAAGGTGGATTTGTGAGCCCAGGCTGCTTTCATCACAAACACCTGCAGTTTGTATCATCAGAGAATGACAAAGTACAGAAAAGAAGAGGTGAAAATATTTTTCTCTCATAACTAAATATAGCATCTGGCTTTTGTAGCCTCTGTTTGAGCCCATATTTCAGTCTGACCCTGATCAGAAGACAAAGCAGGTTCTCCACTGTTTCTTCTCAACTCTAATTCTGTGATCTCAGCTTCCACTCAACCTAAATTTACAGCTTAGAAGAGTTGAGGTTGCAGACTTTTCAGATGCGTCATCTCTGTAAACAGCTCATTTGTTAGTGGAGATGGAACACTGGCCTGTCATGTTGGGGTCCTGTTCTTTTTTGCCAGCTGGCCGCTCTGGCTGCCGGTTTTGATCTAGTCCAGCTGGTAGGGAATGATACCCGTTTAGTCTGGGAAATCAGCTTGTGGAAACAAACAACTTGTCTGCACTGAGACTGATCAACCAACTGTTATAGCTTCTCCTATCTGCTTCATATCAATCAAATAAACCAGATCCAGTTTTAAAAATTAACAAAACAGATATCAAGCATCATTATTAACACAGATACAGATGGAAAATACAGCTAGGATACTAGAACTCCAGACTGAGCTAGTCAAAGTAGACTTGAAAAAAGTCTTGTGCCTTTCTCAAATTTGATCGGCTAACAGAAAGATACTTCTGCCATTCAAAGTCCATTGCAAAATAAAAATCGCAATTAAAATATTTTGTATTTAGCTGTATTTAACAGCATGGAGTGCTCATCTAGATACTGAATTTTGAGCACATCTTTGCAAACAGCAACATCCACAGCAGTTTTCCTGGCTAGACTTTAACTGGTTCATTCTGGTATTAAGATAAACTTTTATCTAAAGACACTGTTGGACAACATGCAGTAAATGTAAATATTTAAAACTGGGTCTGGACTGGATGGCATGTGAGTATAGGTCAAGACCCTGATCCGTTAAAATGTGACCTCTGATCTAAACCATTCTAATGTAACCACCCTAGAATGAAAGTGCGTTTAAATAAAAGTAAATTTAGAATCCAGTTTTGACAAAAATAACTTTTTATGGATTGCAGTTGGTCCTTAAAAGACATTATGTAAGATTTTACTAAAAAATAGCTTTAAAATAGCCTTTTATTTGACCCTTTACAACTAAAACTTTGTTTAATGAGCAGACTGAAACCTCAGTAGTTCAAAGCAGATGCATCTATAAACAAATAGCCTATTTTCTTTTATATAATTCAGGTTCAAAGGCGTAGCGCATCCATGCTAAATGGATCCTAGCAAACAATCAAAGCCTTATATTCAAGATGGATTTTGTGAATACTCAAAAGCAAATGGCATCAAGGTCAACTCAGACACCAATGACAACTCTAATTAAGGTGAAAACCATAAAAAAAACGTTGTTAAGTTCGAGTGCGAGCTATGAGAATGAGCAAGAGAGTGCTGCAATTCTGTGCTTAGGCCACAGGTGGCAGTATCACTAGAAAACGCACTAATGCCTCTTTAAACTGCTTACAAATCAGACAATTTATAAAGGTAGTTGATTGGAATTCCTTTTATTGAGGGCTAAAAGAGAAAAGGGGGTAGAACACAAGTGTTAACCACACTTTTTAGTTTTCTAATTCTTTAATAAAATTAGAACCTTTTTTCTTTGAAATTTGCAAAGTTTTGTTTATCACACAGATTCAATTGAAAACATTTTTAAAAGAGTAACTTGACAAATATGAAACAGTTCAAAGGGGCTACCTTTGCAAGGCACTGCATGTCAATACTTTATATGTAAGTCATCAATTTTAATTCCTTTATACAACTTCACCCAGAATTTCAGCTAAAAGTATTGACTAATGAAACCATTGGAAGCTGTAACTTAGAGGAGACTCGTGCAGTTTTCCTAACACAGACAAGGAACAAACATACACCTGAATGCTGTATGTTGTCAGTCATTCCAATACAAAACTGTCAAGCTGATGAGAAAAAGTGCTGGGTTAAGCAACTTTACAGTGTCACCACGGTTGAAGTTAACTTGCAGGCCTACACAGAGCAAATCTCCCCAGAGTACAAAATTGTTACAAAGTAAGGAAATGCTTTTGTGTTGATGGAGAGAAACTGTAGCTTGAAGAGACCTTGCAGCTGAGCCAGACAGAGACGGGGAAAACGAGGGCATTAAAGAAGGAGTCGGGAAGATAAAGACAAGGAAAGATTTAGGAGTGTAAGGTACAACACTTGAGATGGGATGTGTTCGGAAATGAATGTGAATGTATTTGAAAGGAAAGTAAGGTAATTTCTATGTGTTTTGCTTGGCTAAGTTGCCTACAAAAGCAGCCATGAACAGGATGGTCTAAAAGTTAATTACATCATTTGTCCAAGCTGAAATAAATACTAGTTCCCAACAGATGCGCAAATCTAGTCTCCCTTTAAGGAACAACCTGCTTTGAATTAGAAATAGCAGTTGAACAGTAATGACAAGGACACAGATATATTTAGAATTAGCCACATATGCTGTACATGTGTGACACAACGTGCACACTACAGAGGGCCCGGGTGGGGTTCGATCCCCAGACTCCTGGGTGAAAGTCACACGTGTCGACCAGTCAACCGAAGGGATATCCCCTTGGCCAAGGCGCATGATCAGTCGGGGGGCATAGTGACAGGACCCCACACTGTCACACATGTAAGTTAAAACTGTTCTGATGTTTATCTTTGGGTAGAAAGCAGAAGGTTAAAGTAGTTCACAGGTCTGCTTTGATAAATTTACATAACTTGGAAAATTACACTTCCTTCAGTTATTCACTGTAAGTTTTAAAGTTAAAAGCTAGTCGGAAATAGAAAGACTGCTGACTTGAGAGGATCTAGGAGAAATCCTCCAAAATAAAGGTAAACCATCAAAGGTCACTGCTAAACAAGCTTAATTATGAAAACTTAATTGGAAAGAAAGAGTGTGGTCGAAAAATATGTAGAAGCAAAAATGATCATCTCTGTTAGCCCTTTTTAGCCCTTACTGTAAATCAATCAATGTCAATATACAAAACAATTTTTTTTATTTACATTTTATTCAGGATGAGAATATAAAAAATTATTCCTGCTTGGTGGGCTACCAAGGTGAATATAATACATCAAAATGCCACAATCAATTCTGGAGTTTTTCCCTTTAATGAAATCTGTCAGGAAGCGGTAGTTTTGGTTGGTGGTGAGGCAGAGGCTGGAACCAGGAGGTGGTGAAAATGATGTTTATTTGGTGAAGAGCAAGTCCAGAATGCAGACAGAGAATGTAGTCCTCAGACCAGGCAGCACGGCTTAACAGAATCCAGGGTTTACGCTGGTAGCGCTGGACATACGAGAGGCTAATCAAACACAGAGGATCACAGGGAACTCAGGAGAACGCAGACAGTCAAAGGCAAGCTAAGACAAACAGAGACAATCCAAGACAAGGACCCGACAAAGACCAAGAGACACAGAATGGATTATATACACAGTGGGGAAATAAGGGAAACAGGACACACCTGGGAGCAATCAGGGGAAGACGGGACAACACAGAGAGCACAGAGACAACAGGAAACTTCAAAAATACAACAAAGAAACACAGATCATGACAAAAACTGTTAATTTTTTGCAACATATATAAAAAACCACATATCTTGTTATTAAAGAATACTCATAATACCCATGTTTTGGAAATGAATTGTGAAAGATAAAGTATAAAGATATAATTAGCATATAAATCAAAATAAATGACAAATATATAAAAACTGAAGTACCACTGTGGCGGTAGAAAAAACACTTAGTTCGGTCCGTAAGTTAAGTTAACGTATCACTGCTGCTAGTAAAAAACTGAACAAATTTCAATCCTATAGTTGTAGCTGATTTTTCTTTCTTTTTTTTTTTTTTTTTTTTTTTTAACAAAGTATTAATATAAGTGTAAAGTTCCTGGGTTTTTGTTTTCTGTTGGGGTTTTGTTTTCTTTTCTTTTTCTTTACGGACTTTAGATGTAACCAGAGGCTGGGCTGGAGCGGCTTTGGAAAGCACAGCTGTTGCTCATCTTCTCTTTAGGGAGAACTTAGAAGAGCTACACTGCCGACACGTCAATGCCTGAGTGTTTGCCTTCCATGGCATTCAGTGCCCTCCAGCATAAGCACAGTGATTTCCTTGAGTCTGTGTTTAATAAAGTAATTCCTTGTTGTCTTCCTCTCCAGGTGTTGTCTCTTCCAGATAAATACTGGATTTTTGAGTGAAGATCCATTCCAAGTGTTCCTTCAGTGTTCCCGAAACACCGTGGATTATACCCACTGGTTGCCCAAACTCTATCACTTTCTCCTGTTTTTCTTCAGCCTCAGTCAATCAGTTCAAGTCGTCAGTCGAGCTTCTTGAGCTACCGTCAGGTGCAGTCTGCCTGTTACACCCTCCGCCACAGCCTGCTCCTCACTCTGCAGTAAAAGATCTACTAAGTGGATCTCTTTGGAACCGGACCCTTTCCGAGAGGAACATTTCTTCAGTCAGTTAACCTCCCTGACAAGAAATCCCCCATGATCTGTCACTTTGACTCTCCAAGTAAGACTGTTTCCCCTTTAATTACTGCACTTCAAATTCCGAGCTTAATGAACGCATCACACACCTACTGTACCACTTAGTGCAGTAACAAACTGATTATTCTATTTGCAAGAAGAGAGAGACTTAAACCGAAGAACTGTCTAAAGACTTGTGTTTATTTTCTATAACTCAGTTTATTGACTTTGTCTCCTATGGTGTTCTGGATGTGGGCTAACTTTATAGAACCCAAACATGACAATAAGATGCAAACATAAAATAATTGCAGATGTTTTCATTTTTACTTTGAAAAAAAAGAAAGAAAGAAAAAAAATCCTTTTCCTAGACTGTACAGGATATGTCACATTAAATGTGAAAAAAGTTTGGATATGATTCATTGGTCTCAACTTTTTAAAAGTCTTAAAAGTAGAATATATACACTCTTTTCCCCCTCCCGAAAAGAAAAAAAACTGCCAACCGGTCCGCCCTGCTTTTTAATCATTCTTAATTTCAGAAAGCCCCTAAAGGGGCTGCTCATTTGTCACTGATGTTACCTATCCAGCCCCTCTGGACTTGCCCACAACCAGTTGTATCATAAAACTTTGATTCCTCACAAGCCTCAAAAGACCTACCAGTGTCAATCCAACCACAGCTCCAAGCACTGAGCTCTTACTATCACCTTGCACACCCTGATTGATGCCTTCACATTAACGTATCTTAACCCAACACCTCTGGTCAGTGCTTATGGGGAATTTTCACATGAGAAAACATTATGCTGAGATAACGTTTTCCAAAATAATTCTATTAATCATCTATAGGGTGACATTAGGATTAATCTGTGGTTAAAGGTTAGTCAAATTTTGCAATGGTTATTTACATGTTAAATCAAATATTTGTTGGCATCGCCTGTGTTTTGCATGTGTAAACCCTGTGTAGAAAATGTACACTGCAGCCTATTAAGGAAGTTGTCAGCAATCTATTATTTTTACGGATGTAAATTGCAGAGTGGCTTTGGACGTTGTTTTAATGATCATTTTTGATAATTGCTGGGTGTCCATGGGACAAAGGTACATTCGGCCATAATACCCCAAAAAAAAAAAATGGCAACCTAGCATAAGTCAGATTGATGCATGCAGTTAAGTTGAATTCTATACTGTATCAATCTGGGAAGCCTCGTGTAGAACGTGTTCACAGAAGGGGAGACGTTCAGTAAAATTCTTTGAGCTGATTGGGTACCTGCCTCTCATGTCGAGCTTTTAGCCAATTACAGCAGCAGTAGAAGCTGGGATGTATCACATTCCTTGATTTGTTTCAGGGAGATCATCATAAATCAAAATCTTAACAAATTAAGTTGGTAGGAAAGCGCAAACATCTTGCCATCCACAAACATAAAGTCACATCTTTTTATTATTTAAAAAAAAAAAAAAATAGCCAGCCATGTTTATATTGCTTCAGCCTTCCGCCTCTGGTTGATGCGGTGATGTCATGTCTTTGCATTTTATTGGTCAAAAACATTTCTGTATCAAGGATAACACATCTGTTGGCAACTGACAAGATGTATTTTCGGAGAACTGTGAATTCCCTCGCAACAATTATTTTTGCTTGCAGGATAACAAAAATGGTCAAGCAGATAGAAAATCTACAGTCTTTCACTTTATCAATCCAACCTGCTTTTCAAGGATTTTTTTTCAAACCTGTTGGCTGGCTAAACTAGGTGGTGTCAGTAGACTGGATTAGGGATGTAATAGGGTGACATTCCAGTTGCCTATTTTTTTTTAAGTTAACTATTATCTCTCTTGAATCCCTTGTCACTACTAAGAGCTCTTCCATCTCAGTTCTATTAGCCTTCTTGTTCTTGCTTGCAGCCTCTTCTTGAGCAAACAGTGACCTTCCTTCACCCTGGATTATGTTGCACAAAAAGGCCTGGGAAGCTCACCAAGCCTGATCGTTAGACTTTCCGTGGTGCTACTACAAACTTGTGCATCGGCCTTGTTTCTGCCAAGTCAAAGTCTTACTTGTTTAAAATTTTCCAACTGGCACTTATTGAAATGCTGTTCAACAATGTAGGAAAGGAAATCTAATATTTGCATTTTAAAAGTATATTAACAAAAGCTAATAAGAAATTTAGGTTAATAAAGTCCTTAATAGGGTAGATGGTCATTTTTCACTTTCATCAAACACTTTTGCACATTGTCTTCTAAGACACTCTAGTAGAAGAGTGGGTGGGCAGATGGTGGAGGGCGTCACATCTCACATCTCCCTCGTGCTGTCACTTCTGGCATCTCCTCTCAAGTCTTCTTTTCTCCACCTCTTCTTGTCCCACTCGTGGCAGGAGCAGTGCGTGGGAGTTGCTCAGGAGACATCATCATGAGCCACTTCACTTGAGTGCTGCCTTCAATCAGCCATCGAATTAATATTAATCTTTCCTCTGTCCTCCCAGCAAAACAAGCCGTTCGTCTTGCCGCTGCCAATAAACGTTGCCGTCAAGGAAGCAGTGTTAAAAAAAGGTTCTCCTATCATAGATCCAAGCTTCTGAAAGACCTTCTGTGTCAGTAGCTTTATGGTTCAAACTGTGGTTCAAGCTGTAATTGTCCCCAATCACAGAGGAAGGTCATGGCTACTCAACGATTCATCTCCTATCCATTTCCAAACGCCTACATCTACAACCACACTTTCAAACTGAACACAAGCTGTTCATTAGAAAAAATGACCAAAAATGCAACTATGAACTTTTTCTTCCCTTCCTATAGCAGAGAAACGCACAGTAATTTACCAACTTAGTATAATCGACAGCGATGAAGATGGAATGAGAGGCTTGGTGAAAATATGAGGCCTAAAATCAGAAGTAATCCTCCAGAGGAATGTTTGCATGAATGTGTGTGTTGGAGGAGGTGAAAGTGCTGAAGATGGCTGAAGGTCAGGGAGACATTGAGGCAATCACGCTAATGAAAACAAACGAGGGATAGACTTGGAGAGAGACACAGGAAGAGAAGAGGGATAGAGGGAGAGACAGACAAAGAGAAAAGAGGAACAGAAAGCGCTCTGTGTGTGTGAGGAGAGATAGCCTGTGCTGCCTCAGACTAATCAAACACAACACAGTCCTATAAAAAACACGACTGGAGAAAATGTACAGATGTACATAGGCAAACTCTCCAAGTACAGTTTTTTTTTTTATTTACATGCCCTCCTAACCTTTAGTGAGGCTCATACATACATACTGTATGTACAAACACACAAGCACATGGCAGCGGTGATATGTGAAGGTTATTCCTGCAGAGGGATGACAGTGTTTATTTAGGGCTAGCAGGCAGACTCTGTGACATTCAGCTTGGTGAAAATGATTAATGCTACAATATACATAGGCACAAGGAAAAAAAAGAGAGGGGGAAAGGGTTGTTACTGTTTTCCACAGTTGCGCTCTATATTCAGATGATTTCTTTGCTTACTGGTTGTATAACAACTTAAAATGAAAGCAAGTTATAAAAAAGGTATTGTCTTTTATCCAACGCTTTGTTTGTTAAAAAAGAGGTTTACAGCTCCATACACAAAGATATGGATTTCAAACATTTTGAAAATACCTTAGAACAAATCCCTTCATAATGTATTTTTTTAATCAGAATGCCTCACATGAAGTTTAAGTAAAATCCATCCATCCATCCATCCATCCATCCATCCATCCATCCATCCATCCATCCATCCATCCATCCATCCATC
>JAUZNJ010000023.1:117109-128683 GCA_034780135.1 Jordanella pulchra | reverse complement strand
AGTGTGAGGGATTGCTGTCGAGTCAATGATTCGATGCAATCAGCTGGTTTTCCTTAGATAGAAAACTTTTAACTAATATGTCTGTGTGATTTGAATGAACTGTCTTTGTGAAGTGCCTTGAGATGACAAGAGTTGTGTTTTGGCGCTATATAAATAAACTGAATTGAAATTTAAACAGTTTTATACTTGTATTTTGATGTAAATTTTGATACCCCTAGACCAAGATTTCACTGAATAAGATGTTTTTAAATCTATTGAGAATTTTACTGGTTAACCAAAAGTTAAAAAAATAGAAAAAAATATTATGCTTTTGTGATAGACTGGGTGCCATACTGCTCCGATATTGAGTTAATAGAAAATGAAGAAAATAAAAGATGAAGAAAGGTAGTTTTATGAAGTTTCTGTTGCTACTCTGGTCTTCAAATGTAATTGTTCATCCGCACACATTCACTACTTTATGTAGTCCTATGAAAAATGTACATTTTTTGGAATCAAGCTTTTAATTTGTGTTCTCTTCTCGTTCAACTTAAATGTGCTGCTCTTATGTCACATCTTCTCTTCCTGTTGTTGGTACAGAAGGATGGGTACACATAAAACCATACGTAAACCATGGGGTCCTGAACTGGGTTCACATTTACTTATTATCTCCAATAACCAGACTCTTGGACTCTGACACTCTGGAGGTTTGGTGGAAAAGCAAAGTCTGTCGGAATTTGGACTTGTTGGCTGTTCATGTTGCTTTCCACATTGGAAAATCTGAAGATCAGCCAATCAAGTACAAACAAGGCATTATCACTATCCCCACAAGACTTGCAAGAAATTGTTATAAGTAAACGTTGAAAATATTTTGGCAGTAAATAAACAAGCTTCTGAAAATATTTTTGATCATCTTAGAAGAGCTTTATTTATTTACAAAACGGTATCCATTAATGTGTAATACTTTTATGTAGTATACTGCTAAGAACGGTATAGACCAAGATGAAATCAACAGAGGAATGAAAGGCCTTTATTCTCTCATCATTAATTGTCTTAAATGCTTATTTCCCTTTTCCTCTTTTTATCTGAAATTCTCCACACTTTCGAGGAAGCAAAGTGACCTTAAAGGCCCCTCACAGTCATCAGACCCCCTCAAATGCTGGTTAATTAACAAAGGCGCAGTTTCGACTATGGCTAAATAGCCAGATACTGTAATCAAACCGGGAGATCTGACAGGCTGTGATACAAGCTGCTAAGCAAAGGAAACCATTTACTCACACAGAAATAGAGGACAGGAAAAATAATTATGTTCAGCCTGACCAGTCTGTGGTTTGTACGTGCCAGCACCCGTGTGATAAAGGAGGGGGGGTGGAGAAGAGGAATAAATTTATGTGAGTTTGGGAGAGAAAAAGAAAACAGAATATAAGGAAAAGAAAGAGTCGTGCTGACCAACAAGGGAAAAAAAAAAAAAGAAAAGACAGAGTACAACCTTTCATTCCCCACCTTCCCTTGACATTGCTAAATTGCTTCTATTGACAATCAACACCTTAAAAAGGTTAAAGGGGACATTTAAAATCATTCTTTCATCAGCTCCACAGCTCAAGACCTTGATTTTTTTTCCCCACCTTGCTTTTGTATTGCTCACAAGAAAGAATAAGAAAGGAAAAGGAGTGGCAAAAAAATATATGGCAATTTAGCTAAGTAATTACAGCATTTTATTCTCAACTACCTACCACCTACCCGCGGCTCCGTTGGCAGAGAAAGCTAATAATTCAATTTCTCAGTGACAGTAATTGTCAGTCGGTGTACCTAAAGGTCATATCAGTCACCCAAGAGAAAGAGAAAGGGAGAGCCGGGTGACACAATCACACAAGAGCAATTTAACATCAGAGCTAATGGGAGGAGTGGAGATGTGATGGACAGAATGAATGGGAGAGAGGTGGAGAGCAGAGGCACCTGGATGTTTGCATGGCCAGAAGATGTTTAAAAAAAAAACAAAAAAAAAAAACAACTTAATCTTTAGCTAAGCCAAAAATTATTCAAAAGACTTGATGGTTGTTTTTTGAAGTGAGACAGGGATCTTCAAAAAAAAAAGAAAATTATTATGAAATACAATTAATAAAACATGTCATGTTGGGAATTATTTAATAGTTTCTACTACTCAATATCAATCAATGTTTTATAAATTTATCCTACTGAGCTCCACCTTTGAGTCCTTCTAGCCATCACCAAAATTTTAAGCTGCCCCCACAGATTCTATTTCTAATTGAAGTATTTCTCAAAATATGTCTTAAAAAGGTGGTTGCATTTTTCAATAGCTCTTTGAAAAGCAAGCTGCAGCAGAACAATATCAGAGATGTGTGGTTAGGGATGAAAGAGATCACAGGCTTCATTCACAAGGAGTATCGGAAAGATCCTCCTTGTGCAGAAGGAAGTCTTGACAGAGCCAATGAACACATTCTTCAACAGGTTCAGTTCAAGAAACAAGCTTAGCATCTTTCTCTTCTACCTACAGTCAAGCAAATGTCCCATAGACCACTTACTTCTTAAGAAGTAAGAATTCCTTAAGTGTTTGTAGCAAGATGATACATATCTTCTATAAGTCTGTTGTGAACAGTGTGATCTCTTCTGCTGTCATCTGCTGGGGTAAAAGTAGCAGAGCAAATTACTTAAAACCTGAGCAAGCTGATAAAAAATGGCATTCTCTGTTTTAGGAACTCCTTTAGAACCTCAGGAGATGATTTCACACAGAAGAATATAAAATGAAGAACATTTTATATCAAGATCGGTGAACATCCTCTTCAAAAAAACATCAGTTTTTTCAGTCAAAGGCTTCTTCAGATTGGGTGCTAGACAGACCGCTACAGAAGATCCTCTCTGCCTACAGTTATCAATATCTACAAAACCTCAATGAAAAAACCTATGAGTTACAACAACATTTGATTTGTCGTTGGGGATCAATGAAGTATAATTTAGTTGAGGTGAGTTGAATCATACTGAATGACTCCTGCAGATATTTGATCATCTGCAAAGCAGCACTATCTTGAAGAATTAGAAAATTTGTCCAGAACAGCCCTTTATTCCTTGATACCAGTTGCTTTTGAAATTTTACGAAAATGGACCAAAATGCTATAATCAGGTTAAACAAAGATTGCACACTACCATGGTTCAAATACATATTTTTGAAGATGTTTCACTCCTGGGCTGCATGGTGGAGCAGTGGGTAGCCCCTGTTTCCTTGCAGCAAAAAAGGGTGAACTCCCTTTCTGCATAGAGTTTGCATGCTCTGCCCATACATGTGTGGATTTTCTTTACGTACTCTGGCTCCTACGTTCCAAAAACATGACTGTTAGGTTAATTGGAGTCTCTAAATTTTCTTTACGTGTGAGTGTGTGCATGGTTGTACATGTTTGTGTTTCTCTGTGTTGTCCTGCGACAGACTGGCAACCTGTTCGGGGTGTACCCTGTCTCTCACCCATAGAGTACTGGAGATAGGCACCGGCCCCACCACGACCCTGACGGAATAAGAGGGAGAAGAAGATGGATGGATGGATGGATGGATGGATGGATGGATGGATGGATGGATGGATGGATGGATGGATGGATGGATGGATCTCACTCCCAATGAAATAATAATTGCACATGGGGACAATAGCGTTTTGCTCTCATTGGTACTTCTAAATCACACATGGGGGGGAGGGAAACAAAGCTGGAGGTTCCTTAACAACCCCTTAAATTAGAAATAAATTCATGAGGCTGCATGCACTTTTAGAAAGCATTATAAAATAAAATAAATCAAGTCTTTGTAATCAAAAATGGACCAGAGCTACAAATGCATCAGTAAAACTCTCCTCCACTGTTCCCCAAACTTTCTTTTTTCTTACTTTTTTCAAAATTCCTTACTAATAATGGCAATTCAATAATGGATGCAATAAAAGGTTGATACCTCATAAAGCAAGAAGTCAGGGCTGTGAGATGAGTAACAAGAGGACGGCCTACCCTGCAAAGTAATTGACTAATACAGTAGCTAGTATTAAAGTCATTCAGTGCCAAAAGGGAACAGGCAGCCGCTTGACCCTGAGCCACTTTGAACTAATCTAGCATTCAATCCACCGTGTAATGACTGCTAGACCTGTCAATCCTCTAGGCTCTCCTTTACTCTCACAGCCACACATGGTCGTATTCCCATCAACACTCCCAAAAGTACACCCGTAGTGACTGTGGACATACAAGAAAATCTCCCAACCTTTCTTGCTTCTCCTTAGGACAATGAAATGAAGACGACGGTCTGGCTTCCCTGGTTTTTATATGTGCTAAAAGAGGATTTCAAGTAATTTTAGATAATTCTATTAATCATCACATGGTTTTTTAAAAAAGTTTTACATCAGTGCTTTCAAAACAAATGACTACAGAGAGCAAGTGTTTTAAAATTGAAGTTTAAATAGGAAACATCTAAGAAAAATGACCCTGGTCCATTTACCAGACTATGTTTTAGCAATCAATATCTTTAATCCACAGTGTGAGATGTCCAAAAGGATTATAAAGCAGACTTATTGAATATAGAAGATGTTCACTTCAAAATTAAAGCAATCAATTAGGCTAGTCCGACGTTTTGGGGGACATGGGTTGAATAGTGTTTAGTATCAATTATTTTATCATAGATCATACAAAGAAAGTAGAAATTAATTGTTGCAAATTCTGTAAGTGCATAATAAAGTAGAGATAGTGATTTACATTAGGCTCACAACAGATAAGTTTTATTGAGATCTTAGAGGTTCATGTGTTTGTCAGGCCTTTTGGTCAGTTTGGGATGAGGGTTAAAAGGGTGATGTTGACATAATGTAGCAGACAATAGATTGGATAAATACTTCCTTGAAGTACCTTTATTAAAAAATGAAATAAGACAGCATTCAGTGTCTATTTACTCTGTCTTCAGCTAATGTTAAGCAACATGTATTCTGTATTCTGGATTGTTTGGACTCCTGTGTTTAATGTCTTACCAGATTGTTAGATATATTTCGACTATAAGTAAGAAGTTTGGCAAGAATATCAGAAGATTCTTAGCACTGGGACTGACTGACTGAAAACTTTACTAAAACAGCAAAAGCCAAACCACAATCTGTGAATTTAAAATACAACTCTTTAAAGCCTACAAGTTCTTATATTTTATCCATCTTTAGAACACAACCCCCCAAAAAACAAAAACAAAAACATGCATGTGCATTGAGCAAATTCTTTACCACTTTCTTTTCTTTAGATTGTCCTTTCAAGTGAAAACATTTGCCGATTGCAGAAGATGGCAGGGAATCATACTTCACATTTACTTCTTACTTACCTTTTGGTTTCTTAATTACTTATTTATTTATAAAGGTATAATGCATGCTAAGTTTCTTTTTCTCTTTAACGGGATGAATAAATATCCAATGGAAATAAATGGATATTTTCTGAACACTTGTGCCTTGGGAGTATATCAACCATAAAGAAGCTCTCTGCTGAATCTGCGATTATATTACCACACCGAACGATACCTGTCACACTACCTGCACAAGCAGCTTAAAAAAATCTCGGCTGAGAGAGAAAAGAAAGCCAAAGAAACAGAGTCACTTCACAACACTGTCATTGCCATTCATAATACGCATTGACGTATAAAGAGGGCCATTAGGGGCCCCAACCTGGGAGCCATTAAATCATTTTAAATCATTGTAACATCCCATTAGTGTCAGTGATGGGACCACCTAATAGTGTTTTAGAGGGATAACCATGAGACACTCCATTTCGACTGAGTCACTTGGGTCCTCTCTCCTCTTCTCCAATCCACGTCCCCAGCTTCGCACCTCCATCCCTACGATACCAAAGGGTCACCCGTGGTTTGAGTGTCGAGCCTGACACAGGGGACCTTAGGAGTTTTTCTTGCCTGTTAGCAGCTGCTTTTTTGTATCTCATGTATGAGGAGGCGACTGAATAAGGAAACAGAGTGATACCACCCTGATGAATTAAGCATGATGCAGGTAGTTCGTAATAGGCCTATTATGCTGCCTTTAGCTGTGTCAATTGAAAACAGGAGGACGGACCAATCCTTGGTGTTTTTCTCTCGGGAAAGAGTCTGTTCCTGTTGTTGGTTAATAATATCATGCAGGAGGTTCATTCATACGGCATATTTTCAAGCTCTGTACATTCAGGCTTTACTGGAGAAAAAGGGGACAAAGCACACTATGATTCTTAATACCAGAACACAGATGAGCATAACCCTGAGAGTAACATTGAGCTCTTTATTTCCAGTTTATATCCCAGTCTCTGGTAGTTATCTGATAGAACCATAGCCAAATTACCGCTTTTATTGGTCTTCTTTAAAGTAATATTTTAAAAGTTGATCTGGTAAAATTAGTCTGCTGTGTGAGCTTTCAGAACAAACCTGAACAATATGAATAAAACATGTTATACCACGATTAACTGTTATAAACTATTAACTGTATTAGTTAATAGTGGTATAACAGTATAACAAAAAATATGAGTCTGAGAAGAAAACTTAAACCTCATTTTATCTATGAGAGGAAGGATTTCCTAAGTATTCCTGTTATTTGGACAAACTCGACTACAGAGAAAAACACAACACATATACCTGTCAAACCCAGAATAGTTTACAATGGTGTTAGATTAATTTGTGATCGATTTTTGATATGTAAAATCTTTCACTGTGTTTGTAAAAGCAAGAAAGTTTACATTTCTAATTTCACCCTTATTAGCTCCTACCGCTATGTCTCATTAGTAAATTAAACCTCAACTTTCTCCATGCATAATTGCCACATGAGCCAAAGCTTCCTGGTTCGTTTATGTTTTGCTGCTCTTAATGATAAATAGCACTGTATTAAAATAGTTCATGTTAGTCATATGGTTACAATATTGTGGCTGACTGATTTGACTCAGTGCTGTTTTAGTTCTAACAAATGTTTTATGAAAAAAGAAGTAAGGTTTTAGTTTTCTACAACAGATTTAAATATTATCATATTCTCATGAGCCCAATACAATGTATAATTTACTGAGCTGATCTCCTGGATTCTTTTTCTTATTTTGTCTCTAGGTAAATTGTAGCTATAAAAAAATTACAAACCTTGTGCACAATCAGTGATGAAATATGTTTTGCACCACTGTATTTACAATCTACTTCTGGATGAGCTCTTTCAGGATTATTTTGCATGGTCTTTTTCTTTCTTTTTTTTTTTTTTTTTTTGTATTTCATGCTTTAAACACCAGTCAAGTGGATGTGCAGTAATCTTGACATATCACATCAAATTCTGATGATCAACATACCATACAGGTGAGAGGCAGACACTGGAGGACCACAAAGTTTCATTGCATTCCATACATCTACAGCAGGGGTGTCAAAGTGGTTCCAGAAAGGGAGGTGTGACTGCTGGTTTTCTTTCCACCTAAGCAGTAGCACCAGACTCCATTCATCCAATCAAGTCTTCAGGTTAAGACTAGACTCACTTGATGATATGAATGGAGTCTGGTGTGGTACTGCTTGGGTGGAAAGAAAACCAGTAGTCACACAGCACTTTCTGGAAACACTTTGACACCTGTGACCTACAGTATGAACAGTCCTACTGGTTCTTTGTTTTGAATTGTATAAATTAAGTCTCTTTGTGGTTTTGCTTTGTGCTGTTTGACCTAATGACCAGAGCAAATTCCAAGTGGAATGCTGTAGTAAATTTCCTTTGATCCTTTGTACAGACCACAGAGACAAACTAGTCCACCTGAAAACAGGGGTCATTGTCGCCAGGCAATTAAACCTTGGTGTGCTTTGATTACATTAGGAAATGAAGATTGTCTGTTTGGTGAATTGAGAAGTAGTCAACCAAAAGGAGAGTGTGGCATGTCTTTTATGTATTACTGTATGTGCAGACCTGTTTGATTCTAAAAAGTGTTTAAGTCTTGCGTTTATATGTAGTTGTCCATTCCCACCTTTATGTTTTGTTGCTGGAGATAGTGTATTTTTTTTGTTTGTTTTGTTTTTTTCAGGTAGTTGGTTAGTTTGGGAGCTGTCATGGCTTCTCAGTTCACTTTTAAAAGTGCACTTGAGCCAAGCAGATCAAATAGTAGGCACTGGTTCATCTTTTCCTGGCTTGTGGTCTTGGGGTTTTGTGTAGCATTAACTGATGTCCTGTTCAATCACCTGTTTGGTGGATTTTCACCAAAAACAACAAGTGACTTGGGTGGATTGGTTTTGTGTAAATAATTTCTTGCCCTTCATAATATACAAAGATGTACTGAAGTGTATTATGAACACATCAAAAGACTTTAGTGATGAACATTTTCTTTAGTGATGTGGTTAAACAAACCTGATAAAGACTCTCATGCTGCAAATGAACCTAAATCTTAGAATAAAGGGTGTCTGACGCATTTTTTGTCTAATGCTGATTTCCATTCCCCTTCCCCTATGGTACCATGATATCCTGTTGGATTTTTTAACCATGACATATGTGAGGTAGTGTAGACTTGAATGGGGATTTAGGAAAACCAAGGGACAGTTCAGGTCAAGATGTTGTAACGAGGCTTGTTCTGCGATCCTTTATTACCCAAAGTGGTACGACTTCAGCTCTTCTGTGATCAAGAGGTGAAAAGGCCTGAAAAAGATTATTATTGAAGCTTACTTTTATGCATGGAGGTTTAGAAACTGCTAGCTACCTTTTTGCTAGTATTCTGACTTTAGAACTTTGTTTTACTAGGCTGCAGGAAGTTTGCTGATTCGTGGTGGCAAGCTAGGCTGTAGCCATAGCTACTGACTGACAGAAACCAGGCTGCTGTACAAAGGCGCTACCGGGCCCTTTGAGTACCATCAATAGGCAGTGTGGGTATCATAATGACAGAGACCAGAGATGGGATTTGAACTAACAACCATCCAGTTGCAGAAGCAACTCCTGCATTCTACGCAACTCCTGCATTCTACAAAGGCGCTGCCGGCCCCTTTGAGTACCATCAATAGGCAGTGTGGGTACCATAATGAGTGAGAGACCAGAGATGGGATTTGAACTAACAACCATCCAGCTGCAGAAGCAACTCCTGCATTCTATGCCATTATAACTGCTTAGTTACAGTTTCAGAAGATCGTACCTGGTATTGAACTAATGCTTGAGTTTCTCTTAAGCCGGTAAACCATCCAATTCAATTCAGTGATCTAAAGCTCAAAGAAAAATCAAAAAATAAATATAAGCATACAAACAAACCACACTTGAGATGAATGTGATGACCTCTTTTGTTCACATCATAAAAGTGATGTAAAAACCTTAACACTAGAACCATACCTGAAAATATGCCAGGCTGATGCAATTTGGAGGAAAAGACCTGTGTGAAATATGCATGTCTTAACTTTTTTTTTCTATTTTTCTCAGTTGGATGATAAATAGCACATTCGGCAGACCTTTGGTGTGCCCTCAGAGTTCTTAAAGGAATAAAGCCATGATGAATGGATCAATGCCAACAGTCCAGGAAAACAGCTCTTCTGGCCGATAAAAAAGATTTGCCAATGACAACTGGGGGACAGCCCTGACCTAGAGAGTGTGTCTTTGGGGTATGGCCCCCCCAGAGGCGCCCTGGTGATGGAGCTAGGATCACCATTAGGGGGAAGATTAAGTGGCCCTGGCTTCCTACTCTTACTTAATTATACATGCAAGCCCTTCTGTATGGCCCACTGCAGCACCTCAGAAAAAAGAAGAGCGTTTCTTTGTCTCAGCCACTGGCCGTCTCTTTGATGGCTTATTGGATGTCTCTCCTGACAACCTCCGGGCACAGACAGAACTCCCATTGGCCAAGGTGTCAGGAAAGCCAAGAGAGATGGATAAAATGGAAAGAAGAAAAAGAAAGAGTTGGAGAAGACAGCTGGGGTAGACGTGCGTATTTAGTTTTCATTACACTAGGAGCTTGAAGAACATGGGGGAGGAAAAAAAAATGTCCTTGTCAAAAGGAGTGTCTCTGGAGGTGCTCGGAGGCGTGCCAGTGCCATTCACTGACACTCAGCTGACAAATATGAATAGAGCAATTCATGCTTGAAAACAATGGCTTATGAATAATCAACAGGACCCATAAACAAAAACATACCACTAGGGATGAAACGGACAGAAGACACAAGCTGGAAAATGTCTAATATATGTTAAAAGCACACAACACCACATGGCAATAGTTTTGTTACTTTTCAGCAGCTTTTATGCATCTGATGTACAGAAAGCATTTGTCAAAAGTCCCTCAGTTCTAGTATAAAAGCAGCAACTTGCATGTAAATTTGTCTAATACCTCTTTAAACTTCCAAATGTATTATACATTTCTAATTTTCCCTCTTTAGACTAAGTAAAGTCAAGTATTGCAAACTGCCTTCAGAAGTCCTAATCAATTAAATATTCCATATATGATAATAATTCTTGGTGTAAATACTCATGCTCTGTGGAGAAAGGTGTGCAGCTAAAAATTAGGGAACAAAGAGTATCATGAAGATCAAGGTAGACATCAGACGAGTTGGGGATAAAGTTGGGATAAAACAATATCAAACTGAATATACAGTACATCATGGGAAACTTTTAAATTCTTCACCCACATATGCAAATGGATTCAAACCTACAAAGACATGAGCATCCGCCTGAATTAAAACGTCTAGAAAAATGTTGCAGGTTTCAGAGGAGTTACAAAGACCTATAAAAGCTCTAGGAGCTGCAATGATCTACAGCTCAGGTGGAAGAATTTTTCCCAATACATTCTTGTACTCCAAAACTCTGAAATCAAATACAAAGTTATATTTGCAGTTTGGAAAAAAAATATTGTACAGGATAATGTGTCCAGAGTTTCATTGTCAAATGATACTAACGCTGATATAGAGTGAAAATATCTATAGCAATAGGCAACCTATGTCAGCTGTGTAGGAGACACCTAAAACATGCAGTACAGGGGTCCCTAAGGAATATCACAGTGTTTGGATTAGGCGGCTGCATCCTGTGGAGGCTGATTTGTCTGCCGATTACTTCATAGCACAGCAAAATTGCTTATTCGGAATTGAAGACTCCTTCGTGTGCAACCGATGAATGCAGCATTCTTTTTGCCCGTTATGAAGGATGGGTCCGATGTATCCTCTGTAGCCTTAAATATCCCGTGATTCATTGCAACTCCAAGCAAGCCGGCTGCTTCGTGCTCTGAGTAAAGGGGAGATGCCAAGGAACAGTGTTTAATATTGTAAAAGCAGTGTTATATAATAAAGGTAAATGAGTAGTTCCATCTAAAATTAATTTAAATATATTTTTAAAAGGTTATTGAGTCACATATGTGGCGGGCAATGTTTGGTTTATTGAAAGGTTTTGTTCTGTACCTGTGCAAATGGGTTTGGCTGATATTGAAGTGCAGCTTCAAATACACTGCCTGGCTAAAAAAAAAAAGTCGCCACCAAAAAATGGTCACACTCTGTAATATTTTGTTGGACCACCTTTAGCTTTGATTACAGCCTGCATTCCTGTGGCATTTATTCAATAAGCTTCTGCAGTGCCACAAGATTTATTTCCATCCAGTGTTGCATTAATTTTTCACCAAGATCTTGTATTGATGATGGGAGAGTCTGACCAC
>JAUZNJ010000023.1:74595-117009 GCA_034780135.1 Jordanella pulchra | reverse complement strand
TACAAGCTTTCTGTATGAAAGTCAATCTCTAAGTGCCTGGAACCAAGTACCTGTGGTTGTTTGTGAAAAGTGCACTTGTGCATGTAAAGTTTATCCAAAGAAAAAATGCTTAACAGCGGTTGTGGAGAGCCAAAGACGCACCCCACGAGAGCGCAGAGACCAGCGCCAGGAGACCCTGAGCCCCAGATGCCCAAGGGGACCCCTAGAGCGAAGGCGCCAAGGAGGGGCCGACCCAGAAAATCTGACCCCAACAAGGGAGGACGAGAGACAGCACAGAGGAAGTCCCCCAGGCACCGCAATGCCGGAGCCCCAGGGAACCGCAGGGACGAGACCGCGGGCCCCGCCAGCAGCTAGCCGCCCTGAAGTGAATCCGGCCATGGGCCCTAGGGAACCGAGGCCCCAAAGGCGCGCCACCTCCCGGCGGGAACCCCAGCCGGGCCCTGGCCGGCCAGGCCCCACAGGGAAGCCGCCAGGGACAGGCCAGCAGCCACCCGGGCATCCACCCCCAAAAGAGAGGGAGCAGTTCAGACCCCAACCTGAGATAGAAAAAAGAAAAAAAAAAAAAAAGAATTTTTTTGGGGGGGATGGAATCAATGTCAGAGACGTTCTTGCTTCGGGCCCGGCTCCCCGCACCAAACTAAGTTGAAAAAAATATATATATTATAATCTAAAGAGTGTTAATAATAGAAATACAGCTCCAGACGAGCCTTTAATGCAGTGATGTCACGAGTACGCTTCTCTTCTAATTGACACAGATCTGCATGCTGCATGCTCCCATTCTCCCCGAGTACATACTTTCTGTGTTCTTGTGAAGAAAATACTTGGCGAGAACACGAGTCCATACTTGCGTTGTTGAGAATTGAGAAATGGCTTGTGCCTCATTGCTGTCAATTGTCATCATGCTTCCTTCGGAGAAGTTCTAACTATAAGATTAGTTGCCACTACCATAACTCACAGTATAAATGATGGTTCATTCTTTTACAAGTCAGAGTTGGCAGCAGAAAACTTGTATTAGATCAGATTACATAGATGCTCTTGATCTTAAAATTTCTAAGGTGTTTTTGAAGAAGTTTAAGCAAACAATCAAAACAGCATAAACGCTTGTTTGCTTGAGTGGATCACGACTAACCACACTTTTCAATGATTTTCGATTCTCCTGTAGGGAGCACTGGAGTTACCTAGCAGACTATTGTTTTTTTGTTCACTACTCTTCCTAAGGTCCTTTCTTCTGAACTATTTGTTGTGGGGGAGTGAGCACTTCTGTAGTGGGTCCTGGTGGTTCCAAATCTCTTTGCTTTTTAAAGAATGCAATTATTTTTGGTGGCAACAGTGGCATCAGATGCGGGAGTTTGCCCTGTAATAGAAAGATTGGAGGCCCAGTGGCGGCTATGTACAGCGGCCTCACTTCTGTCAGTGGGCCCCAGAGCAGTTGTGGCTACAATAATTCTACAGTCATTAGGTGCATCAAAGATGAACAAGATGCTGAGTACAGAGAGCTGTTGAAAAGCTTTGTGGCATGGAGTTGAAACAATCATCTGAACCCGAATGTCAGCAAAACAAGGGAGATGATTGTAGATTTCAGAAGAAACAGGTACAAGTTGAATCCTGTTAACATCATGGGAGAAGACATGGAGACATGGACAAGGAGTATAAATACCTTGGTATTCACCTGGACAACAAACTAGACTGGAGATTCAACAGTGAAGCCGTCTACCACAAGGGACTGTCATGAATTTGTGCACAAGTGCAGTTTTCGATCGCCCGCGGATCTCTGACCTCCGTCTCTGACATTGATTCCATCCCCCAAAGCTTCTGTTGCACATTTCAGTAAATTATTCAAACTTGCCCGTTGTGTCTAGCTTGAATTCTGGGTCCTCTGTTTGAGATCATTACAAGGACAGAGAAGACTGTACTTCCTAAAGAAGCTTAGATGCTTCAGTGTTTGCAAAAAGATGCTACATATCTTCAATAAGTCTGTTGTGGACTGTGTGATCTCTTCCTCGACCATCTGCTGGGTGGGGTAACAGCATTGGAGGAAATGACTTTAAAAAGCTTACCAGATTAATAAAGAAGGCTGGTTCTGTTCTAGGAACTCCTCTGGAACCTCTGGAGATTATTTCAAAAATGAAAATAATAAATAAAGTGAATAAGATTATGGACAACAGAAAGCATTCTTTTCAGCAGGAGGCTTCTCAAGATCCGGTGCAAGACAGAATGGTACAGAAGATGCTTCCTGCCTACAGCTATGAACAGCTACTAGTTAAGAGACAAGAAAATTATGAGTTACTATAAGATTTTCTTCCCCTTTTGGGATGAATATAGTATTTTTGAATTGAATTGTATTGAATTGAATGTAGCTTGCCACCATCAGTGTGGTAGTGTGTGTGTAAATGGGTGAATGACTTAATGCTGTGTAAAGCGCTTTGGTCAAGTCGCCTGACATGAAAAAGCGCTATGTAAGTACAGGTCATTTACCATTTTTATCATTTTGAGACGGTTTAGTGCTGACAGTTTTAAACAGATTGGTAATTTGAAGCAATCTATTCTTGGAGAAAAATAAACCACTCATTTGGCTTATTTGCTTGACCATAACATGTGTTCCCTCTTGGTACAGGTGGACTCCTCAAGTTGCAAAAATATCTCAAGGATAATGTGTTGTTTTTTTATTGATTCCAATTACATTTCTAACGAAACTGCAAAACTTCCAAACACACCCCTTTACTATGTACTCATGGGGATTGGCATCGAAGCAACACTGTGAAACTTTTAGCCCCCTGAAGGGCACTAGCAATACTGCACTGCTCCCTTAGTGATTTTAGGAATCTGATGGCAGACAAATTTTGACCAACAGATTATCAAGTCATGGAGTTATATGTATTAAAGGCCAGATTCACTCCTCTATATTAAAACCTATGTCAGAGAACCAAAATATGTCTGATTAGGTAGGTGTTATATCTGTCTTGTTCTAAAACAATCGCTTTAGCTAGCTTATAGCTAGCTCTATTTTTTTAGGAGCACTCAGGCTGCCATAAAGCAGGACTCAAGGTTACATTAACATGACAAAAAAAACAACCAGGCTGAAAAAGTTGGTGTCCTAATAGTTGTACCTATAAACACACCTATGAACAGCTCCATTGGCACATATAGGTTTGCCATCTATTACCTATAGAAGATCTTTAGCATTAAAGGACAAATGTCTCAGCAGTAGCTTGAAAAACAAATTCATGCCTTTATCTGTAGTAGAACTGATTTCTGCAACGCTGTCTTCAGAGGTCTGCCTCAAAAGTTGATCAAACAACTGTAGTTGATCCACAATGCTGCTGCAGGCATCCTCACTTAAACTAAGAAAGGGGACAAATCCCCCCAGTTTTGAAGTCCTTACACAAGCACCCAGTACCTCAGAGTATAGACTTTAAAATCATGATCACACGGTCACCTGCAGTTGGATTGAACTACATTTCTGTTTCCAGTGGCTGTTTAAGAGATGAACAGCAATGAAGAAATGAATCTAACTGTGGTGAAAACATGTCATATGACAATGTTGAAAATGAGAAACGTTTGACTTTGGTTTGGTACCGTTTTATAAATAAAGCAATCTGCATATTTGTAGTCACTTTGCGTGGCAGGCTTCCTGACACCCTTATGAAAGTTGCTTAGTGCCTTGAAAGTAACACATACCATATCCCTTTGAGCCATGACAGAGGTGTTATTCAAGTAGTTGTAAGTCGACTTATAATCATAAAAGATATGAAAATATTTTATGAAGGTTGAAAAGTTACTTAGTGTTGCTTTAATTTGTTTTAATAATCATCTTATATTTTAGTTATGCCTTTTTATTCCCTATAATTATATACCTTTTCTATTTTGTCTATTATGTTTCCTTATTTCTGTGTACAGCACTTTGAATTATCTTGCTACTGAATTGTGCTATATAAATAAACTTGTCTTGCGATTACCTTTTTCAATGATGGATTTAACCCTCTTAAGCTACCTAGCAGAGTTTTTGAGAAAGGCAGCCTTGCACAGAGCACTGGTACTCGGGCAATAAAGTAAAAAGAGGAAAACGTATAGCACAATAAAAACACAACCACGTACACCATATATAATAAAAAAGTAGAGAATTGTGAATAAATACATTATTTAGGAAAAATGGATGAACCTAGTATCTAATGAGCTACTTTAAATATAAGAAACCCCATAACTTAAGACAGTTACAGGATGAAACTACTGACTTTTTATACCTCTTGTATGGTGATGGAAAGCTAACTATATATTTTTAGTATCACTCTAAATTTACTTCCATAAGGTTTATTTTTCCTCTTATCTGAACTTAATAAAATAGTCTTAATAAGGTCTTATTAATTATGTTTATTTCTCCCTCATCTGTTTATTTTTTCCCTTTTCTTTGTATAATTCCTCAGTTGCCATGTAGTACACAGTGCTGCCACTCCATATTAGAGGGACTTATTCCTCCATGCCATTCATGTGGAAACGGCTTGCACCACCAGCTACCCTTTCTTTTATTCATTGCACTGTAAATAACTCCACTTTATGAAAAGCAGCCAGTGTGACTCACGGATACCTCTCTAACCACAACCCTTTATTATTTCATGGCCTTTGAAAGAAGGGTATATAGCAGGCTGCTCTCCCACTTTAATGTTGGAGCTCCCTCTGATGTTGTGCAGTACACAGCGGCCCTTGTTGCGCTCTGTACGCATTCCCTCAGTTGAATTCACAAACACTTCCAAGTGCATAAACAGCATGGAAGACAAGTGTCTTGCGAGCTAGCTAATGCTCTGGAACACCATTTGCTGAGAAGATAACAGGAGCTTACCAAAGTTGATGTCTGGGGAAGACAATTGTGTCAGTGCGCCTCTATGAAAAATGGTATTGTTCTTTGACCTCTCGCGGGACATCATATGGCAAAGCGAAATAACATGTATTGGGTCTCATAATTAAATGACCAGTGGATAGAATTCAAAAGGCTGCCACAATGTCCCTCTGAGCAACCTTTGGAACGTGTAGAAGGTTCTGGGCATACAGACAAGCTAATGGGCAACCCATTGGTCATGGTAGATTCAGTTTGAATCTCAATGAGTGTGTCAGTGTGTGGTTGCTCCATGACCAACAAGGTGTGGTAGGTCCACTGGACTTGATTTAGCCACATAGCCTGTCAGACCAGTCAACATCCATCATTCTGAGGGATAAAAAGCAGTTATTTTATCCTTGAAAGTACCAAGAGGAAACCTGAACATGAAAAATGTGCGGCGCAATGTCATTTCTTTTTCTCCTCTACAAACATAATCTTGTTTTTTTTTCAATTTAATAACTTAGGCATTTAATAACAAAGGTATTGTGCCAATTTAATAACAGAGGTATTAACAAGAGAGGGTGGGGTGTCGCACAGATTTAAACAGCTGCCTTAATACGAGTGATAAAGTACAGTTGGGACAGAAAAGACAATCTATCTATGTATTCCTCCTTCCCTGCTCTGCTAAGACCAACAACAAGCACACGTTGAGGCGTAAAGGAGATATACAAATATAGTTTACACCTATCGTTTCTGTCCTTGTGAACTGAAACAAAACAGGAACACATGCTTCTGTCCTCTGTGTATGCAGTTGAATAGAACCACAAGTGTAACATTTATTGCAAAAAACTTTAAATAGGCTTTAAGAAATATCTCAAAAAAGGAACACTTGTGACCAAACTTTGTAGGTTGAGTTATTTTAGAAGTGACACCCCTCTAGAAACTCTTCTTCTACTTACAAATGCTAAAAAAAGAGTACAGATTTGATCTAGAGTGATGTCTATTGTTTTTAATAGAAACTGAATGCCACAGGTTTCATGCAAGGGCTTAAAAGTCAAAAGGGGTTTTGGTGTTTCCGAATTTCCTTAGATGACATAGGCTAAGGTGTATCTGTGTCCTTGCTGCATTCACTGTGGTACACTGTGGTTTGTTTGAAAGTAGGGGCTGTTGACTCAAAAAAGACAAATGAGCAGTAAAATAAAAATAAAAAATAAATACAGCATCTGGATGTACTTTTCTGATAAATAAACAATAACACTCCCTGTTATTTTTTCCCCCTTGATATCTTAATTGCCACAAACTGGGTTCTTAAATAATCTTTTTTTTTTAAATGAGAGCAGTCTTTTGAAAGGCTTTTTCAAAGGAACAGATACACTAGATCCATTTGTATTTTGATCAAAAATGTATTCAAACAGCAGAATTTGTCCCTCATGTAAACAAGGGAAAGAAGTAGGAGTGTTGCTTTAGGCATTGGACAATAACAGGTGAGGGAGAGGTAATGATGTTTTACTCAATGGTCCATGCAGCCATAGAAAAATTCAGTCAGTTTGGAATGGCTTCTGGCAGCTCAATAAAAAGACTAGAAACCATTAAAACATAACCTGGGATATACCTATGGTACATGAAAGCAGTGGGCTTACATCGCAAACAGGCTAAACCCATTACAGGGGTGGGCAACAGATTGCCTTGTCCTGCTTCTCTAAACAAAGCTCCAGCTGTCAGGGAAAAAAATAAAAAACTTGTAACATATACATTAAAATTTTAGTACTTTTTTTTCTTCTCTCTGAAGTAGGAGTTCCTGAAACCCTAAATGTGTAATGCCATGCTAGATTTTCATGACTGTGCCATAGTGGAATAAAAGATAAATGCTCAACAGCGAAAGAGGGTGTGGGGTGGGTGATTTACTCTCTGATCCTGGAGGTAGACAGTTGCTTTTTCAAAATCCAAGTTTTGGTCCTTTATTTTATTCAGCAGTGAAATGCCATGAATACAGAAAATAATGTCTGTTACAATTCTCAACCATGACCTTCTAATGTCAGAGAACCTTTAACATATGGACACAGTACACAGGAATGAGTAGTATCAAAAAAAGTTTGTTGAATCTCGATTAAAATAAAAGAATAAAAACAAAAAAAAAAAATCACCAATTACATAAACATATGTTTGCTACAGTCCCAATTTACTGTATACATATGTGGGGATCATATTCTCAATAATTAGAGAAGGATTGCAGTAGAAAGGATACATGACTCAACTGCCAGACATAATGCTTCATAAAGTATGCACAGAGGTACAAGCAATAAATACACACATTAGGTTAAAGCCTTACAGCTACGCAAAGCAGATGCAGAAAAAGCAGGTTTGCTATTCTTAGCGAGCAATGACAGAGAAACAGTAAAAATTCAGGTAAGTCAGAAAAGAAACACAGAACTCCATTTTTTTCCTCTTAGAAAAAAGTCTGTTAAATTTCATGGGTCCACCGACATGTTTTTTTTTTGTTTGTTTTTTTTTTTCCTTTTTTCTTTTTACATAAGTATGCACAGTTATCAAAATACAGACAAAAATCAACCCAGAAAATCCAGACAATCCTTAAATCTAGTGGAGGAGCAGATTGCAGGTCTGGAGGTCTTTCTGGTATTATGTGCAAGCAACTATTTTAGACATTTTTTTTTACTTAATTTGTACAAAACCCATGCAAATCTACAGGTAATATGCATTCTGTGGCTGACAGGTTTTATCCCTCTGAGGTAATGCACTCCTATGCATTGTAACATGTAGGCCATCATCCCGATGAATTTTATTATATTTCTTTTTGTTTCCAGTCCACCAAATGATTTTTAGACATGCATTTTTAAAAGAAAACACAATATTCCCCTTACATGTAATCTATACATTATCATTCTACAAATGTTTGCAGACAACCTATCACAATGCGACTCCTCCGTATATCTTGACACAGGGAATGTAAACAATGGTCGGAGCCACGTCCTATGAGACAAGCGCGGAAAAGTGGGACAGCTCTCCAAACTCGTGCAATCTGTCGTAGTTGTTCTGAAGTTGTTGTGCAGAGGTAGAAGCTTTGAGAAAGCCTTTTTTTGGGTAAGTGTGAGTACCCTTTATTGTTTTACTTTTAAATGACAAACGAAGTGCCCTTTTTATTTGGTGTATAAGATTAAGAACGTTTTTTTTTTTTTGTTTTTTTTTTACCCAAGTCACGGACTCCTATCCCTCTTGAGACATCAGTGTCTACAAGCACGGCTTTCGTAAAGTATCTGTATGCTTTGAGCTCTGGCCTCACAACTTGAACTCGATGGACGCACAGTACAGCTACGATTTTGGTCAGAACGGGGCCAATGCGTTGCTCCTTTAAAAAAGCCATAATATTGTGAAAACGGTAAAGCTGACCACCAGGTCTCTGTATGTGTGTATGCCAGACTCAAACATGGGGTGACTATGAGTTTTTGACGCTTATCCTGTACAAGAGGAGGCAGAATTTTGTGTTACTTTGGTTTACTGAAAACAAAAACGGCCATTAAAGCAAAAACACTCAAGGATCAATTCTACCCCTTGGCAATTCGTACCCCCATTTCGCAGAGACACATTTTCATTCTGAGATCTCCAACGTCTTTTTTTATAACTGCAAACTAACAGTTTTGATACCTACACCATACTGTGAGACTTTATTTTTTGCTATGTCTTGGTGGTTTTAATAAAATATAAACACGAAAAAATCTTTAGATCACATGTAATTGGAATGAATGTTATCTGAAACCCTTTTTTGCCATTCGTTGGCCTTTGTGGTTTTGACAACTATTTGTCTATTTAATGTCATAAAACATTAAACCTTTTGGAAGATGCGTGTACTAAACCTTATTACCTTACAGAAGGCAAAGAAGTTGATTAAATTATTTTACTTTAAACCACTGGTCATTAAGGCCATTACAAATTGGTGCATGGTTGATACAAAATACCATCTCTAGACGGCACCCATTTGTACCAAAAAGAAGTCAGGTGCGAAATGAACAAAAATGCTAAAGTACGAAATGGCAAATAGGTGAAATCATAGATGTACTTCTTCGTCTGTGAATACAAAGTGTGTCATAAAAAGCTGTCCACCTATACAAATTACACTGGTGTGTACAAGCCTGTATAGTTGAAAGAAATGTAGCCCACATAATGACTATTGGATGAGGTTAAAGCAAATCTAACCTAGAAAAGGTTACCTTGGATCCTCCATCCACCATGGCTATCACCGTTTGCTTTCCATGGTAACCAAGCCACATTATTTCATATTTATTTGAAATTAGGACTTATTTGGCTTTACTAGATATTTTTCTTGTTTGGTTAGTAGTGTTTTCAGTTTTTTAACGCCGCTCAGAACAAATACCGCCACAGAAACAAAGGCGTAAAAGTATTCGGACGGTCCCACCTATAACAAAAACAAATTCCCACAGGTGTGAATGTATAATGCATAACAAAAAATATAATATTAACATAACCTTCAAAACATCAAGATGGTTTTACACCGATATTGAATACACAAATGATTTTTTTTGGTTATGGTCCATTTTAATGGTTAGTTCACCGACAGAATGCCTGGCAGAGCATAACCGTAACGGACATTTTCATGACTTCCCAAATTACACATAAAGAATCAGCACTTGTTTCTGCTCTGATCATCTTTGTATAGGGCCAAATGAAATGATCCCAGAGGTTTATTCCAAGGTAGTTTGTGGACAAAAAAAGCTTCTCTTTGAACTAGTTTAAAGTCACAGAAGGTGAGACCAAAAAAGAAGAGTTTGGTGGCTTCTGCCTGTAAGCTATTGGCCATTGTTAGTATTGGCTTTGGTTTCTAGCTGTTGCCTGTCACTGTTCGCAGGTAGACAAAGCTTTGGAACGCCGAGGTAAGAAGAGCAAGAAGAAAGGTACGAAGAAATGCATTTGTATTGTAAATGGCGCTTTTACACAAGCTCTTATTACTTCTCCATTTTCATTTTAGACTTTTAATCACAAACACATAGACTGAAAGCTGACTTTTTACTTGCTTTTTTTTCTTTTCTCTGAACAGTTGTGAAAACAGTCTTGGTACTGCAGATGTGGTTTGAGGAATGCAATTTACAGTTGCTGATGTCTAAAAACTGAAATATGGAAATTAATTGTAAAAAAAAAAAAAAAAAAAAGAAAAAAATGATAAAAATAATTTGCTGTTTTTAATAATAGTAGCAACATACAGGCAGTGACACAATTTTCCGAGACTACTTCTGTGCAAATGATAGAAGAGCAACAACTTGAATTGAACCAGCAATTGTCTCTAGACATTAACAACTACGGTGGGCTGGGTTATTCACAAACATAAAACGTCTTCCTTTTTGGCAGTATAGGAGGCCGCTAGCTTTCAACAGAACATGATTTGCTTATTTGTTTCATGTGTCCACCCTATCAGTGAGTCCATCATCCTTTCACTGTATGTGGCCACGCCACCCCCAAATATAACAGGTCTCAGTGAGTTTTGTTTTCTTTTTACAACAGACATCTCATGTCTGTCATGTTTGGGAATCCTACAGGTCTCCAACAAAGAGTTCCTTTGGATTGGTCTCTATCCGGATACATGCTCAATAAATAGTCCCAGTGGTGAGAAAGAGAGTCAGCTGTGGTTGCTTGGATTGGAGTGTTTTTTTTTTAGCCTTGTAGGTCTGTGTAAGAGAAACAGTGTGGCAGAGTGAAGGGATACGTTGACCAAAAACCGTATCCTAGTCACTCCAGGTCTTCCGATAGGTTCCCTTCTTCCAGCTCCCGGTCATCGTCAAGTTCTGGACTGTGATTGGCCGTCGTCACGAGTGACATCGGACAGTCATCATCATCCATGTTGAGTGGCTCCTCTTTCACGTGAACAGGTGGCCTGTGAAAAAAATCATGAGCAAATAAATTCATTGTTTTCTGGAACAACCATGGTTCAATAGGAAGCTGTAGGACATCCTGATGTTTCAAGGTGCTGGTATATGATATTCTTTTTACTTGTTTGCACTTATGCATGGGCTGGTTCCATGTACCAAGGTTTTAAGGTGTGGATATTCCACCATTGTGTGCCTTTGTAGTTTAGGTTATTTCTTTTCGAGTTTTCTAAGCATGAAATGGGCATGTTAAGAAGGGAGTGATGATAAGAAATAATAAATATAGATATTTTTTATTTATAAAACACTTATAATTAAGTTTAAAAAAAAACTTGCTTTAAATAACAATAAATGTAAAGGTACTTACATCCTGTGGAGTTAGAATTAAGATGGGATTGAATAACAACCAGAATGTAAGGAGTAAAAATTGGATGAATTAATTTAGAGATCTGGTTTTAAATGGTTATTTTTTTTACACAACATAAAACTTTTAATAATATCATTGCAATGTTTTAATGGCCTTTTCTATATTTGCAAGATTTAATAAGGACGTTTTACCTCATTGTATGCAGCATAAACCAACTTACCCACCCACTTTCTTTACCTGTGATTGTGCATTCTAAGTTCTCTATCTGACAAAATGACAGGAGGCTAGCAAACTGAGCAGATACCCCAACTAATTAGCCAGGTAAAATCACCTTGCTAGCCAGAAGTGATAATAGGGTTCAAATTGAACACTTTGAAGCTGCAAAAGAATTTAGTTAGTTCAATATTTCTATCTTAAAATTATTTATATCCTCACAACATTTATAGCCGTTATAAGCTATTAATAGAAGCATATTTTTTCTGTTTTAATTAAAACAGTAAAACCATGTTATATATTTCTTTCATAAACTTTGTCTTTAAAAACAAGATAAGGTTGTTTATACAGTGAGAATTGTATTCAGGCCAATGCCTGTTCTACAATTTGTCATTTTCTTATAACAAAAAAAACAAAACAATCATGACACCTATTATCTATTGAAAGTGAAGACCGTGTTGTTTGCAAGACGCTAATTTAACATGATGCCTCACGTCTACTGTAAGTAAGCACATGAAAGTTGCATGAAAAACACGGCCCCTGTAAGGCCGATAAGCTGTGATGTTCCAGACATGTTTGGCATTTAAAAGTTTACTGATGACACCAGGTTGAAATACATGAAAAAAAGGAGAAAAAAAAACAGGCCACATGATAAATAATGGAGAATTTCTCATCCCTGAGCCCCCTGGAGCAAAGGCAGAGGAGAGGCTTTTTTATCTAGTTAATAGAAAGCACAGCCACTCGTTAATATGCAGAGGCTGTGGTGTGTCGCTCCTCAAGAGGAAAAACCAGCAGCTTGCTTCTGCCATTAATCAACTTCAGCCCCGGCAGTTCGCTCGGACACCATGATACATGTTTTTAACTCTAAATGGATGAATATCTTTAGCCACTGTCAATAAGTGCTGGGCAGGAAGCAGCGCAGGACACCTTTTTCCTTCAGAACAACATAGGAGTGGGTGGAAAAAAGTGCTGGGCAGCTCACAAGAATAATAATGCTGTCACACACAAACAAGGCATAACATGATCCGGAGTCCTGGTAGGGGAGAAGGGTTTGTGCAACAATGATAAATCTGACAAAACCTAATTATTTCTGACACATCGGATGCATCAGAAAATCCCCGTAGACTCGGAAAGAGGAGAGGGAGACTTATCAAGCGGCGGCACCGTTAGGATGCTTCTCTCCTGGGCTGCCTTCATCAGCGGGGGGAAAGGGAGGGCGGCGGAGCCTTTGAATTTGAAAAGAATTTTTAAAAGGTACAGATGACTTGAATATTCACAGCCAAATACTGTAAATTAATATTCTGATGTGGCCCGGGATGAGAAGATAGGAGGCTGATCTTGGCAGGATTCGAGCGCATCGATGAATATTTCTGTTTCTGTCCTGTGGATTTACAGCGGGGGGTGAAAGGCAGAGGTTGCAGATGAGAAAAAGCATCAAAATGCTACACCAAAGGCAAAATATTCATTCAGTGAACACATTTTTACACGGATACGTTCACTATTTTTCCCCCCACACATTTCAATTTATATCAGGTAAATTTCCAAGTCAGATTACACAACAATTACGCGATGCCCCTTCTGCATACTAAAACTTACTTTGTGAAAGGATCCAGATAATCTACTAGTCATATCAAAATATTAATGAGTGCATCTAAGTGATCCTACGCTATTAAAATACTCCTCATTAGGATGTTTGGATGCCTTATAACAAAAAGTGATGAACAGCCGTATTCACTTCGGGTTTCCAACATTTTATTAAAATATGTGGATGAGCCATTTAGTGCCTAATGGCTGGATGCCATTATTGAGTCACTCAGGGAGTAAATGCTGGTCTGAAACGCAGTGTAATAAATACGCTGAGATGCCTGCTCTCATATCAATCGCAGATTAGCGTCGGCAATTGTGCAGAGGTAAAGCCAGGGATGCAAATAAGGTCATTAGTCCAGGGTTTTGATGGTGGCGATGGTGGGAAAGGGACCAAAGAAGAGTAAGATGTTCATTACACCAAAGAAGTGGGAACACAAAACGATTAAAAAAAGGAGCAAAAAAATAAATATAAAAGAAAAGCACACAAAATAATTGGGTTCAATATATTGTGTTGAATGTGAGAAAAGGTGGAAGTTCTAATTGTAAGTTCAGGTCTTTCTGGTTATAACTTCTTTTAAGCATAAATCCCCTTAGGGTGAACATGAGTTTATTACACATGCATACTTACACACACACACACCTAGCATGGCCCAGGGCAAGCTGGTCTGTGGTTAAGCAGACATCATTAACCTTTAGACATTTAGGGGAAGAGGAGGTTTGTCTAACAGTTGAATGGACCCAGTTGGGCTTATGACTCTTCTCCAAAAGCAGATCTTCGAGGTGATGTACTATTTAGTTTAGAGCTACGAGTCGCTCTATTATTTAAAGACATACAGCAAAAAGTAGTGCTGAGAAACACATTTCTTCCATTTCGATGTTGTCCTGGACTACATGAAAGGCGGGCAGGGGCTGAGGGAGGGTAGTGGGAAGGGAGAGGGAAGGCTAGACACCTCTCTTCCTCCATAACAGTTTGTGTCAGTGTTGAGGCGACTTGGCCACAGAAAGCAGAGAGAAAAGAGGAAGGGAAGAGTCTGTGCTGTTCTGTTACTGAAAATTAAATGACCTTAGGGAGTGCAAACACTGGGATACTGTCAAGAGCATGGCAGATTTGCCTCACTTAACACTCCATTTCAAGGGAGTAAACATGTCTTAATATATTAACGTTCTATCACTTCTATTCTCATAAATAATGGCAATGGAAAGCATCCTTTATCCATTACACAAATGGTTAACTAATGTTGCACCGCAAACTTTGATAGACAGCACATATGAAGCATTAAAGGATATTTTCAGTGTTTGTTTTAAAACGCAGCCTTTTGTGTTGGTGTGTGTGTGTGTGTTCATTCACACAATGGCTTAGATGTTTCTGAAAGTCAAACACAAACCCTCTCTTTCAGCTACATAAAGTAGAGATGTTTAACGTAATTAATTCTACACTTGCTAAATATTAATAACAACAGTCCTGCATAAAATATAGCAGCTAAAATGTACACAATAGTAAGATCACAAGAGCCTATATATAGACTTTAAACTGTATGACCACAAAGACAATAAAATCCTACTTAAAGGGAGAGGAGAGGCTGCTTTCAATGTAATCTAGAATAGAAACTGAGCTCTGCCCTGAGGTCAGTGTTAACTAAACAGATACTGATCCGGGGGGTTAAATGTCAAACAATTAAAGCAACATAGGGTGGGAGATACTTTCATGTAAGTGGAAAATGTAGCTTAAGCTTCCTTTATCAAGCAAGAACACTTAGAGATCTGAGAAGCGGAAATAGACTCATTTCCATTGTGGCTAAAAATTCAATCGCTTCTAAAAGCTACATTTCTACATATTTATTGCTGAAGAGATTAAAGGGTCAACCAGTCAATTTGGTGTATTACTTAATAAGCACACATCATTTTAAAGTCCTGATTTTTTAATATCTAATTATTTAGAATTTCTTAAACGGTACCTTGCAGAATCAGTGTACTTTTTGTCATGTTTTAAAGCCCTGCTATATTTTATGTAAGAGAGAAAGACTACACAGCACATAAGCAGATGGAAATGGTATTTGTTTTAAATAATAATAATAAACAGCTGTTATAAATTTAGCATTCGTTTATATTATCTGGATTATTATTATCTGTATATATGTGAGTATGCCAGCTGTCTTTAATGTTTTTGGAGTCTGATCTGGTTGTGCATTTGGATTAGTACCTGAGTCATAAATCTCTGCAGCTCCTCCAGAGACAGCGTGGACTGCTTGGCTGTCTAAACGCTCTCCTTCCATAGCTTGTCTCGAACAAACCATTTATTGTTTCCTCCATATTTTTTCAGTTTTAGATTGTGGACAAATTTTTTCTTTGTTACTAAGATTTTATTTTAACAGCATCAGATTGAAGGTTGCTTGATACTAATGATACCAATATTTTCCAATTAGTAAAACAAACTGTATTTTGCTTTTTGTTGATCTGCTACATAAACCTGCAGTGGATACTTTATAACAAAATGTAAAACAGCTAAAGTAGTTTGAATATTTATATGAAGGACACTTAAAACTCTAGATCAAATATGTTCCAGAATTTCTTTAACTTACATGTGTACTGGAGGGGAATACCCAGGGCTGCTGTGTCCGTTGGTGTCAAGGTGGTCGAGGGAGCCATTTAGCTCCTCGTGGGCGGACTGTAACATGGTCGGGGGGCTGCCGCTCAACGTTCCAGGTGGGCTGATTCCTAGCAAGCCGGGTGGACTCCCGCCCAACAGTCCAGGCGGACTTCCGCCAGTTGGTCCGGATGGGTCGCCACCTAGCAGGCCGTGGCAGCTGCCTCCCATTGGGCCTGTGGCGCTGCTCATGAGCCCAGGGGTCCCCAGCAAAGGCAGAGAGGTCTCTGCCAGGGCAGCCTGTGGAAGAGAAAAAAGAAGAATAAAAATAAGTGAGAGAAGAGGGGAAACACTGATGAGAAGGAGGTTAAGAATGAGGGATGTGTGACTATTAGGGAACAAGAAAGATGAGAAGCATCTGAAGCATAATTACATGAAATGTTCAGTGAATAAATGGTTTGCAAACGCAGAAGGTATTTAGTGGTTGAGAGCCACTGTGAAGAGTGAAAAAAGAGACAGCTGAGGAATGAAATGATTTAACATAGCAATTATTAAATACAATATCCTTCTGTTATTATGTTGCAAGAAATTTTTCCCATGTGTGGAAGCTTGCAGATTACCTCCCAGTAACTGCCATTCTTATGCCTTTGAGTGGAGAGGCTATGTATTAATAAAATAATAAAAAGGTTCCCAAAAACTTTACCTCAAAATAATAAAAACTCCTGACACTTTAGCCTGCTGCACATTAAAGTTATATACAGTGATTAAATTTTTAAAGTTTTTGCCATGAGCACCTCGCTGGCGTACACTATGAAGCCAAATCATTTATGACAGGTTAGATAAATATTAATGCACATGCCCTTGCATTTGCACATGCCACAATCAATCTAAGGTGGCTGCAACAAACTGGGAGAAAGGGAAAAAGAACGGAAAGGGGGAGGAAGAGTGTCTGCTTGGTTTGACCACAGGGTGGCCTTCTGGGTCTGAGGGACAGAAAAAGGGATGAGTGGGAAAAAAAAGGAGTGAAAGGAGAGAAAAGCCGAAAAATGCTTCCATTTTTGTGCTTAATGTAGGTGAGTGGAGTTCTACCTGTAAGCTGGCGTTTAATGCCGTTCCATAGCCAAGACTGGAGGGCAGGTTCTTCACGAGAGATGGACTTCTAAATATAGGAAGGCAAAAATAAAACAAACAAATAAATAAACAAAATAAATACAAGAACATCCATTTCCTGTTGATAATATAATGTTTGATCTAATCTTCATCCTGCGGTAAGCAGTGCCTCGCAGAGATATGTCTACAATAGGCCAGCATCACATCAAGGTAACATATTATTTCAATGTAGCAAATACTGGTTTTGATTTACCTACATTTTCTCTGCAACTGCTCACATTTGAGTGGCAGTGGTGATTGCAATATGATATATATATATATATATAAAACTTTCGCTTCAAAAATGTTTAACATTTGTTACATTTTCACTAATAAATTCTATGCATTTCGTTCAAACTGTGTCATTTGGCAGACATAGGAAATTACTTTTTTGTTGTTGCTTATTAAAAACAGAAGAATTGGTGTATTCTGGCTCCTTTACCCAGAAACACCTAAATAAATTCCAATGCAATCAATTGTCTTTAAAACCATTAAAAAACACACTTTCTCACTGTGTCTAATTAAATCAAAATCTATAAGCTTTGCACTTTAACACTCTGATTTTTTTAAGAGTGGTAAGAAAAAACTATAAGAAATCTAGGCTGTATGTTTTTAAGTCTCATGCACAAGGCATAAGAGTCAAGGCAAGACAGAGCAACACAGTTGAAACATGGTGGTGGTAGAATCATAATTTGTAAATGATAGCTGTGGTAAAGAAGATTACAGATGCTGGCCTTGCAAGCTAACAACAGAACTTTTTAAGTAAAAACTTCAAGACAAGTGACCTTTTCCTTCTATTTCACTGTTTTGCACAACCATGTTTTTGTCCACCTCGTAAAATCCCTTTATATGTATTGACATTGTGACGATATTTAAATAGATTTAAAGGGAAATACTTTTGCAAGGCTAAAAAGCAAGATCCAGCCTTACCCTGTGATCTTCTGCGACCTGCGTTTCTGGTACTCCACCTCATCCACCGTCCACACCGCCCCCTTCACGTTTTCTACGCGCACAAAGCACTTGTGCAGGCTGAGGTTGTGGCGGACGGCGTTCTGTAGAGAAAAGCGACAAGCACAGGTCAGACAGGATGAGGCAAAACAAATCATATTCACTCATTATCCATCATAAGGAAAAAAAAGGCATAAAAATTGATTTTTTTTTTCACATTTCGAAAAAAAATTCTTAACATTCACGCACCATTGATTTAATTAGTAAAAATTGAGTGAGAGCGAATGCTCTTACAAGTCCTGCACACAGTACATATCAATCAGAGTAAGTAGGCTAAAAGGAGGTAATCAGCATAGCGAATGGCTTATGGTGGTGACAGAAGTGGTAATGCCGGCCTTGATAATGGTGATGTCAGTAACCCTTCCTGTTCCAGAAAAGCAGAGCTCTTAATGGACACGTCGCTTTAAAGATGACAGAGCTGCAAGAAAAAAAATGAGTCTTCTCGAAGGCCTTGTATCGTGTATTTAAGAGCATTTAAGTGTGTGGTAGAGAGAGTCTTAGACATCAGTCTGTCCAAATATTCCTTTTTCAGTTTAATTTCAATTTATTGTCTTGAATTAAGAAAGCACAATTTGTGCATAAATTAAAACCAGTAAAAGCTTAAGAAAGAAAATGATGTGACCACATAAGTATGATTAAAGCATGTATAAGGCACTATAAATAATAACCCTGGCTTTAATATCCCTGTCTCTAATATTTATCATTTCCCTTTAGCTTGTGTACAGCTCTTTCTGCAAAAGAAAGGGATTCCAAAAAAAAAAAAAAAACTCATAAGCAGATCTTGCATCTGACCTGAAAATCCCATGATTTGATTGATCTTAATGCCCATGGCTCTGAATATGATAATTTTAATATTAATGAGCAAATGAGCAGTTTTATTATGCATGCTATATAGTTAGAACTAATAAGCTTCTGGGTGAGAGAGAAGAGAGAGAAAGGGAAAGTGGGATAGGGTGGGGGGCAGATCGCTCTTTTGAGCTGATGAGACGAAGCTGGGATATTAAACTACCTTTCATTTATTTTGCTCTCAATTCATACAAAAAAAGAAAAAACACATTTTGGCTGTTAGTCACATGACAAGCCCATTTCTGATTATCCTGCTAATGCTTACAAAGGGAACTGTGGAGCTCTAGATGTCAATAGATCACCAGGAGATATGTCTAAAGTCACTGGAACAACAGGAATTGTTTGAGAAAGAAGGAGTGAAACTGGTTTTAAACAGGAGGAGGTTGGATATTTTCTAGTGCAAAAGAAATCCTGAGAACATATCCTGTCAAAACACTGTTACACAGCAAAACACGAAGCATACTGTACCTAACTGGGAAAGGGCACCAAGCTCAACGCGTGCCCCTTCCAATCCGTGATCACACACCCATGTGCTCATTTGCATCCCAAATCCAAATTAATTCACTTTGCTAAATCTAGTGCCGCGACACATCTCGCATGCTGATGACTGGCTGCTGGAGGTTTTCATTCCAGTCCTCTGTACAGCCACAGAAGCTAAAGAAAAGGTAAAACAGATGACATGCAAGGGGGCCATGGGATGAAACACTCCTGACTCCTGCAGTCGGCTGGGTTTCCTTTATCAGCACACAGACACACTCCTGGCTGAAAGCGCGTGCTGCAGGACAGACATTTTTCACAATCTTTGTAAGGCTGGACAGGACCATAAAGTTGTAGCGACATACAAATGGGGTCCTTTTGTGTAGGTAAATAAAGAGCTCCCCCCTCAATGACATGCCCCCCCCCCCCTGCTTTAGTTAACCCCGCTCCTATGTATTTGTGTGTTAAGATGTCTACCAGAGAGCTGGTTAACAGGCAAACCAGCCGCCCTTCCTTGCAATTAACCGGTGATATGCGAGGAAGGTGGTTTCAGGACTAGGAGGAGGGGTGTATCTCTTAACAAAAGGTGCTGATGATGGAGTGGCTGCTGTATAATTAGTGCGTCAAAGCCCTCTCCTATCCACACCGGGCCTCTGCTATTAATTGCACCAAATTAGAAAACGATATGTGAGGGGGGAATGATTCTTCCAGCTGTCATTTCTAAACAGAAAAGGCGCTGTGGTGGAAAAATAAATAAAAAGAAAAAGAATGAGCTCTATTCAGGAAAATGAACATGAGGAGTACTGAATAAATCTGGGCTGTCTTCACATTCTGTGCTTTAAGAGAGTAACGAGCAAAAGCAGAATTACCTTCCAAGTTGCAGCATTGCGCCGAAAGTAGGCAAATGTGCGCGTGAACCAGCTGTAGATTTCGTTAAGCGTTAGCTGCATGTCAGCAGAGTCCATGATAGCCTGAAATAGGATGACACCAAAATAGAGATCACATCAATGTTGTTTTAAGAATGTCAAAATTGAGAAAAGGTGGAGCAGTTCATTTAAATCTAATTAGGCGAAACTTAATTTCCCCCTCCCCACACACTCACCTGTCTTATGAGGGTTGCGTAAGTAAATGGCGGCCTGACGTCTGCATTCTTATAAAACTCGTAGTTTGGGGCAATCTCTGGAAAAATAAATACTGTGTCACCACCTGAAATAATTGGCAAATTTTATACCTTTAGGTGCTGAATTAGCTCATGGTTTCATCAAATTAAACTGGGGAGGGGTTGAGGGTGGGGGGGGGAGGGGTTGAGGGTGGGGGGGTGGACAGAGAGGGAGGGGTGGGTTGAAATGGAGGGTACATCAAATCAGCACTTTCCATGTCTAACAAAATGCATTTTTAATTAATCTCTCTCATGAGAGATATTAAATGCTTATACATTGGTATATGAGATCCATGTAGTTAGTTAGGGTGAAGTGAATAATTTATGCTTCTTAACACTAAACACAGAGAGTAAATATAAACATCAAAGACAGACCATTTAAAATGCAAACCTTAATACATTGGATGTCTTAATGTAATAAATATTGTATTTTTCCACCATTATTTGAACTTAATTAACATTCATGCAATATTTATGCATAGAGGAAGTTCTTGTCCGTTTACATTTAGAGTGATTAAATACAGGCTTGCTTTTTATAGGCCTAACAGAGTTCTTAACACACCACTGAATGTGTTCATCTATGATGTGTTAAGTGCAATTCTTGGTTTCAACTATTAATTGCACTAAGGGTTGAGGCATAGTTGCAATTCACTGCTTTCAGCATTCATTAACTCTTAAATTAAACCAATTTAAAATCACCAAAAAATGGAACTTCATTCAATTATTCAGCTAAAAAAACAACAAGGCTGTAAAAAATACTCGTTTCCTTTGAGGCTTTTCAAATTTTTGTCACATCCCAACATAACATAGCATTAGCTGCTAAAGCATCCTCACAGCATGATGCTTCCTCCACCATGTTTTCAGCTTCAAATGTATTTATCTGATTTCACTTTGTAATCCTGTTTATTCTGTGTTAGTCAGATACATTTTAGTACAATATATTGAAGATCTTTGTTATGATATGACAAAAAGTGAAAATGCTCAAGAGATATTATTATTTACAAGACACAATGCATTTTATCAGGTTTTTTTTTATTATTAGTGTTGCGTGCAGTGCTGAGTAGTTGGTCCTACCCGACGACAAAGGCATGGAGTATTTGTCCGAGTGGCGTCTGCGCATGGCTCCCATGCTAGGAACGTTTGCTCCTCCCAATACCGATGGCACCTGGGGCATTGCAGCCATGGGCGTGATGGGGGCTGTGGGCGTGGTGGGGGTCTGAGGTAAGTTCGGGGGTGACGCTGAGGGCAGGTTCTTCGACATGGTGACACTCGACACCAGGTTGAGCTACAAAGCGAGGCAGACAAAATCTGAGTCATGACTCATGATGTGGGAAAGATACACACACATGTGGGTTAAGGGGGAGGCGGAAGGCATCATTTTGTGGTTCCTCTGACAGATTGGAGCGTCTGCACTGCTCCTCTCTAACACAGCTGTGTTTCCACTAACAAGGCTCGTGGAGAGGAGCCAGCCCATCTCCACTAATTACAACCACCAAATTGTATCATAAGAATTCTAATTAGAGCATGCTGTTCAAGATTATCCAACGATCAGCCTCCGTGTTATCCCAGCCCCATCTCTCTTTATCTCTCTATTTATCACATCCTGCCTCTCTCTCACACTCTCTCTCTCTGACTATCTTACTCCACTACAAACTCTCATCATTCTTAAACAGTAGAAAAGGAGCCCCTAAAAATCTCACTGGAGCTGTGACTGTACCAAAATGGTTTATCTGACTATTGTCCAATTATGGATATAATCTTACTGATATTAACAGATATGTATGCAAAGCTGAATAGTCTTGACACATAAGTGTATCCTAAAAAGCACAGCCAACTTTGACAATCGACAATACCTTGCAAAAATATTCAAGCATTTTTTCATGTTTAAAACCGACATGTAATTCAAACCTAGAATGTATTGGTATGGATAAAGGCCACAAGAATAGCTATTGACAAATGCCTCAATTACATGAAGCCAGCATTTAACTGTTTGCTCTTTATGCAGAATGTTGTGCTTGGCAGAGAAAACAGTTAAACGCAAAACTTGAAGCTAAGGTGAATCTTTACCTTCCAGAAGAACAATGATCTTTATTAGCTAGAGCCAAAATACAGCTATTTAGATTTGCATACATTAGAGTATCATAGCCTCTTATCTGCCACTCACTCAATCTGTGGCAGCAGATATCTCTGTCACCCTGTGATGAGGTTATCAAGACGTTTGCAAGAATGCATTCTACTTGGTCTATTTTAAGACTTCAGTAAAGGGTTCTAAGTGGGGGAAAAAGTTATGACTTATTTTTGAAAGAATTTATTGACTGTTGTCATCCAGAATGTTTTCTTTTGTTTAGGTTACAAGGATGCAATTTAAGACAAGAGCCCAATTGGATAATACAATGGTATTGAAAATTTAAGGTCAATATAAGAATGAATTAATGAATTAGAAAAAATACTGCTTGTGGCAAGGTTTCAGTGTCTTTACTGGGCTCATTCCCACCAACAGCAACATTCCAGACTGCTTTGATGTGAGAATTTAGAGAGTTGCCAGAATATCCCACAAACTTCGAGGTCATAAAACACGGATGCAAAAGGATTTGCTTCACATGAAAAGAGAGTCTTATTTGATTAAAAGCACTGCTTGGTAGTTTGGCAGTTTACATCTACCGGTGCACCGACACTTTTAATGATGGAACTTAAAGTCAACAACTTTTCGCTGCGGAAGTTTAAAACCGCAAATTCAAAGTGACTTTTAGAGTAAAGAGAAGTTTAGGAAGTCCAAGTTCTTACCCACAAAAAGGAAACCTGCATGGACAGCCATGGTCACTCAAGACATAAACACATTTTTCGGTGAATCAAAGTCCCATCCAATCCAAAGTGTGCCAGCGCTGCTGACATTAATCGTCCAGATTTTCCACCACTCCTGCATTTGCTTCTCAAATCTCATGTGAGAGACTCTAACCGACTGGAAAATTCCTAAGTGACCTTTAGTCCCTGCGCTAATTTTGCTGGAATGGTAATGACGTTGTTACATATTCAAACCAAATCGCCTTAATTGTGAGCCTAGGAGTGGAATGCTTTCGCAGTAAGATTTCTGAATTGAAGGCGACTTGAAATATGGAAAGCAGTGTGGGAGCTGGGGGGGGGGGGCATTGGTGGTCATTCCCTGCTTGTGTTGATAAATATGGAAAAATGTCACGTTAGAGGGACTCTAGCTATGAAGGGACATACAGATGATCATTATGCACTGATGCAGCTATAATGAGCTCCTTCAGAGATGGACAAAGATAATTTAGAATGTGTTTTTTTACAACCACAGAAACCTGCCAAAGTAGCATAACACAAGCAGCACATGTTAAGTGGAACTAAACTGTTAAAGGATTTTATACAACTGTCCTGTCAGACAGATTGTACCCCCTTAGCTGGGGATATCTGCAGCTCCTCCAAAGTTACCATGAATTTTCCAGCTGCTCCTCCGATTAATGCTTTCATTATCTGATTTTTGAAAACCTTTTTCTTTCACTTCCCATTTATACTACTCCACAAGTGCCTCTACCTCATAATATCCTAATAAAGTACACTGAAATGCATGTGAATACTTTTGCAACACTGCATCTCTTTCCAATTACACATGATAATTTACGTATAATATGCAAGTGGCTCTTCTATCTATTCCAACTAACCCAAATCCCACCAAAACAAATCTTTATCTTGTCAGATTATAAAAAGTTAGGGAGGTCTTATGAGGGAAAAAAATCCTAATGACTTGACTGTTCGTTTAGGAATTCTGTCTGAATTACCCCCTACCATCAAATGCAATTAGCTGCTCTTTCATGTGAGCTTTATGTAATGCAATACTTCATTAGCATCATTCATTCATATTCAGGAATGAATTATAGGCTGGAAATTCTTTATTGGATGAGATGGAGGCAAGCTGCTTTAGTTTTAAGGATTTAAAAAAAGGACCCTAGAAGAAGGAGACTAAGAATAATGAAGAGAGTTTGATTTCTGGTGGAATTATGGAATAATTATCCTATCTTGTGATTATCTACATTCTATGATGAGAGGTGATTGGGAAAACGATTCTTCTGAAACTAAACACTAACTAAGCAGAAAAAAAAACACTAACAATGTTTTGATGTCTAATAGTTCAAAATTTCATAAAATTAAAAAGAGGGGGGTGTAATGTTTGCCCAAATGTATAATTGGGATCTGAAATTCAAATATCACTGGAAGAGTTCCTTTCATAAGCGTTCAGTTTAAGAGAGAACTAAATCCCAACTGCAATCATTCTTCTTATTTTCTCTGTGGTCAATTTTAGCTTCATGTCAACATCCCACAGTCTTCACCACTGAGCTGTTATTTTCTGCTGTTTGTTGTCAAAATGACACATCTTCTCCCCTCTCATTCCACTTCTGAGCGCTTCTGCGGCCACCGAGCCAAACAATCACCAGCAGCCAACAGGTTGTTTTGGCCTATTATAGCTATCACAAAGAAATGACCCCCGCCGTTTTAGCCGAGGACTCCGTCGCTCCGCCATCTAATACACTTCCAAACTCTATTGTCCTCTCACAATCCCCAATAGGTGATAAGGAGCACATGTAACTGTGTATTACAAATCCCATTCGCCTCCCTTTCATCTTCTGTTGCACGCTTAAACTGTTCATTTTCTGCCATCGGAGGCAAGCGTGTTTACGGGAGGCAGAGCAATATGCACTCACTGGTTTGGGAGATGACTTTGGCTCTGAGGGCCGCATGTGCAAGTGGGTCATCATTGCCTGAAGACGCTCGCGTTCTTTAGAAAGCTGTTAAGAGAGAAGGAGAAGAGAGAGTGCATTAGTGTGGATTAAAGAGGAAAGGAAAGAAGGAGGAAGGAAAGGATGAAGAGAGACAGCTCAGACAAAACAAATAGCATTTTCATGTTTTTGTCAATATCCGAATTTAGGTCAGCAAAGACTTTGACAGTAACAAGCTGGTTGGGCCATAAATTAGGTGGTCCTGAGTGTCTGCTCAAAGTCCTGTGGACACTGTTAGGGGGATGCAGTGCATCTAGCAGCTGCCGAGAGGTGAAGGGGTCTCCCAAACGGGGTGCCAGGCAGCCCCGCCTCCCCGGTCCAGTTAGTGGCCCCAGCCGGCGCTCATCATCAATCTAATTCAGGTGGAGTGACAGGGACCGGACCTCAAGAAAGGCTGAAACCTCCCCGCCCCTTAATAACACTGACATACACAGAGCTGGGCCTCATTACAAGTGATGTGATGGGTGTTGTGTTAAAAAGAAACTGAGATGATGGAGCTCAGGACGGAAGGAAAAGGAAGAAAATAGTGTAACAAGAGCATAATATAATCACACTGCTACAGTAGAATTTTGCAAAGACATGTTACTATTATTAGTTAGTTATTTTCTTTTAGGACCTCTAATAGTTCCTTAGTTGAACCATAAAATCCATAATCAAAGTGTTCAACACAAATCTTTAAAGACATTTCCAATTCTGAAAATTTTGCTGACTTACCTAGTAAAGACAAGTAAGAATTGCTAGACTAGAGTCATCTTTTACTGCTCAATGATTTCATGCCAAAATTATATAAAAAAAAACAACCCTGTCAATTTAAGAACATTTATACAATGGAAAAGAACAACAAAAAAAGATGTAATAATTCTTTTTCAGTTTTAACAATTGGTAGTCTTCAATAACTAAAGATCTTTTTAAATGGCAATATATAGAAAGTTTAAAGCTAATGGAAATGTGATGACTAATCCTTGATAAGACATGCCGCTTAACATGCCACCAAACACTGAGCAGGACTGGGGAGGAAACAAAATCAAATCCCCAAACTGGACTTTGAGAGAACTACAACAAAAAGAGGCCTCTTTGGCCAAACACATCACCATAAAAATCATTAGACATTATCCAAGGGATGCATTACAAAACGTATTTTCCTTTTCTTTTTCACAAACCTAATGTGGGACTGGAACCGTGTGCTTTGATCAGATGAGTATAAGCCTGACTCTGACAATATGTGATTTCCTCTGTTAAGCTTGGTTGAAGATTGGTGATGCTATAGACCTTTTTTAATTTCAAAAGGCGCTGGACACATAAAAAACAGAAAAAAAATTTTTTTGCATTTAAATTATGTTTGCTTAAATAACAAAGGACATCTCTTCATTGGGTCTTGAAACAGAAAAAATATCCCAAAAATATGTCAACGTACTTTTTGAAATGCGTCATATGAGACTTAACTGATGTCCTGGTGTCAAAAAGTGGAGGGACAAGGCATTGATAGTAGTGGTGGCAAAAAATAATGCAACTAGAAAGTCTGTTAAAATAGGATTTTTTTTTTTGTTTTACATTGAATCAGAATATTCAAATTAAAATTTAACGAAATTTGTCTTCTACCCTTTGCATAAGATTCTAGTATGGCAGCAAAAACTGATTTTACTGGGCCTTCTTTTGATTGGACATTTTTACCAGGGGTCCCAAAACATTTGTTCGCCTCCTTCTTTATTTGTTTCAAAAGGCAGAGAGGCGCTCATCTGCAGTGCTGAGTAATAATGTCACTCAATCAGCGCTCTCATTATCTATCCAACATGACTTCTTAATAAGGTCACGCTCCACCTACTGAAAATAGTTCCCTCCTTTTGAGCTTTCTTCAGGTGCAAAGTGCAGTTAATTAACACAGCAGACTGGGAGAGATGCGCTCGCTATTAATTGGAAAGAAAAAGGAGAAAAAAAAAAAAAAAAACGGAAGCAGCAGAGAAAATAAAGCATGAGCTTAATTCAATTAAAACATCCATAATGGCTTTCGTTGTAAGGCCTGAGGATTCCTTTGTTTAGTGGCTTTGTTGAATTCAGCAGGTCCTGCTTGTCTGGAAGTATTAAGCAAACCACAATGTGGTCTTTCTCCTACTTGTGGAAGTTTTACTAAATAAAGTTTTGACTGCTGGAACCCTGATTACACCTCAGTGAAAGTTTGCACCGCTGCAGCATGGTTTTGCCCCCTTTTTCTACTTAAAGAAAAAGAAACTTACTTGTATTTCAAGCTGCTGTACGACTTGCATTTGGACTCGACACTGGGCTGTGCTTCTGTCATCAAGAGCATGTTCACTGTTTAGGTGCCTGGAAGGACAAATAAATACATACGTTAATCTCAGAGTGATATCACTTTTAAACAGATCAATATCATTATTGTATTATTTTGATGCCCAAATATGGTTTGATTTAAATCAATTAATTGTAGCTACAGCTAAATGTTAACAGTAGGATCACTAGTCTGTTGGAAGGCCGACCTCTGCCTGACCAATTTTTTTTTAACCCTCCAACAGGTTTTCTTTCAGTTATACCCATTTAGCTCAATCCATCTTTCCTTTCACAGCTGTTGAAAGGTATCCCCATAGCATGATAATTTCACCACCATGCTTTGCTATTAAGATGGTGTATTTAAGGTGATGCATGCTCTCACTTTTCCACCACAATTGGTTTTGTTATGCATCTGAACCTTGCTTCAAAACTTCCCAAGTTTAACCCTGATGTGTCCTCTGGTCTTCAAAATGCTGTTTGCTGACAAATGCCACTGAGACATTAGCACAACACTGATATGTTGATAATAAGGGGAATAATAAGGGTTCATTTAAGAGTACCAGATTAAATTGGAGTTGAAAACCAAAACACATTTATTTCCTAATTTTTTTCTATTCTTAAAAGTTGAAAACCATGTTTGCTTTTCGTTGTACTCCACATGAAATACCCACAGGTAAAATACATTAACGTTTCTCAAAGAAACATGAAAAATATAGTAAAACTTAGGGGTAAGAGGGTAAGAGGACTATTAGAAAGCACTCTGTGGCAAAACTAACATTACTTGGTTTACCTTGATGATTTTTGTGGTGGATAGCAATTACAGTATCAACTTGTGTTTTTTATGATAATTTCTATACACAGACAACTATCTATAAGATCCCAGTTAGAAACCATTGTTCCCATCTGAAATGAGGTAATTAGCAGGAACATGACAGTATGAGGCACCATCTTTAACATGACAATAGTTCTGCACCAGTTTAGATGGTGGTGGTGGTGGTGGGGGGTGTCAGTGCCACCCTGAGCGCTGCTTTCTTCTAAGAATAAAACATGCAGGCCCAGCAAAATGGCTTTGTCCCCCTAATTTATTGAAAACAATACACACAATTTAACACCAGCAACATTTGACACACAAAGGCGGCTCTTCACTTGAAGGTGCATTATCTTGCCGCAGACATATTAAGTATATCTGGTGTGTTCGCCTCATTAGAAGGAAAAAGGGTGGCCAGACAGCCATAACAGTCAATGAAGGTTTTTGTCTCGATTGGATTTCATCTGTAGGACACAAAAAGCTCAACCATTAAGATAGACCTTTATTCCAGACACACGTACGCAGTAGCGCAAATATGTGGTTGAAAAAGGGTTCCTAAAGTGTTGTGATGCTGGGTAATGAGCCTCTATCTAAATGATCATTGGAGACAAACTCACAAAGCAAGCTTTGAGGAGACATGCTTATGAAATGCCAGAGCTGCCACTTTATCTGCAGTAATTATAGGTTAGCTTGCAGACCCTTCAATGATCATTTACAGCACAGCCTCCAGTGCATTAGAGGCAGTACAAAATCTCTTCCTCTGTGGCTTTCACTTTATCTGAGAACACACACTTGCTTACATTATCACAAACACACACTTCCAGCGCATATTTTTCTCCGCACGCCCCCTATTCGCTTCCTGTTTATCTGCAAAGCACAAAACAAGACAACTCATTGAGCTGCTTTCTCTTGGCCTGTCAATCAGAAGCTAAGCAGAACACTCGTAATCACAATAGTTCCTGTACCTTTCAATTAAGACTGAACACATTTTAAAACGTTTCATCTCGTCCCTACCTTTGCTTTCCTAGCCATTTCAGGTCTAATGCTCTGAAAGGTTTTATTATAAATCAAAAATGAGGTAACATAAAAAAAAAAAAAAAACAGGGAGAGGTGAAGAGAGAAATGCATGAGGGACAGCGCTGGTTGATTTTCACAGCCCTGTGCCTAATTGCTGTTTCAGAACACGCATGCAAAAAAAAGGGGGGCATTTCATTAATCATTTAATCACGTCCCTCGCAGGATGAGGGAACTAATGTTGCAAATACCCTTTTCATTTCACTGCCCATAATGCTATCTTATGCACTTGATGTATGGTGTGTGTCATGAATTACAGCTGCTTCAAAAGCACAGAGATGGCTGCTCGCTGTCCCTGAAGATACCTCATTACAAAACAAGAGAAAAAAAAAAAAAAAGAAAAAAAAAAGGAAAAGATGTGCAAAATCTTTATCGAGTCCACGTCTCATCGACAAGCAGCTACGTTGAGTTAAGTGTGCATGTGTTTGTGTGTGAGGCCTCACGGCGCTCCTGCAGACAGTTAGAGCTTCATACATTCAATTTCACTGCTGGCCAGTTAGCAAGGCGATTACAGGAAGATTACTACGTGCATTTATAAAATATTCAAATGGTGCATGTTCTGCTGAGCATTAATAATGCCAAACAAAGACAGAAATGGAGGAGAAGGGGGTGGGCAGGCTCATAGGACATGAAAAAAAATGACAAAAGAAAATCCTAGGTAGCAAAATGAGGAGTAAGGAGACTGTTTTATGTTTTTAACCTATCTAAACAACAAATATGATCACAATTTCTTTTACCTAGATGTATTATTTATTTAGGTTTTTACATGTTAAACTAACAACACATAAGGTGTGATTTTATGGTGGGAGGAAAAAGATACATAGCTTTCAAAAAGAGTGGTGTGCATATACATTCAGCCAGCTTTATTCTGGTTACTTTTGGTCAAAGTTATCTTGATTGCCTTGAAATAAAAAGTAAAATGCTGTTATTATCTTAATAAAAAGGTTTTTAGGTTAGACAGAAACCTTTTTTTCTTACTTTTGAAAAGAGGGTAGCCCATATTTTTGTTCAGCCTTGTTTACTCTGATAACCTTAAAGAAATCATTTCAAAATGTTCCTTTCATAAAGGAAAAAAAGCTTCAAAACAATATTAAACACTAGCAGGTGAGAATAAAAATAAGACTTTTAAGTCCTCCTGACTCCAATACTCTTAAATAAACTAAATCTTGATTTACATAAGCTATAAATCAATAAGTAAAGAAAAAAAACAACATGCCTGTGTAAATTCTTAGTCATTTGGGTCATAGGAACCACAAAACAGACTTAAATTGTAAAGCAACCAGACTTTTGCTCAGTTTTTTAAATACATGTCGGTTTAAAAAAAACGGAACGTTTTTTTTAGCCACATAGCATGGATCATGGACAACTGGGAAACATTACATAGACTAGAAGATGTGGCCACAGCCTTTGTTGTTAGACCCCAAGTCAGATTTCTTGTTATATTAGAACATGCAGCTTGTCTTAAATATCTTGAAGGGTTTTCCCCTGTAGCTATAAACATGAATATGTATAGGCCATCAACGTCCACCGAGGGCCCAATAATAAATCTACTCAAGCCAGCATATATAGTGTACACTTCTGCTAATTGTCTGTGTGTATTATCAGGGGCTATGAATGCCCATCAGAGAAAACTGAGCCCCTGTGCGAACATGACACACTATGACCAATTCAGAAGAATACTTTTTAATGAATGCATTAAAACACTGCCTGTTTACACACTGTCTTTCACGGACATTGTCACCATTTGGTGGTGATGCCCTGTCTTTTAAAGGTCCTCGTAGGGTGGAGCATAGCTTCACCATGAAGGGCTGGGGACCTGCTTAAGTAAATGCCTGTCTCAACAATGTGCATATGTGTATGTTATATAAAGACAGAGACATTTGGTTACAGCCTTGTGGGTTTAATTAGTAGTGGGTTACAGACACCAGTGTTCAGGTTAGTGGCTGAGCTTGCCATTTTAACACCGAGCCTGTGCCACTAATAAGGAGAGCAGAACGGTGACAGAACATAGGAGAGGCAGGGTTGTGACTGTCTTTTTTTTAAGGATAGAAATTTATTATTAAACGTTGATTTATAACATTATTGCATTTATAGGAAGTTATCAGAATTCCATACGAGTTTCTTCTAAAACAATTCATTTGCCTAATCTTTTATTAAATTTTGTCAGAGTAGAGAGATGGATGGTAAAAAAAAATATACAGGTGATGATATTAGTGCCTACGGATATAACTGCAGTTACATTAAAAAAAAAAATTCTCAACTATCTATCTTGAAGGACAAACTTTGGACACTATGTGACCTTTAACCTCTAGGACACAATTAATGTATCCAACCATCATTGCAGTGAGGCGTCAATAAATGCAATGAACAATAAAAATAAGATGGACCTAGATAAAAACAACAAACAATTTGAACTTGATCTGTAAGTTATTTCTAAGGTAACATCAGAACACTATTTATCCTTTTTCTTCAGTCCCGCAGCTATTAGGCCGGCCTTTTTAACTCCATTTGTGTCCTTTTATTTTTACCAAAGGCTGCTCACAAAAACAACTCTTGCACATAGCCTTAAACGCCTTCATGTGTCTCAGCCCTCTTTGTGGTATATTAACACAAATAGAACCACAAACCGAAACACCCAGTCACTCAAGAAACATTCCCATGGATATTATTTCATTTTGAACTTCACAGAGCTAATTCAGGGTGCCATGCTACCTCGCGGCTACCTTTTGCAGGTGAGACACTTTAAAGTGCGCCGTGGAGCCGTTAAATGCTGATCTTGACAAGTTTCTTCATGCAACAAAACAATAGATGACTAAAGGTGTCACTGCTGCTGAGCCGAGCTCCTGCAGCGAGCGACAACTTGGGTCTGTCCCCAACCTCTTCCCAACAAACGAATCCCCCCCCACCCAACCGCCTCGACTAAAGTACCAACAACATCTTAGCTGTCATCTAAATCTGACATCCGCTTTATGTAACCCCCGTTTAAACTGTGCCTGTGTGTGTGTGCAAGTGCAGATCAGCGCGCCCGTGTGTGTGTGTGTAGTCAAATGGCATCTCTGGAAACATAAAAGGACTCCCTCTGACATCTACAATGACTGCTCCAAGGCATGGCACCGGGCCGCCATCTTTGTTCTAATGACAAGCCTTGCCTTCTTTGTTGCCGTCTGTTTTCTTGTGCTGGCTGGGTTATAGTATGGCTTGTGTACGGGATTCAGCCAAGTGTCGCAATTCTGTAACAGGCAATGTTCTGCAAAATGTTCTTACAAAACTCTCTGTCGATCTGCTCACCTGTTTTTACTTTGAAACCAGAGTGTTTTCTCTCCACCTGTCTTCCTGGCACCTCTGGTTTGACTTTACAAGCACGTGTTGTTTCACAGAAGCTTATCAGCTTATTGTATCCAGGATAAACCTGCATCTTTTACAGTGTATCTCTATTCATAGATAAAGTGACCAACTAAGCTACCTACACAGAGTATCCTTAAAGCACACAGAGTAGCCTGTGTTTGCGTGTAAATAGAGCATACAGTGCCAAAAGATAGAGTGAAGGCTTCGATTAAGTGAGTGCGCTTGGGTGATTGGATATGATATCAGAAAACCTGCTAATCCTTTACTGTCTTGCGGAATCACAGGTGCATCTCTCCCCAAAGCTGCAAGGCAAACCGCTCAACAAAAGACTACAGGATGTGTAGTCTTGAACTGTGCATCACAATCTAGATAACTTTCACTATTCAGATATCATTTAATGTTTCACGTTCTGTCAGGTTTCAACCATAAAATATATTTGATTTCATTTAGGTTTTGTGACAGATGATATATTGGAGCCTGTTGAAGTTAATGAAAAAAATGTTGAACAAAAAAAAACGTTTTTATTAATGAAAAATATTATACATGTATAAGGTATTCATCCTTTGTTACCTCTAAACAAAATCCAGGAAAAACCACATAAAGTCTACCAACACAAGGCTGAGCAATTGTGGAAGAGAACATGCTGAAGGTGACATGTGGCGAACGTTTGAATTCCGGCAAAAAAACAAAAAAAACAAATACATCGTACACAAAAATAACCCAAATTAATTTAAACAAAATAAAACTGCCCATATCTCCAGTTCCAAATATTTTTCTGTGAAAACTTTTCTAACGTATAGATTCAATCCCACTCTACAACTACCTATTACCTTGTTGTAGTCTAATTCTATGACGTAAAATCAAACTGTGTCTTTACTGCACTAAAAGCAAAAAAAGAAAAAACTAATAATTACTGATTCTGACATTTATATGTCATATATCCCAATGAATGTAACCAAACACTTCTTACACAGCAGCAATATTATCTATTCATGTCCATTATGTTCATAACCAATGCTGTCAATTACAGCCCTTTAAACTTTATTTGCCTTGACAACGTGTGAAAACAACGCCTAATCCACTCCCTCGAAGTCTCTTTGAAAAGACTTGAAAACACTATTTATTAGAGTGATATCAATCCACAGATACTCCTCCAAGCTGTAATTCACAAGATGCTGTAGAATTAGTAAAAGCTTGACCCAAATCCTACATTCTATTTTTTCCTTTTTTTTTTTGTATGAGTACGTCTCCTAGCTTTCCGCACTTTATTACGCTCAATACTGCAGAGAATTGCATGACTGGAAAAATAAGTGGATACATTGTCCTGATTTGGGGAGTTTATGAGAATTCACATGGACATTTACAGCCCATGAAAAACACTCACCAGATCGTTATTTCACAGTTAATTACAAATCTAATTAGAATATTCAAATTAAAGCTTTCCCTTTCTTTTCTTCTCTGTGTGAGAGCGGAGAGTCAGGGATACAGGGAGGGAGAGAGGCTCGCGGTGAGTGGCAATGTGATAACCTGTAATCGGCAGCGCTGCAAACACCTTCTTCCTTTGATGTCCCCCCACTAACATCCTGGCAACAAAGCCGGCCAATTACAAATGAGCTAATTAACTAAATTGTTGATGGAGCATGAAGAGTTCATTTGCTCTGGCGCCTGCACCATGACAACAGTGAATGGGGGCCCTTTGTTGTGGAGGCAAGTGTGCGGCCGTGCGAGTTGCCATTAGCTTTTGACGCTTTCTTACAAACCTATCAGGTCCTTCCACGCTGCGGTGGAAATTTGTTATGGATCAGAGTTGGTTTGAGTCATGCTTTGCAGGAGCAGAACCCTGTCAACTAGCTGTCTAGAGGTTAAAATGTGCCCTGTAAAAAGACAGGAAGGGTATCAGAGTAAGGCCACCAAGAAAGGACGCACAAAAGGGATTACTTTGATGTGTCTTACTAAAAATAAAACATGGCAACATGAACAGGGTTGGGATAGAACTAACACTAATCGTTTTTTACATTTTATCACAATACCTACCAGGACATTTAAAGCGTTTCATCGAAACTGATCAGGGGTGTCTCAAGTCGGGCGCTTAATGTTTTTGTTTGGCCTCTGGTAGAAATATGACCCACCAGCACAGGCAGTGGATGTACGTGGAACCTATTTTAACATTTTAGAAAGAGTTTTCCCTCGGGTAAAGTTACAACAAAACGACAAGTGTTTATCTTGTATATTTTAAGCTTTTTGCTCTTAATCTAACCTCATAAGACCTAAAAAGTCCACAGGCATAAAAAAACTTTTACTCAAAAGTTGACTTGAGGCCACTTATCAGTTAAACTTGGACGAGCGCTTTAACAACAAATAAATAAATAAAACACTGTCTTTTTCTAGTTCCAAAATGCCTATGCACATTTCTCTTTATGTTTTAATTCTCCTGTGATTCTTATGTCTAGTTGCAGAAACCGGGGTACTTTTGTTTGCAAAATGTTGTTTTACAAAATGTAGATTAGCTTTATTTATCTTCTACTCAATTATGGCCTCTAACAGAAAATACTGTGAGCTACTTTGTGCTCATTTACCACATAACAATGCAATCTAATATATTAAGGTATTTTTTTAAGTGGCAGTGAGGTAAAATGCCAACTATGAATACCAACTGCTGCAAGACACCTTAACTGAGAGATGAGTCATAAAAACCAACACTACAAAGGCTGAGAATATGTTCTTACTTCAGAAACTGTCCAAAGTCCTCGCACATGTTCTCACAGCCGGGCCACTTGCACACACCGTGACCGTATAGAGGGTGGGTTCGTCCGCCTTCTTCATGAAGTGAGCTGGAGGACGATCAAACAGAAGAGAATAAAAGATTAAAAATGGACATAAGAAGTCAAATTGTTTGTCTAGATATTTATTATCCAAGGAGAGAAAAGTAGGCCAAAAAAAAAAAAAACATGAATATACTGTACAAATGAAAAAGTTAAAAGCAAGTGAAACTGGAGAATTTGTAGCATTAACCCATAGACAGTAATGACTAATGCTTGAAAAACATCACCCCTTCAAGAAAATTCAGAATGAGTTGGAGCAGCAGCCACAACTCCATCTTGTAAATCCATTATCAGAGAGGAATAGGCGCTGGCTTTCAAGTAAACATTAAAAATCCAGACAGCCATATAATTCTCATCAGGAGATTAATACAGTGTGTAACTTATGTTCTTTGAGGACAAGGGTGTTCTGGCGTTTTTCAAATGGCAGCCAAATAAGTTACGACCCTGCCTAGACAGCACATCCTATTAAAGATGACAGTTTAACCTTTAGGCTTGGCACTGGTTTGTGAGAGTGCTCATGGGAATGTGAGTGAGGGTATGCGGATAGGTTATGCCTGTGGATGTGTGTGGTCGAAGCCCTGGCAGATCTCACACAGCGTTTTTACAGAAGGGCTTCCCCCACATCGATCCGTGGTGTGTTAGTAAGCAGAGCTCCTGACAATACTCCATGTTCGATCATTACGAGGCACCACACACCCCCAGGGAAACAAACAGATGTTTTCTGTTATTGCTTGTCTTCTCATTTAGTTTCTCTCTCTTCTTCTTTGTTTTCTTTTTTTCCCCCTCCGAGCCTACTTTTAGTGGGACTGCAGAGATACCATCTACTTTAAACCAATTACACAGCACTTCCACCTCTATTGCAAGTCTCTATAAACACACACACACACACACACATCTCTATCCTTAGTCCTTATTATAATATCGCCCAAGAAAAGCCTTTGAATAATGCATGGCCCGGATAGGCAGATATGTGAAAAGCCAGTGTTTCGGTGCTTGGTGCATTTATAAAAGACGCCATCACAAGGATAAACATCCTAGAAACGCCACTCAAGGCATCACATATTCTGTTTACATGACAAGCAAGCAAGGAAGGTAATTTTCAAAAGAGAAAAAAAGAGACAAAGCACTAAATACTTAATGTACAAGGGGGTTACCTTGTCTTGTCTGCCAAAGAGGTTTGTTCCAAGTGTAAGTGTGCCTGCCTGCATGGCTTCGACACCCTGCGTTTGATAAGAGTGTGCAAGCTAAGTTTGTTTAGAGGCTCCCCTGGGAGCACAATGTTGTTGTTTTTTTTTGTTTTCTTTGCTTGAATACCACTACAATACAAATAAATTATTGAATAAATAAAGAAAACATCTTGTTTTCCCTGGAGTTTCTGCACGACAACATCAAGCAGCTTGTTGTGTTCTGCTGTAATCTCTAAGAGGCCGACTCGTGGTATTTTCTCTACCTCTCACGCTCTCTTTCCCGCTCTCGTCTGTGGTTGAGGATGGGCGACTGTCCATTGGTGATGGACTGATGTGAGATGGGCGGCGATGCTTTGGCAGGATTGGAGGAGGTAGTTGAAGTGGAGTTGTTGGTGGAGAGGTCTAAACCACTGCTGACCACGCCGGTCCCGGTGCTGGCGCCACCAATGCCGCCACTGTTGTTGTGTTTGATGCCATTGTCCTCCATGGTGTGACCGCCACCACCACCTCCGGTCACATCCTTCCAAAGCTGCTGGAGCTCCGCTGGGCTCAAGCCACCTGTAAACGTCAATGAGAAGGAAGAAATTGTATTACATGGCTTTTAAAACCTTGTCTTAGATGTTTTAAACAGTCAGATAAGGTTGAATTTGCTGCTAAGGGGCTTTAATCAGTCTGTTCACTACAAACCTAAATTCTTAGCTGATTTCTTCTCTGCCAACTCAGACATTGACTTTAACTGGAAAACAGTTCACTGGTGCATAAAGATAACATTGAATTCATGCCAGTCCCACCTTCAGGTGAAAAAGGTTTTCTATTTTAGTGTGGAAAGTCATTACTCAACATTTTCTTCTGTGATCTCATCAAACACCTGCCTGTTGTTTTCAATCTCCGCCATTTTAGTGGTAAACAACAAACACGAGTGTTTACTTGGAACAGAGAAGGAAATGGAGTCTGTTCTCCATTCTCCCTCTGTGTTTGTACGTTTTTCGTCTCAATAAAGGCAGTAAACAACAACAACAAGCACTGAAGGAAGGGGGAGTGGAGGAATAGAAGCAAAGATGAAAAAAAAAACAGCACAAATACTTACAAAGCAAAGAGAGAGGCAAAGGTAGACAAACAGGGCAATGAAGACAAGAAGGAAGAACAGGGACTAAACAAAACATTCATGTGCAGAGTTAAGGACAAATTGGTTGGTGAGGGAGCATATCAATGAGAGGGAGGCAGACAGACACACTTAAAGAAAACGCAACAGGATTACATGCGCATACCAATTAGAAAAACTAAGACAAGATAGAGAGGCAGAAAAGGGAAACATCACTAGCAAGCCTGCAAACAAATCACAGGAAGTCATGTGCTCCAAATCAACAGAACTACTTACCTGGTGGGGGCAGAGTCTGTCCGGGCAGGGCGGCCTGGCCTGGAGCGGGCCCGGGCAGTGAGAGCAGGCCCTGCCGCTGCATGTTGAGCAGGTGCTGCTGCTGCTGAAGCTGCTGCATCTGCAGGAGCTGTTGCTGGAAGACGAGCTGCTGGGCGGCCAGCTGCTGCTGCTGCTGCTGCTGCTGCTGTTGCTATAGAGAGGAGGAGGAAGAGGACGAGGACCAAGAGGGGAGCATAGAGAAGAGGAGGGAGAGAAAATTACAGTGGAATTAACAGCTGAGAGAGCAGAAGATGTTGGCTCGCCATCTCTGATGTGTGTGAGCATTCAGAGAAATCTCCCTCGCTTTTTCAGTGACCTTAGCTTTGCCTCTTTGCTTTTTGCTCTGCAGGTTCTATCTCACTGTCTGCTCGCATTTAGTCTTCCCTCCTGTTTTTTGGGCTGTACCAAAATGCTGTTATCTCCTAACAAAAGTGAGACTGTCAGGGTATGTAGCTTCTGATTGTGTATGATACTAAGCCTCTGCTATAATCCTTCCCCCTCCATCCCTGATAGTTAATTGTCTCGACTTTGCTGAAGCTCTGTTACAGCTTATTTGACCGGAGGGAGCAGACAGAATGAAAGGTTTATGGCACCACGTGCATTTGAATGCAAAGACCCAAACACACAGGTAGCTCATCACCCCACTTCCCCTCCCACTCCACTAGACTGTTTATTGGTGAGCCAAACAACAGCATGTGCAAAACAACACAGCAAGACGGAAAATATCACACTTGAAATCCGTTGGCAAAAATATTCAAAACCCCACAAACATTTTCAACATTTTGTCCTATTAAAGCCTTTTTTATTTCTAGTGAAGGACCCAATTGTAGTGTAAACTCTCCTCCATTAAAATTGCACACAGACCAAAAGGTTCAATTCTGGGGCCAGCTGATCAGAATGCCGTACTCTCCAACATACCTGGCTCTGTCTGATAGAAACCCTGTGAAAAGCACAGCAAACAAGAATATACTATAGTTTTCTTTTAACAATTGCTATCTTTCTGCCATTCTCCCCCAAATGCTATTTGGATAGCATGCCTGTTTTGTCAAGAGATTAGCCAATCTGATGTTACTGCAGCTCCTCCAGAGTCACTAAATTGGTTGCTTCTCTCATTACTGCTCTCTTTGTCAAATACGGTGAATCTACATATACTTGTGGGTTTGCAATCGTGAAACATTCAGATGATTGGTTAAATAGTGTATAGGAGTGGCAAAACTTGAAATGCACTCACTGGAAAACAGGCTGCATAATGGACTGATAGAGAGAGACAGTTTGCTCCCTCACCTTGCAACCTCCCAACATGCCTCAAGAGAAATAAAGGAGCAATTTCTATTCCATATTTGACGGCAAGGCCCCAGCAAAACTCTATTCACAAATCCAAACAGAAACAAAGCCGTCGGGAGGTCAGTTGTGACTTCCTGTTGGGGGCAGCATAATGGGCTGGTTGAAGAGGTGCATCACAGAGGAAATGAAAAAGAAAGGGAGTCTGTATGTGTTTATGCGATATCCTCTTTCTTTCTTATCAATTTAAATGCCTCAGGTGTTGTCTGGATGTGGCCCTGCACTGACTCACAAGGTTCAGCATCAACAGTCTTAAGCAAATGCACTTTAGGTGTCTCGCTTGTCTTCTGTTTTCACAGACATGAGGAATAAGACATGGTTGTCAACCAGCTGCTTATAATTCAGATTTTAGAGAACCCAACATTGTAACTTTGGTCTTGTTGAAGGGTGTGTATGGGATTAACATAGTGGGTGCATGACCCCATGAATTTGGCAATTTTAAAGATGTCACTTGAAACTTCCATTAAATCACATACAAATAGTTGACAGCAACATAATTAAAATACCATGAATTGATCAGTTTCTCCTGAAGTGGAGTCAAAAGAAAAGATTTTGGTTTGCTTCTTAAAAAAAGAATTCAAGTGTAAGACTCCATCTGTAAGAATAACAAATATGCTTGTTTCTGTTCCCTCATGTGTTTATCTTTATAGCTTCTACATGCCTTTAAAATCTTTGTGCATGAATATCATGCGTGACATTGCATCTACCTCTTTAGCCTGCTTGCCGGGATGCTGTTGTTGGAGAAGCTGCAGATGAAGCTGTTCCTGCTGTTTCTTGTAAAACTCCTGCAGGTGTTGCTGTAGATATAAGCATTAACAAAAAGAACAAAAGACAAAGGGACAATACAATGAATACTTTTTTGTTCAGCTTTTTATTTTCTCATGATTTTTAAAAGATGCTTCAAAAAAATCAGATGTAGACCAAAATCATACATGTTTAAAATTGTTCAGCCCCTGACGCTTGATGATCAATTATCTTTTTCTCATCATTGTATCCAATCATCACCATTTGTAATAAGATTCAAAGTCTTTGGTGGGGAAGCAGTTTCTAAGTGAATGTGTCTCCAAGGTGTAGGCAGCCACCTTAAAATGAAGATTATTTTTATAAAGGGGTATATTGGCTGTTAATTCCAGCTGCTACTCAAAAGTAAGAATACATTATGTTTGATTTGGGAACGCTGACAGCATTTTGTAAGTAAAGGTAAGTACCTTAATTTTCAAGGTGATATGCTTCCTGACAGTCACTAATGCTAATTAATTATGCTTAAAAATGGCTTAAAATAGCAACTCTCAATTCGTTTTTACTTATGTGTAACAATGAAGCTTTCATTTCAACATAACATTCATAAAATATACATAATCTTAAGATTTGGAGCAATTTTCTAGGTTGCTACCAAAGTCAAAAAATCTGAAATTAAAATCCATTTTAATCAACATAGAATGGTATTTATTTCAACTTTGCTTTTTGTAATTTATATTCAAAGCCTATCACCTCATTATTTCATCGGAACTGTACTACATAACAATTAATCATATGAAGTATGAATATGGTGAAAGAAAAAATAATTGTCCCAAAAATATTTTTTTTAATGCTACAAACATACTGTAATAGTAGTTTATATATGTTTTTTATGTTGTTGCAAGATATCAGTCCTATGGTGTTTTTAGAAGATAATTTCAATGTTAGCATGTAACACATTTCAAAGCTCAAGTCTGATTTAAGAGCCAGTTGATTATCATTACACTGGACCTTAAGGAGCAATTGACTTACTGTATGTAGGGGCTTTTGTTGCGGTTTACATAGCAGCATGACTTCCCCTCAGAACTGTGTTCAAAGCTGATATAGAGTAGATCAAGCAATGGCTGACACTGAGTAAGGGTCAGAAACAAATCTGTTGTCCTAATACCAATTTAAACAACATAAAATATTGAGAAAAATATTATATGCACCAGAAGTCTAGTGGCATACAAATATACCAAAACCAAGGCTCCGCAAGCAACACAGTTACTAAAGAGGGACAATCAGAATGACTGACATACTTAATTAAACTATTCTCTTTCCCTTAATCAAGGCTATGAATTAGAAACGCATTTCAACTCTGTAAAGGCACCATACCAAGTGCGTGCTTCCTCAAGTTGATTTCAAATATTACATCATCCATCACCTATCAGTCAGTTTACTGCACTCAGCCCTACTCTCAGAGTCCCTGATGGAAGCTTGTCAGGGAATTGAACCAGCGACACCACCTCAGATGGTTAATTAGAGGTGACGTGAACATGTACATCAATTTAGAATTCTTTTTGGTAAGCGTGTCAAGGACACTGTGGTGAGTTAGCAAAAGCAAGTGTCGGCAGGAATGACTCAAGAAGGTGCGTTGATGCATTCCTCATGAAAAGGCTTAACAATTCTAATCAAGATGCAAAAAAGTACAAAATCTAACATTTGCAGAAGTGTTGCAAGCTTCTCTATGTGCTTTTTGCTTCATAGAAGGCAGGCAGAGCCCATTTTGCTCGATCTCTTTCTTGGATCTAGTCATTGACATACTTTTTACTCCCATTAAGTTGTTGTACTCCATTTTTTCCCCTATAGAAAGTACTTCATATTCAGTGCTTCAGGGTTTTATCAACAAAACTTTTTGTAGTCTTTGTTTTTCTTTATCACAAAAAGTACGTTTTCCTGAGTGGTTCAGTTTTTGTCTATGTGCCTGTATTGGATAACACACTGAAAAAGCTAAAAGCACCAATTCTCCAATTCTCTTTTTAATTGAAAGTGCCTTATTCAGTGTTTTTGTTGTCTCTCTTTTATGGATATTGCCATAGTCAGAGTGAGTGCTATGTGTCACTCTCTTTGTACTTGAATATTAGAATTTTTATAGAAACATAGTGCTGTTTTTTTAGCTAGCTCTTTTTACCAGGTGTAGCCATGGTGTTAGCTCTGTGTTTTATTTACAGAAAGTACTCCTAGCTAAGAGCTAATTTTATGCCCTCGATATCTTTAACCTGAGCCGGATGCAGTTATACTCAGAGCTTTGCTCTAAAATGATTTATTAATTATTATGAGATGATATGAACAACATTTAGGACATATTTAATTCTAGATAACAGGATGTCAAGTGCTATAAAAATAATTGTTTTAAATGTTCACACTACTTTCATATTTTTATCTTTTATCTTTTATTACTCTCATATTTTTATCTTGTATAGCCACAGTGTTAGATATTTTTATTATTTTATTTATCCTATATCATATGTTATATGTT
>JAUZNJ010000023.1:13736-74495 GCA_034780135.1 Jordanella pulchra | reverse complement strand
CAATTTGGAAGTTTCTGTTTCAAAATCATCAAATAGGATAAAGTTTGCAACTGTAACCGGATGCAGAAAGGTCAACTACATCAGGTTGCTTTTCAGATTTTTTTCACGCAGCAGCTACAAACTCTTTAAAGCATCTTTAAGCCATCTTTAAAGCAACTTCACAGCTTTGTACTTCCCCCAACTCTATCATGTGGGGGAAAGGGGGGTTCACAATATTGTGACTTAGGAGGGTAGAAAGAAAATGCACGTCACACTTTCAAACTTTTATGTGTGAAAAAATACTGAAATTTTATGAACACATAACAGTTTAGTTAAATACAGTAACCTTTGTAGGTGAGACGTAGGAAAATGTTATGTTTTTAAAGGCCCAAATTCATTCACGCCGAACATACAAGGAGATGAAGCAAAGAGATCATCGATGCCAAGCTTGTTAGAAAAAGAAGGCTGCCCATATTGAGGACATAACACGGGCCTTATCAACACCGGACAGAACTTTTTCAGAGTGGCGTGTCATATCTGAAACTGTCTGACACCTCCTCCATGGAATTGGGGTTAGTCATTTTTTCGGAGAGCGTGTGATAGTGTGGAAGGTAGAAATGGGAGGGGGGGGGATGAAAGTTCTTTTCCCTTCTCTTTCACTGGCTCTGAGTATTCAGCCATTACAGTAAAAAGCACCAATTTGTGCCACCCACTCCTCGCTCCGCATACATGTTGGAGCTAAAGCCCATATGAAAGCACAAAAAGGAAAGTCATCAAAAGTTGGCTGAAGAGCTGCCTGAGCGGATAAGAAAAAAAAAAAACACATACATACATACGCTGGTACAGATGCTCCATCTATTTAACCTGGGTTGCTATGCACGAAAAAATGACATTCCCAGTCTATTAATTCACACATTGTATAAACAGCACAATGAGACACATTCTTAGAATGAGAGCAAGGCAGACAGTGTAAAAAAGAAAAAAGAGCCAGGCCCCCGCTATATAAATAACAAGGCACTCAGAGGCATATTTGATGTTGATATCCATCACCGAGGCTGGAAAAAGGGGGAAAGAAATACAGGGAGGGAAAATAACACAGTGTGACCAAGACTGCGACACAGGGATCCTTATGAAAATAAGATTCAGCCCAAATGGATCTGGTGTAATTGGTTTCAGATAGTAAGGTCAGGAGAAAGGCGACACAGACAACTATAATGCGAAACGGACTGAGAAACAACAATGTTTACACAGGCATTCCTCTCCTACATTAATAGGCATGCAGAGATCACTAGAGAGGCCGCAAAACAAGAGGTGGACAAAAGGACCCACAATATCCACCTTCTACTTTCCTGCTTTCTGTAGAACTGCAGTTCTACACACAACATTGTAATAAGCAACACTGAACGCCGTGCACCTTTACAAGAAGCATGCAAAGATCTTAAATAAGCATGAAATACATTAGGAGGTGCTTCAATACTGGGCCAAACCATTGCAAATCCCCAGATTGCTTAGTGCATATGGTCGGCAAGAAAGAAATAAACCATCCACAAAGAATGTCACTCTTTTTTAAATCCAAACAGACACTCCAGGATATTTAACTATGACATTGGCAGTAAAAATGTTTGAGGGGCTGTGACATTGTGTTTGGACAGTGCAGATCACTTCCTGACTCAAATCACACTGGGAGTTGTTGTTATTAGGGGATTTAGCTGATATGGGAATGATGACACAGACGTGTAATATCCTGCTCTCAACAGGTAATTCTTTACAGAATGCCTCCACGTTGCTGGAAGCAGCTGTAAACAAAGCATCAGTTGTCGATCAGTGAGAAATGAGGCTGCACCAGGGCTAACGGGACTTATCTCAAGAGTGCTGAGCAGATACTTTGTCTGGATACATCTGTGTGTTTATTGTGGGATGTTTTTCAACTCCGGAAGAACTCCGGCTGAGATGACAGGTTTGACAATTTTTAGGCCCACACACAGGATGCATAACACATCAACACCTCATCATCCGCCTATGTATCTTAGCTTCCAGAAAACAGGTTAGAGGAAAGTAACATTAAAAAACAAAAAATACTGAAAGCTTGTTTTCATTTAGGTCAAAAGGCATGGCATGAAACCATTCTTTTTTAAGGGAAGGCTGGAATTATAACTGCCACTGCTTCAAAGTCTAAAATCCTGATTTAACATTTTCATTTTGCATTGGACAGTATTAGATTGGAGAGGAGAAGACTTGTGTTAATATGCTGTTTAAAGACCAATAAGGGATGGGGTGGGTATTATTACTGAATGATAACAATCAGTAAATCTATGACATCATTTTATTTACAGCAAAATTATAAAGAAAGTCTTCTATTATCAAAGATTTTTAGTTGTTGTTTGTTACCTAAAGATTGCTATAAGAAATATTTGTTACTATTTGACATTCAGAAAAACTCTTTTGCAGTTTCACATCAATATTTTGATTATGCAAAACATCCATTCTAAAGCCAGCTCCAAGAAGTAAAAGAAAATAAAAAAATAAAATCTAGATTCAATTTTTTGACTGATTCGACTGCATGTTAAAATATGTTTCTCTAGTTTTTACACCTTGGCTTTTATTTGATTTTATCTCAGTCAGAATAATTTTTCAAAAAAACTTATTTAGCTCACTTCTATTGGAGTGAAACCTGCAGCGGCTAAGAGTCTGCAGGGCCAGCACTAAGTTACTCTTTGCCCCATACTGTACAAGTGGAGCAGTACCTTTGTCTGGTCTGCTGTTCACAGAACGTTAACACTCAGAAATTATATTTGAAAGTCCTTTTTTCATTCTGTAATCATTGTTAAAAAAAAAAATGTAATACCTTGATATCTTTGATTGTTATTCGATACAAAAAAAGCTGATCAGGCAAAGGTTTCTAGCATAATGTAAAATATAAACACGCAATACTTAAATATTTACATCCTATCCTCTTATGTTTAAGTAAAATCAGGAAATTTGGATAAGTGGATTGAAGAAGCTGGCTTGTGAAGCGGAAAAGATTGGTGGGTGGAGATATCCCACACAAGACTTTAATGAAAACCACAGGCTAAGTTAGTGGAAGCAAGAGGATGGTGCCTTAAGTACCTCTGCAGAGAGTGCAAAGATTTCTAATCTTATATGAAGCTCAGGGCAGTCGATGGCACTCAATGATGGCTAAACATTCAAGACTTATTTTACCTTTACAAAGAAAATGTAGTCCAAGTATTGGGGCTTCACTTAAGTTAACAGGACTCTTTATCTGCTCCCTCATGATTTCATCAACTTGGATTGTTTTGAAATGAGAAATGTCAATGTTGTCCAGAAATATGCCAGTGGTTCCTTAGACAACGCTTTCTGTGGTACAATATAAGGAATAAACTGGATAGAAAGAAGGAATTTGGAAAACATGCAGGAGTAATGAGCATTTTAATGTATGACTCGATAAATCAACAGTCCATGGAGAATCTGCCTCGGCCTCAGGACAGAGGTAAAAACATCCAGCAGAACAATGGGCTTCTGTGTCCTGCTCTGCTACCTCTGTCTTCATATTTTCAGCTACATCAGCTCCCTCTTGCTCAGTATAAATAAACTCAGTCATGCCAATATCTTTGTAAGCCTTTTACCTCCTAAAGGATAGATGGCCCTTTGTAAATAAAACAGAAAATACAACAACTTGCAAATCGATAGCTAACTCTTTTCCTAACTATCGCTTTGAATGCATCTGTTTCTTTTCTGTTCCCTTTCCTGACACTCATATCACAATATTCATTTCTTTCCCCTCCTCTCCTTTCTCCTCACCCCCCTCTCTCCCACCTATCTCACCTCTTGTTTATTGATTCTCAAGATTAACAATTCCTAGGGTGACGGATTGCAACACACAAGCATCAAATTATTTTGGGGTGTGCTTATTTGCCTTTCCCTTGCATCTATTTGGCCTGTGTCTGTAGACAATTATGCCTACCCAGCACCAGACTCAGGTGCTAATAATGAAGGACAAATAGAAATCGTATGTGTAAACTTCTCTCACTGATGAAAATTTATATTAACTTTCTACCACAGTAAACAGAGCTGCATAGCTACACCGTCCCCGGAGGACTGATGAGATGAATTTGCTCTCTTCTGCCCAAGGAAGAAAGCTTTAGTAAGAGAGAGAAGTTCTGGTAGTGAGGGAGACTCAAAGGGGCCCCATCTCCATTGTGTAACTTCACACTTATTTTTCGCCCTCTTGCAAAGAAAAACTATAAGCTTTACTTTGCTGATTATGGATGGGTATTTAAATCTAAAAGCTGAAGCCTTGCATACACATCAGTATGTACATGTCTGCTGAGATGCTTGACAGACCTGCCAGTAATAACCGCATGATTTGCTGTCTTTCCTCCCATCATTGTCATGGAGATTCTATGCAAACTACAGCAGCTAAAACATGGGAAAACACTGCTATTATTCCTAGCCATCAATCATTGACCTCATTAGGGAAAATTGCGTATACATTTCTTTACCATTTAGTATAAGAGCAACAATATTTCTAAAGATAGCTGGCCAATTTATGGAATTTAATATTCACTGTGATATCAATTCATTACCTTGCAATAGTATTCATGGCATATCTATTTTACATTTTGTCTATACTTTTAATAGGGATTTCTAATGGAATGCAAGCAATTAATAGTTTAAAAAATATAAAATTATGAAAAATAGAACATTTATTTCCATTCTTTTCTCTTGAGTCAATCCTGTGTAGAACCACCTTTCTCCAAACTATGAGTCTGCTACTGCAAAGGTTCCAAATTCCTTTTAATGATACACTAAAATCAAATGAGATCCAATCAACTGGCTTAAAAAGTCACATTTCAATAGATTTAGGCCAACTGTGCATAAATAAATCTTGGCCTCTCTCTCTGCCTGCTAAAACTGTGTTTGGGCACTTGGATAAACTTCCCCTGGCCAAACTTGCATTTATATATACATTATTGGTGCCTGAGATGTTAAAGCACACAGACATGGCTGGTGAAATCCTTATGCAGGTAAAAAAAGAGAAAAAAATTAATTGAAAGAGAAGAAAAATGTACATTGATCCCAATGTAACTGCAGTGCTTGCATATTGTCCCAAATCCAATTAAATCTCTATCGCTCAAAACAAATAATGTTTTTATACTTTTAATCATTTGTAAACATTTATATATATTTATTAGTGCAATATGCTATGTTTCGTTGGCAGCAGTATGAATAATTGTTGCTTCTCATTTTAAATTAAAAAAGTGTTTCTTGATTTGAACTAAGTTTTTTCAAGGTTATAGGGGTGCGGTCTGCTGTTGCAGTTCAATAGTATGAGTGTGTATCTGTCTCAACCTGCAGTGCTCAGGTTAAGTGTTGAGTCTAAGTGTTACCCTCTTTAAGTGGTCGATGAGACAGAGAACACTCTGACCTAAGCTGTAAGTAACTCACCTCCATCACTGATGCTGCTAAGTTTTTTGTTTAGTAGGATAGTTCTGTTTTAACTAATTCATGTAAGAAGAATTTCTTTAATTAAGGTTTATTTTTTCCAGTGAAATAAATCAGGTGAACGTTAAACAATCTTTTGTTTCAAACAGGTCAGTGTTTCTCATCCTGACACCAGCTTCTTGTTGCTCATACAGGGTGATGTTTCTCTCAATAAATACCTTCCTCCCCTCATGGATAAACTTGATAAAAAAACAGCATCTGATGTAAAATGCATCACATTCCTTCCCTGTCTCTTTTCTAAAATCACGCTGATTATGTAACACCTTTTTTTCCCTGCTCCCCTTCCATCCATTCCTTGTGGTGCTTCTCTTGTGAATATTCCAGTTACAAGGATGCATGTTTGACCTTTAAGTGAGCAAGAGGAAGATATCATTATCTACCTGCCTCACTGACACTCATCATCTATCAGTCAGATGTTTTCTCCTTCCTCCGTCATCAGCCTATCTCCTGATATTGGTCACTTGACTGTGCTGGGTTTCATTAAACAAGTTTGCAAGTGTTCAAAGAAGATATGCATTTCAATTTATAAAAGCATGTATATATTTTCAAAGTAATTATTCATAGTTCATATGACGGATCAATTGCAAGTGTTTCATAGAACAGCCTTTTCCTCATACTATAACGCTGTCACCACAAACCTGTTGCAAAGTCTCTACAAATATGCCTATAATCAGCTCCATTTACTCTGATACCACTAAATAAAATCAGATGTCACCAAATATTTAAAAAAATCACCCCACTATAGAGTCCACCTGTGTGGAACATAATATAATAAAGAAATACAGCTGTTTTGTAAGAAATAAGCCCATATCATATAGCTTAGATATGGATTAACTACAGAGAGCAGGAGACAACCATGCACACATACACATACAATAAAAGAGACGTTTCAAATGTCTTTCCTTAATCTAAAACAAGCCTGAGTACACCTTGCTTCCATAAACAAAGAGTTTTCCAGCAGCATCCTATATCACGCTTCTCAGAACAAGCAGGCGTGAGCAGAATCACTTCTTTCATTTCATTCTTGTAGCCAGAGCTCTTTTATTTTTTTTTAAGGCTAATCTACATCTTTCATTGAATCAAGGATGGAAATTCACAAGAAATGCTTCTTTTTCAATTTCATGCTGAAGTAGCTCAAGTTAGTGGATGTAATTTCTCCTAACAAGAAAATTTATCACTCTGTCGCACACTTAGTCCGGCTATGTGAAAAAAGGGCCTCCCCTTTTCTTTTTATTTTTTTAAGGCTTTGATAAATGTGCCAAAAGCATGATCATTCCCTTCATAGCACTCTATGCAAGAACCGGAACAATTACCATGGTTCAAAAAAAAAAAAAAAAAAAAAAGAAAACATAAAAGCTAGGGTTCAAATTTGCATGAATGATAAATGGCAAATAATTTAGCACTTTGATACAGGCATTACCAAATGAAGTATGGACCAAACCAAGAGGCAGATTGGTATTATTTTACACATAAAGATAGCAGAGCTTCTAAGTCTAAATTATGTGATAGTGTGCTGGCAAAAAAAAAAAACTCTCAAAAATGCCTTTTTTTAAAATTCGCTTTCTTCACAAAGATGTCTCTGCTTGCTGTGAAATTCAGGGAAAAGACTAACAAGCCAAAAATTCTTACAAATCCGTTCAAAGTTTTGTGCAAATGAGGATTATCAGGTTCATGCTGAATGGGATGATGAAGTCCAAACAGGTAAAAAGAAATGTGGTATCTCAGAAACAATAATACGCATGGCCAAGCCACCAAGCTAATGTATATTTATCATGTAAACTTCTGATAAATGCATATGCAGAAACAATCAAATCTCCAGGCTTCTACTGAAAGATTGTTGCACTACACGGACTCAAGCGTGAAACCAATATCAGCTTAGTGTCTGCTCAAGCTTGAAGTGCCGCGCTTTGCCAACAAAAGCATGTTCTGCATATGCTCATGGGTGTCCCTTTTTTTTTTTCTTTCACGTTGGGAACAAGCAGCTTTCCAGTGCTATCACTGATCAATTTCAGCGAGTTAAGTCTCCCGTGTGGGTAAATAAGCAGTAGTTAAGTCTTGATGAGGAATGGCAGGCTGTTTGAGTGCGAACACAGGCATTAGAGGGGTGGGCTTGTCTATCTCTGCAGCAATGGATGCAGAGTGTCACTTCCATCATTAACCTCAGAGTCTGGTACGTCTTACTCTTGCCACCTCCCAAAACAAATGTTTAGTTGAATGCAATCAATTGTGAGTTATCCAAACATTATATAAGCATATAGCTATTCAGTATATTCACTTAGTTTGGAAAGCAAATAAAATCTATTATACGGATGTAAAAGATACAGTAAGGAGAAGACCTTGGCTGATGCACTCAGACCTGGCGGCTTGATCTCCAAAGCCTGCAGTGAAGAGTGCAAAAGCCAGCACTAAGTGACATGTCAGTCAGTTTTTCTGTTTGAGGCTTCCAATTCCCCGAGGCCTGAGCTTATTTACTGCATTTGTATGAAAAGCTGTGAAGAGTAGAAGGGCTGTGAGCAAGTCTCTCTTACATATGTATACAGTGTGCGGCGGCAATGTCTGAAAAAGAGTTTCTTCTCCAGGACGGGTGGCATGATGATTATAAAACAACTTAGGAGAGACCATTTATACGTTCACAAACGGGTCAGTGATGAAGATTATTAGAGCAGCAGAGAGCGTGAACAAGGGTAACAACATAGCGACGATACCTGGAATCTGTTTGCAGATTCAGAGCACATTAGTGAGAAGATGACACTTCCTCTTGGTAGTCATCTTCTTAACCAGATTTGCAGTCATTTTAGTATTAGTTAGAGAAGGCAAAGCGAGTACACACAACAAACCATCGAGCATGCGTTTCAGAGTCTGATTTGTTACTATTCATGACCAAAGCAGAGAGGGACTGTAATACTAGACATGCTTGTTAAATTCACAACACTCCAAAGCTGCCTTCAAGAAAATCCTGTCTTTTGGTTGTCAGCTTAAGAAACCCTGGCATATGCATATGTAGGATTTTTAAGCTCTGTTAAATGGATAGCAGTGTCGTGGCCTATCAAATGACTGTAAGCCACTTGCCTTGTCGGATGGGGAGGGAAAAGAAACATTTAGAGAGAGAGCATGCAGCAGTGCATTACCTTCCATGAATTGGGAAAACATTTTTTTTATCCCGTTAACTCCATATTAGGCCAAAACACAGGCATTTACATGTATGTTTCCAGCTTGTGTGTGACAGTAACACTCCACCCTGCTATATTAATGACTATTTAAGCAGCTGACAGGGGAGTGGCAACAAACAATGACAAAATACCTGTTTCAGGCTGTGAAGCTGCAGAAGATGATGCACCATTCAACACCAAGTCAGTCTGCAAGTAAATTATCGAAGTGGGCAATTGCTTAGCTTTTGAAAAGAATGGGCTTTCTGTATATGTCCTTGTCTGAGTGTGTATGCCTCTTTATATATGTGTTTGCGCTTTTGTGAGTGGACGTATGGATCCAGTGCCATTTATTTCCCTGGGTTGGACTGGGGCAGTTAGGGAGGCGTGAAAGGAAATGAGTTGTGAAGTGGCCATTGATCCTGGCCTGCACCAGGTTAGCTGAAAAACAGCAAGATTATTGGCCACAGTGTGTGCAACTCAATGAGTGCCTCTTATTTACACAGAGGTGGTTAACTCTGACCAGGACATTTATCACTTTGCTTGTGCACTGCATAGGACAAAAGGAGACAGGGGAGAAAGAAAAGCAAAACTCATTATTAATCAAACCTCAACATCAGAATTCCAATGAAAACATTTCAAAGAACAAATCAAAAATGAGAAGGAACGCTATGCCAAAAGTATTTACAGTCCTTGAACTATTTTATTACTTTTTAATCACAAACTTGAATGTACTTTATTGATGTTTCAGGAAGATAAACAACACAAAGCTCTGAAGAATTGTGCTGGAAGTGCAAAACGAGACATGACTCTCAAAGTGTTATTTACACCTTCATTGGATCCTTGTAAACTAATATCTCCAAATTCAACTCATTCAACCTCTATTGTTTTGTTCAATAGAGAAGGGTACTTTTATCAGCTGAAAAGACGGATGGCGCCAAATATGAAAAAAACAAAAAGAAAAAACTATTAGAGGAGGCAAAAAGACTTTGCCAGACCTCTCAATTGTATTCTCTCAATAACCTGCTCTTTGAGATGTAAGAGTTTGTTGGTTGACAATGGTTAAAAAAAGAGACATACAAAGACCAATGGTATCATCATCACACTAAGCAGGCTGTAGAAATTGTAGAAATTAACAAAAAAAGATATATGGACATAAATCCAAGGGGCAATCTGTGACCCAACTGAAAATTGTTGATCACAGCTGAACTCCATCAAATCTGAATAGCCCTGAGTTACTTAGAAAAAAGGCCAAACAGATACCCCCCAAATTTCCATAAATACAGCAAAAGGCAGTTCTATAAAAATATTCAAAACCATTTCTTTCTTTCACCTTTGCAACAATGAAGTTAGTTTTTAGTAATTTGGCAAAATGTAAAAAAAAATAATTCTTGTTGAAGTTAGAGTATCCTTCAAGCCTTTAACCTTTAAACTGTTCCACCACCTGTTGGAGAACAAAATGTCCATAAACATTCACTTCCAGCAGATTACACTTCATCTTCACACTTTCCTCCATCTCTTCTTCCATCCCTTTTCTCCCCGTCTCTCTTTCAAGCCATGCAGCTTGACATTTCGCTGCGCTCCCAAGGGACAGCTGCTCGAAATGGAGTTAGTGGGAGAGCGGCACTGTAAATTCCGGGAGGCCTCCTGCAATGTATCTTAAACGTAGATGGACAGCTCAGGTTTCGAGGAGCGAAAGAATAAGAAGGAGGCCTCAAAAATAGAGAGACAGACTGAGAGCAGAGGAAAGAGGTGGTGTCTTGATAGATAATAGAATAATACTGTGTTTTGTCTGGGGAAGAGTGAGCAAACAGTAGCTACGCTGTCATTCACATCCTATATCTTTAGTGTCATCGCAAAGGAGGGGAACTACAGCCCTATATGTCACAGGCCTGTATGTACTATTCTGTTGGGATTGTCTGCTGATAGCTGGGTTTGAAATAAAAAGAAGGATGGCTTTCATTGTAAATAAGTCAGACACAAGGATTTCCAGAGAAGAGGTGTCTTTTCATTGAAAGCGGAAATGATTTCACAAAGACATACAGTACCCCTGCTTTTCCTGCACTTTCTCCTACCTTTACAGCAAAACCTTATCTTGCCACTGACAATGATAGCTAACAAAGGCCCCCTTTATGAAATCGTTCATATTTCAGTTCAGGTCTTTCTCCTGTCCTGAGAGGTGATTGATGCATCAGGCTGGGACCGGTGTCTTATTTACACAGTTGAGTGGGGGCAATCTCAGGCCTGAAAGATAAACCTAATGAGCTTCTTTGTGTAAGGGTGCAAATGAGAGACACCATCCTCCCACCCTCCTTCCCCTGCTCCATCCAAAGGGACAGTCTGGGTGATTAGGCCTTTAAATTATGCTCAAGGGCAAAGCACAGATTTGCATCTGAGAGGTGTATGTGTGTGTGTGTGTGTGTGTGTGTGTGAAAGAGAGTGTGTTCCTTCTCAAATATGGTGAAAAGAGGCAGACAGAGAGGCAGGTGAAGGGCAGGCAGTGAAAGATGCTTGAGGGTTGTTTGTGGAAAGTGATGGTCGGTGTCATGGATTTAGAATGTACCTATCTGGAACAACAAACTTGAGTTTCTGAAAGGAGGGGATGATTTTCACACAAACACACACTGTCATTTTGTCCTTTGTCTGTGGGGTAACTTTCCCTCTAATGACTTTCATTTTGGGGGGAATTTCATTTGCCCCTAAACCCTAAATACTACCCATCACCAGCTGTCAGATTCCCCACCCCCCCAACCCTCCTTTTTTTCCTGCAGCTAAACTGCAAGGAAGGCAGGTTAATTGCTGTCAGTCTCAAGTTGGACCACTGCCTACCTCTCGTGTAAGCGACAGGGGTAAAGTCTAGAAGTGAGATGGCACCTATTGTAATTTATGTCAAAATGCTGGAGTCTTTTAAATGGGGTTGGATCGTTTGCATTTTGCTACATCATGTGCCTCAGGAGAACCCGTAAATGAACACTCAACCAGTTCACCAATTTCAACACGTTTTTTTTCTCTGACACTATCACAAGGTGGATTTTTCTAATTTCTGCGCAAGATTAAACATATATGTATTTGGACCAACAAGTGAAGAAAACATTGTAAGTCAGAAATCAAAACCATAAAGTTTTTGCATTTTATGCGTTTAATGTAGAAATCTTTTAAAATCCTCAAATCCTACCACTCCTTGACAGAACAAACATTCCTTTGCAGTAGGAATAGTCTTGTTTAAAGTATCAAGGCACACCATAGGTTTAGAAAGTTCATAAAATGCAGTAGTACCATATAGCTCAAATGGCTTGAAGTTATTTAAATGAGATGCTGGTAAAAAGTCAATGAGATTTCTCCAGCTTAAAGAAGTGCATAGTACCCCTGCCCCATATTTTCTTTTGCTTTGTAGGTTAGCAAGCTTAAAAAAGGTTAATGTATCATTTTTTTGACCCATTTATTATTAAAAAAAAGCAAAGAAATACCAAAAGTGGGCAAACTAAACGAGCACTAGTCATCACTTCTATTAAGATTCTTACATAATAAAACGCCAGATGCCAAGCTATGATAAGTGTGCCTTTTAAAGAGCCAACTCCTCAATAGACTGACAACCCAAGCACCTAATCCAACTAATTAATAAGCTAACATAAAGCTGTTACACTTATTCAAATATATTTATAACTTTCTTTGCAGTATTTACTGTAATTCTACTTGACCAGATTCAGAGAATATTTATTCTACAACTTCGCTCTAGTCTATGCATAAAAGTAAAAAAAAAAAAAAAAAAAACACTATACCTACAGTAACAAATATACCATGTCATTTTAACATTAGGAGAAATATCTGTTGCTTTTCTGTTTTAACAGAAATCATGATGGACACCATAGTCTTTATTTTGTTTTTTGTAAAAGAACTGTAAATCAGGCTATTTTTACAAAAAATCTTATACTGATACATGCTTATCGTGTACCGATCTGGAGGTCTTTGGCTGAAGCATCTAAAATGACTATAATAGATTAGCTGGGACTTCCTCATGCTTCAGATATCAATATTTTCCTATGGAAGTGAGCCAATTTAGAGGGGACAGTCATCCTGAGCATTAGCTCATCAATCCCACTGATAACCCTGGCAGGATTAAGTTTACAGACCACTGGAATCAACTAACTGGCTCATTATGGGACATTATGGTATAGATCCAAAGATCAATGCATTTCTTGCATGTACATACATACCAGCATTAAGTATTAAAACACAATGCTTATTACAGCCAATGAGAAATTGATTGGTAAGATGAGCTCAGCACATTTTTCCCTAACAACAGAGATTTTAGAGTGATTGCTTTGCATAGTAATTACAGCTGAGTAACATTCATCATTGGCTCTGATACATATCTGCAGCTGGCAAATCGCAATCAGATACAGTAGGTATCTAATCTGTGATCTCAAATCAAATTAGGTCTATTTGGACAACCTTGGGGACGTGGTGATGAAACCCTGACAGAAATTAGAAGCCGGAAATTTAATTGTAACGACGGTTATTAGTGAGATAGAACGATAACAGACTGTAGGGGTGTTAATCTACATTAAAATAAAGATGGAAAGAAGATATGCATTATGTTTGATCGCATAAAAAATGCATTTTAGTGCTGGTAGAGGAGACTTTCTTTTGCATTTGAATAAAAACAAAGTCTGTAGAACTTCTTCTATGTTCTAAAAGCCTTTGGCCGAATCTAAGGTGACAAGACCTTAAGATGCCACTTTTCTAATTATAGCTGCAGGTGGTATTTCAGAGCTGCTAGGTAATGGCAGAACCCATAGGGACAGTAGAGAATTCATCAGTGCTTATTATTAATCATCCCCCAGCAGTGTGATGAGAGACTGGAGCTCTGATACCCACTGGACCACTCAATGTCATTCCAAATATGGCTGTAAAATTAAACCCAACAGCCTTATATGAAACATAGGCTAACAGCAAGAGAGATGATATGATCAGATTTTCATGTTCTAACATGTATATGTTTACAATTATGAATATATAAGTAACTCGCCGTAGACAAACCATATCCAGAAATCTGTCAGAAACGCTTTTTAATATGATAGTCAACTGCAAAACACCATTTCTGAGCCAAAGAAATTCAAATTTCTTGAAAGAAAAAAACAAAACAAAAAAAAAAAAAACGTCTCTCCTTTGTTAAAATACATTGTGTCTCTACGAGGTGTTGCTGAATGAAGGAAGTGTGTGTTAACTTTGCAGTGCAGAGCCTGTGTTTTAAAAAAGCCTCCAGAGACCTGTTAGCTGGACTCCTCATTTCAATGTGTCTGTTTCAGGTTGAGAGAAAGCTTGGCCTGGCCCGTTTACAAGGCACGCACTGCCATTCACCCGCGAACCCCACCCAATAGCCAGACGTCCATCTCCAAGTTTTAACAAGACACTTTAAGCTCATGCCACTCTTTTCTCCCAGCTTTTCATCTTATTTTCCACTAAGTGATGCATCAATCCATCGTCCATGGACGGAATCAAACTGTTTTATCATCACTGACTTGTGATCATTGGTAAAGACAAACAAATTATTTTTCTCTTCATTTTACACATCATGACTGCTTTCATTTATACAATAGGCATCCAAATGAATGTATAAACTGCACATTATTTCCTGAATTTGGGTTTGAGTGAAGTAAAAGTCAGTTAAAGATCATGGAAACATGAATCAATGCAAACAGTACAGATGCACCGGTTTTGGTTTTCCTTGCCATTAGCAATAACCAATTTTCTTTAAGATTTCCTTTGAGCTTTGATCTGCCAATTTGGGTGTTTTTAGGTAACTAGATAAAAATTGATAAAGGAAAAAAACCTGATTATTTGTATTCTAGTATTGTATTCTAATCCAATTATTAAACAATTACCTTCTTAATAACCACTGTTGTTGATGTTTAGGTCAAAAAGGGGCGTTAAGTTCTGCTAGTTTTTGTAATTATGGATAGAAAATAGATACAGTTCCTAATTTTGATTAATTTCATGAGCAGAAAAAAATTCTGATTTACATTATTAGACCTACCAAGGGAAGACTAGCAAATCCAAATTCCAGTCCAAGGGAAAAACTGGAATCAGTCAACATCAGCTCAATAGATTGCCCTGAAATCAGTTTAGCTCATAAAAAACAGACCTGTCAGCCTTTTTCTAACTTCAGTGAGACATATTCTATAACTTTTTAACATACAGTTTAAAATCAGTTAGACCATTTTTTTTGGACATTCAAAGATCTTAAGACATCCACATAGACACACTTAAACATTATACAAATATGTCAAGGGTTTATAAAATTATTTATACAGAATTTTGATGGCAAACAACTATAAAGCCTAAATAATGTATATCACATAGCTATTAAGAAAGTGTATTTATGGATGCACCAATCAATCAGTTAAAATTTAGAATCACATACATTTCTAATCATTGGTTGCCAGTGGTAATTAAATGCCTGAAATTATGATAAAAGGTAATACAAAATGGTAGTCATTTTCTATTGATAAATATATTCACTTATGAGTTTTTCTTAATAAAATACAAATCAGATATAAGATCATTTCAGGCATAATTGGAGCTAAATATGTTATTTGTAATACTTAAAAACCTGCATCACATCTTGTTTCCTTTTTATAATTTTTGTACAAGTAAAAATGATCTAAATAGGTTCAGAATCAACAAGTCAGAGTCCAATAAAAACAGGACATCAGGACTAGGCAGGAAAAGGCCTAAAGGGTGCATTTCTAAGACAAAACAAGAACAAAAGATTAAAAATAACATAAAGCAAAAGTGCTTTAAGGAAACAATTATATAAATGTTCTCCAATACAACTTGATCATTGATGCATATGACAAGAGTAGTAAGGTGAAGATGGGACTGAGGCAATAATGCAACTACCAGAATGTCTTAAGGCATTCGGCTGCAGATGTATAACCAGAGTAGGGATCAAGAGGACCCAGACACATCGGCATCTATTGTATTCTATTGGCTTATCTGACCACAGGGGTTCAGCTGCCTCCAAACACACACACAAATACGCTTGCATGAAAACTCTCATCAGGCCAAAAGGACAGCACGCATCATTACAAACCTGCGGCGTCGCTCCTATCCCTCTAACCCGATCCAACCCAAAGCATGGCCCTCTGACCTCATCTCCCATTGCTCTTTTGGCAAACTGTCAAAGCCATCATTCACCGTGAAAAGACACGAGAGACACTTGACTCCTTTACTCTGCTGGCGACTGACTTTCACAACTCCTGCCCCCCAACCACCACCTCAAACACACACATGCACACACAGACACCCTGCAGCTCATTAACACCACAAGTTTCCATTTCTAAAAAGCATTCAATGAGAAAAGGCTTTGAAAAGCAACACCAAAATGGATTTTGAAATATGTGGAATAAGTTTTTAAAAAGGAAAAAAATCTTACTTTTTTACAATTTTTTTCATGGGAGGTAAGTTCGTGCAAATTTGTTTCTTTTTAAAGAGTCCCATTAAAGGGTTTATTATGTTTATGTGGCGAGTTAGGAGGCCCTCTGGTGGATATAGTGCAGCCATGACATACACACCCATTGTACACATTCCCACTGCCCAGACTGGACCGTACAATTGCTCAGCACACATTCTTTCACTTTCTCACTCTGCTGTATAGACAGAAACACACACACTTTGCAGACCTTCACATGCGTGGCCTAAAACAACTTCTAGATTTGCATTAGCTCTGGTGTAAACATAATAAATAAGTCACAGAAATCCTTCCCGACATCTACCAGAAAATATGTAAGGAACACAACAAACTGATGAGAAAGTTTAGCAACTGAACAAACGGCTGATTATAAAAACACTGCTGCCACCCATAGTCTAGAAAATAACGCAAACAATTTGAAAAGTCGTTTCGTTTCCTGCCTATATGCAGAACGCCCCGGTGCCGCCTGACCATAGAGAGCAGTAGCAGAGCGAAGAGAGGGGGAGAGCACAGCAGAGTGGGAGTGAGGGACGAGAGAAGAGACGGGGGGGAGAAACACAACTTACCTGCTGTTGTTGCAGATGCAGCAGCTCGACTGTGCTTACTTCGCTGCTTGTGTCACCAGCGCTTGATCTCCCATCTCTACTGCCAGCCTCTAATTGGCTGCTGCTTAGGGTGCTCATTCCATTTTGACTCATTGAACTGTTGCTTATTGTCTCTGTGGCCGACTCCTGCATCATCATGATTTAAAACCTAGAAGTGATTAAGAGGCACCGGTTAGGGCTCTTCTCGTTACAATTCCTCCCCCCATTTCTTCCCCCCCACCTCCGATTTTTTTCTCCTCTTTTCTTTTCTTTGCACGTGTCCATTATCAAGCCCTCAGTCCCCCTTTGCAAATTAAAGCATTTAAAGAAGGGGGGGGGGGGTGTAGGGGGGGATGCAGGAGGAGCAATTATGCATTCATTGTGTAAATGAAGCAATACAAAGACATGCATGTCCTAGTCCTTTCTGGAAACGGGGAAAAAAATTATTAAATATGTTTAAATTCAGTAAAATTCCTAAAAATGAAAGCCCCTCATTGAATTGTTGCTGAGTTAATGCTGTTATTTTAAAAAGATAGGTTTTAATTAAAGATTAATATTGGTGTTTTTTTTTTTTTTTAAAGTAGCATCTAAAACAGATTTGGTCATTTCAAAAGAAGTAAACTAATGATGTAAAGCTAATCATCTTAAATGAAAACCTGGTGGTGGGTGGAAGAGAAAGAGGAACTACTAAATCACATGGTACAGGACTGGTGATGAACACTATAATAGGTTTGTCATCCTTGCTCTGGCTAAATAAAATCTGCCTTGCAGGGTTCCATAGAGGAGGAGTGCTCATATTTCATTTATTGGCACCTTTTTTCCCCTCTTCCTTGTTCTTTAATCAAATCTTATATAGCCTTTTTTTCCTGTTACATTTATTCTAAAGCTTGTGCATGGATCACTATAGTAAAAGAACGAATACATTTCTGTATGTAACTGTAACTAAAGAAAACTGTGAATGAAAAAGAAAAAAAAAACATTGAAAGTTAAATCTGATACTTTTTAAATGGGAAACTGAAAAAAAAATAGAAAGCAAGATAACTAATAACTGAGCTAAAAATAACATCAATTATGTATATAACCGCCTGTCTTTTTAGTAATAAATGTTTTATAATCCTTCCCAACATTTAATACTAAGTGCACGCTGCAGTCTCATTCAACAGTTTTGCAATTTATGAAAGAGATTCAGATGCTTAATAAAACATAATGCACAGTTTTATGATCTCTCCATTCAGAACACATTTTTTTAATGTTATAAAACTAATATTAAAAAAAAATGCGTAATTACAGTTTTAAAAAGTAAAGAAACAAACAGCAACTCGAGTTTATGTGAATGTGTTTCGCACCGTGTGTATTTTCTGGCCTGTAAATACGGTTTTAATAGAAGTATGGACACATCCTCCTATGTGTTTGCGTGTGTGTGTGAGTGTGTGTTTGACAAGGGGCAGATACAGGACAGGCCTTAAAAGATGTCCACAGCCAGGATAAACAGGATCTACGGAGGGAGAACAAACAGGGGCTGAGCTATTACACAGAGCAGGGCGACAGCTGTCCAGGACACAAGTAAATAAGGGAAGAGGCCAGGACAAGGCGTGCTTGTGAACAAACAGGGCCCCTGTTTAACACTGAGCCTCTTACCGCTGATGGAGAAAGACGCGGTGAGAAAAGACAGAGACAAAAAAGACAGGAGGAGAAAAAAGAAGGAGAGGGTGGATAGAAGGGGGGGGGGGGGTGACGGAGAAAGAGTGGGAAGGAAAATAAGGGAGGTGGTGGCAGGGTAGGCGGCAGGGTGGGGTGGGGGGGTAGGGGGGTCTGGATTGGCACAATGTGACATCCAATCCGGTGATGAATCTCAGCATAAGAAACTCAAGGCTGCAGCCGAGATCAGCCGGCTAATAAGTATTCAAATTAGGCATAAATTTTACATGTCCAATGTTTAAAATATTCAGAGAAAGACTGTCTGATTGCCTTTACTACCATTTTATGAACATTCTAATGGAGCTCGGATCTCTCCGTTTTTTTTGTGCTTTCTTTCTTAGGCCGACAAGGAATGTTCGGAAAACTTGCGAGATATATGAGATGAGGAAATAAGGATTTTTAATATCATCTGAATAGACGCAAACTAAGAAAAGAAATATACTACTGGGATTTTCATTACGTGCTTACTCAAATAGGAAAAAGTTCATGCCAAGCAAAAGAATAATCATTTCCATTTTTTTTTTTTTGTATAAAAATCTATAATCTTGTCTCCTCAATCCAAAGTGAAATCTGTCTTTTATAGCTAGCTGCAGCTTCATGATAATGCAGATATATGCAAAACATATTCGCGGAGATCAGATGGTGCTTTAACCTTAATGACAGCGGTGAGATAAATTAATTAGCTATCTAAAGGCTGCATTCAAATCTGCCAATTAGAATGTCAATTAGGAACACAGCCGGGCTACAGTGATGAGGGCTAACCGAGCCAGGGATCTGACTGGGGGTGATGAAACTGTCACACAATGCACACAAGAGGCAGATAGTGACAATCCGGAGAATGTAACTGCATGAAGTACTGATGTGTGTTTTCATTTGATGGGGTACCGGTCCTGACCGTGGCTCAAACTGCTCTGAACCCACTGGGTTGGAAAGGACCACAATACCCTCAAGTTAAAGAAATCTGCCAGGGTATGTGGGCCGAAGCTGCCAACACAGCCATATGTGTGTTTTCCAGGGTCCTGCATTTCATCACAATTGCTTTTTAATGCCATTTCATCTGAAACCATAATCTTCCAATGAGCGAGAGCCTAGACCAGTTATTATCATGATCAGATGCTGAGAGAAAGGCTGAAATTACTTGGGAACAGACTGGTGATGCTGTAGCTGTATCTCTAATGGAGAGGAGACTATAGGGATGGTGACACAAAGGTAGTGGGATGGGAAGCAGATGGTGTCACTAGAGATGCACCAATCAACTGATTAGAAATGAGAATATACCATTCTTTTCTTTATATAATACATGTTAGTATTTGCTTTCTTAATAAAGATCTCAGTACATACAAATTTAATGCATTTGCACTTTGATACACTTTTTAATTTCCATTTAAAAAAGGTGTTAAGACAGCAATATGCTTTGTTTAGCTCAATTATACTTGTTAATCTTGATTTTTTTGTATTTTCTAACTGTCATAAAGCTTTCAATTTGTTGATGTTAAATATCAGGGATGCCTGAGGTCTATTTTTTTCTTGTATCTTAAAAACTTATCAGCTCAATCCTGATATGAGAAAGATGCCCTGGAAGAAGTGGGAGTATTTCTACTGTTTTCCTACAAGTGACACAACAAAGGTTTAAGGAAAATTGAACCTTTACTCTCACACCAACCTATCATTAAAGGGTAAAAGAAGCAGCCCTCCATCTTTGTTTGCAAGCTCTAAAAGCCCTTAATGTAGCCTCATTACCTGGCCTGTCTCCTGCTCTATCATGTGCCGTAAACACACACCGTGACACTGACCATCCATCTAGCTAGAGAGCGCAGCTGTCTGCTCCGAGAACACTGAGGAATTTACCGTGATACTGTGTTAACACACTGCTGCACTGACACCGGTTTCATCTCCAAGACATCCGTTTTCAGCGTGACGACATTCTCCATTTCCTTATTTCATATGCATGAGTCGCGAAAAATATTTTCAGTACGGAAGTGTAAAAGAAAAAAGAAAAAGTGACCTGTAAACCCCGTGATCCCAGACGTGCGTTCGTTATCGGTTCACGTTTCAGGTGGCTGCCGGGAATTCTTTTGGGTTTGAAGAGATCAAAACAATAAGAAAAGAAAAAAATAATAATAGAAATTACATTTCACACTCTGATGACTCCCCACAGCTCTCTGATCAAGGCAAGATATGGTTACCATTTAAAATAATCACAGATTCTGTGCTTGAGTGAAATTAATTCATCATTGCCATAAGTTACTGTGCATGCAAAATAAAGAAGTAGCTTTGCAAGGGCAAGAGCTCACATATTTAATACTTGAGATTGCTTAATAAATCAAAATGCCATACATGTAGTGACAAAAAAAGAGCAAAAAAGAATTGAGAAGGGAAATCAAATTCAGAGCAGCCTGAAACTTGAAGAAATTTACTCATTTAGCAAGTTTTGATTGTGGCTGTTTTTCTCCGTTATTCTTTTATTTTTGCATCAGCCTTCCAAAAAAATCCAAAAGTGATTCCTAGATGTTTAGAACATAGAGTAAGAATAGAAAAACAAGTCGTTCTATTAAAAAAAAAAACACACACACCATACCCTCAGATTAAGTAAGGGAAAGTCAGCCTGCTGTACCTTAGAATTAAAAGCTTCCTTTTTGGCGCTAAAGGACCACCATAAAGAAGCATTAATGACTACTTCTTATAAACCTGTGTACGGTAATGGTTTCTGCTCACAGATACAGGAATTTCAAAAGTGCTTCACTGGTGAATAAAGATTACTTTGGAGGGAGGAGAGGAGAAAGAAAGGAGTTGAAGAAATCATATTTACAAAATCTTGAGTGGGGGCCAAATGAAAAGCGATGAATATGAATAATGGACTTTGCTTTTTTTTTTATGCCGGATTAACATTATTCAAAGCAACAGAATCAAATGTGGTTATCTCCTGTCCAATGAGCCCTGCATTGAGAAAAAATCCCAGTCATATTTCAATTCTTCATTTGAGCCCTGACAATAAATCGTAGTTCTGTGATAGGAGACATTCAGTGGAGAATGTTCAGAACTTAATTCTCTTCTATTTACAATAAGGAGATGAGACAGAATAAGATAAAAGGCGGACTATTTGCCACAGTGTGCACGAGTCTCTGAATGGATGTGCAGGGATGTGTCGGAGTCGCCGTTCCAAGAGAACAGAGAGGGGGGAAAAAGTGACAAAGAGAAATGGAGGAAAGTGTATAAAGTGCGGTTTCAAATGTACGGGCTTCACAATGTGTCTTTATGATCAAATGTAAGAGGAGCTGATGGATCATATGCATGATACTGTTGGGTAGAAAATGTATGCTCAATAAATATAGCAGAAATTGGTTTGCTAAGAAATAAGGTGAAGGTTAAGGACAACGTTTAATCTGGTGTATAAAGATCATCTTGTATTTTCTTAATTTTCTATTTGATTTATAGCTATAGTAGTTCTCTTGAAAAGAAGCAGGGCATATTTTTGCTTTTATTTATAAAAAAATATCAGAAATTCAAACCTTTTACCAGTTAAAAACAATATCTAGGTTTCTTTGTAATCTAAATTTAGCCTTGATCAACGCTGACTGGTGGTCATATACTGAAAAATTTACATTTCTTCTCACCAAATCAAGCATGTAAAGTGTCACAATTAAGAAGTGTTCCATATTTCATATTAAAATGTATCAGTCTGCAGCGTGAGCTCGGTGGCAAAAGCTTTCAGTTTAATAAAACAATGAATAAATGTAAAAGACACGCTTTGACGCATACGTGAAAAAAAAAGTCTGTTTCTTCATTTTATTATATTCTAAACAATTAAAAAGCATGAGCAGGTTTTTTTTTCTCTTTGATGTGTTCCCGGTGTAAAAAAAAAATCTGTCAAAATCAGAATTGACTTGTCTGACCTTAATGAAAGGCAGAAATCAGTAGCAGCCAGGAAAAGTCTAAATGGTGCCTGTTAAATAAAAAAAGGAAGGGAAATATATGTTATATGGACTTGGGGTGTAGCAACACTGGCATAGAGTGAAGCGCAGCCCTGACAGAAAAAGAAAAAGAGGAGGAGAGAGATGAGTTTTTTTTTTTCTTACATTTAGGCTCGTCCCATATCATTTACATGTTCCCCCGTCAGACACCACGTTCTGCTGAGGCAAGGAGATGGCTGGGCAAGACTGTGACGAAGGCCGAGCCGTCGGCTCTCATTTGCATATTTGCCAATTCTGTTAATTAACTCAACCCACCTAATCAGGGCTAATTGACCTATAAAGAGGAGAGGCCTCATTGTCTCATCCAATCATCTTTATCAGGAGTAGAGGAGGTTGCACTTGTGAATGCGCAGCACTTCCGACATAACTGTATTTATAGACCTTTTCTGAGTTGAAGTATTCCTCTCAGAAAAGGCGTTTTTTTTTTTTTTTTTTTTTATCCTCCGAGTGATCACAACTGAGCTGCTTTGACGCGGAACAAGACCTGGATAACAAAACGAAGTGTGCGGACAAATTCCCTTCTGAGAAGAGCAGAGAAAAATCAGAGAAGGTAATGACAGCTGGATCGCCTTGACTCTCCGGTCCCCTTTTTCCACAGCGGGGCACATCCAGGGGACGGCTCCAGCTACAGAGACATAGCTCATTGTGACGTTTCCAGTTATTTCTGGTTGATTAGGGCTATTATGTCTCCGGCTCTGATTTATGTTGTCATTCCCTCTCAGCAGTCCTGCATCGATAGATCTTAATGAATTGGTAAATAAGGGTGAAGATTGCGCCTGACAACACCGCAACATTCCTCATTCATACCAGACAAGATTTATGTAACCAATTAGAAACATAAAAAGCAGGACGGGGGGTTTATTCAGGAGAAAAAAATTGAATAATCTTTCCTTTAGAAAGTGAAAACAGATGAGCACTCCTTAACCTCGGATAAGTTGCACATTGCACATTAAAGGTGAAATCATCTTTTCTCTTTATATTAGTTACCAGAATTAGCCTAACTCCTGCTAATTGTATTTTATAAACAAAAAAAAAAAGATCAAATTCGAAAAATTGAAAATGGGTAAAATCTATTACTAAAATTCATCCCTCACTGAAACCTTTACATGGAAATATCACATTGCATAAAGCAGTAAAAATGTTGGATCAGTGAACAGGTGTGTGAGGTCAACGTTTTACATTTCACTGATCAAAACGGTCATTTGCATTTTTTAATCAAACCACGTTTCAATTATTTGATTCCTGTAAAAACGTTGCTCCACAAATCCTTTCGCGGGCAAATGAAAGCTCGCTTTGTAATCAAGAAAAATATTTTGATAAAAGTGCTGATCATCAATAGTCGAGCGACAGGACAGGAAGACCCATAGGGCAGGAGTGAACAGAGGTGGAAAATTAAAGCGGAGTGATACGGCTCCTTTTCCAGCCTCCCTCCCTTCAAGCACATGCAAATGAGGCCGTGCTGCTTAACTGCATCATTTATGTGGATAATAGCGGCATCATCATTACGGAGGGAACTCAAATTAAATTACATCACAATTAGCATAACAAAGTGATTGGTTAAACTTTCAAAACAAATAAAGTCGCTCGACTAATGAATGGTGTTAATTGGCCAACGAGCATTCTAAATAAAACACGGAGGTAAACATGTGTTTTAGTTAAACAAACTTAAAATTCTATTATTTTAAAAAAAGGAAAAAAATTAAAGACTTTAATGAATTTCATGAATACTGCTGGTGGGATTTCTGAGCCAAAATTCAAAATTGTAGCATTTAATTTTATTGTGCTAAATAACCTATTATAAGCTAGACTCTGGAGAACAATGTAAATTATCTGCCTTCAGAATGGAGTTGGCCAATTCTCCGTGTGAGCTAATCACATAGCTCATTATGCATTAGGGTATTAAATTATGAAGAAGAGTCCCTTTCGCATTCCTGCACAAAGCCCTATGAAATGTTAATAATATGCCCACAATAGCCCAATACCGAGCCTGGCTCATGCTCATCAATATTTAAGTAAACAAATGATCCCGCTCACCTTTGATAAAGATAATTAGCGCTGCGATAATAAAGAGTCTGGTGACCTCTCGCCTTTTTTTAAACTAAACAGCTGTTTCAAAGAGTTTGGATTTTTATTTTTCTTTGTTCACCAAAAACAAACAAGTCAAATTTTCAGACCCTTAAAAAACACAGATAATTTCATCTAATTCAAAAATACTGATAAAACAATTGTATTATTATTTTTTTTTATTTGATCAATGGTTATCTTAGTCTGGAAACAGCAACACTTGATTTAATACGAGTGCAGAAAAAAAAAAAAAGTCACATCCGTACAATCACACAGCCACATTAGTGCACACACTCGTGCACACGCGGACGCACACACTACAGCAATTCATCAGCACTAATTAAGCAGCAGATTAACAGAGCCCGCAGACGGAGGTTGAACTGCTCCACACTGGGACGACCAACGTGGGGAAAGGCAGCCCGGCAATAAAACACAGCCATTAAATACAGTCAAGAGCCTGGAGTCGACTACGGATGACAGGAGATTGATGGGTGGATGACCAGAAGGATAGATGGATGGATTGATGAAGGGATGGACAAATTGGAGTGTGTATGACCTTCTTTTTCTCTCTCTCTCTTTTTTTTTTTTACCTGAAGTTGAGGAGTGTCAGAGATCTTGACCGGACAACAGAGAGCTCGCCTCTGCCACCGGCGGCGAGGGTGTCTCGCAGCGACGCCCGCAACTCGACTGGTGTCACCGTGTGAAGAGGCAACACTATCTGTGTCATCACTTCAGCCGTGTTTATGGGGGATAGCATCATAAACAAGCCGCCTCCCCCCCCACACCACCACCACCACCAACACCACCACCTCCACCACCTCCCCGCCCTAGTTGTCCCCCCCACCTCTTGCTCCCTCGCTCTCTCTCCCCTCCTCTTACCATCTCACTGCCACTGTGCCATTCATACATACTTAAATCACCCTTGCCCTATTAAAATAGAAAGAAAGACTTTCATGACAATTATTCTATCATTTCCAGTTGTCAGTGGGGCGATTTCAGACGGGGGGCCCCCTGAACAGGTCAGACATGCAGGCCCAAAAGAAGAGGCTCGAGTTGGGAGAGGGGGAATAGAATGGGAGGGGGGGGGAGGAAGAGGATCTTTCTCTCCACACTGAATATAATTAGACAATTTCTCCGAAATGCCACTGACCAACTTTTACATTTACAGAAAACTTCAGTTTTCCAATAAAAAAAAAGAGCTTCTTTGTTTCCTTTTTTTGCAATTGTTTGAATAACCTTAATGTATTTAAAACTTTTTTACTAGATTAAGAAAAAAAGGTTTAAAAATCAGTATAAGAGTGCATGAGCGGACGTCCAGGTGCTCTTTGAATGTGGGTGGGTCCTGTATGTGTGTGTGCGCACGAGAGAGAGTGTATGAGCAGAGCTTCACATGTGGGCTGCTGTGACTCGTCGGAGGATGCTTGCCGGCTCTCCCCCTGCAAGGTTTCGCTGTTCCGATCGCCCATCTGCCTTACTAAAGTAAAAAAAAAAAGGTGTTTCTTTCTCTCGCTTGAATATGGGGACTGGCTCTTGTGAGAGGGGGACGGAGACAGAAGCAGAGCTGGAGAGACGCTGCTAAGAGAGGTGCAATCGCCGCGAAGGTATGTGTGTCTGCCTCTATTCTGGGGCTCATTCGGAGCTTTTCTTTTCAGTCCTGATTGTGCATAGGTCAAAGTGTGTGTGTGTGTGTAAAGAGTCTGAAAAGGATTAGTGAAAGGCTGAGCGTCAGTCCGCGTCCTACACTGAGCTCTAACAGAGAGTAAAGAGCACTTAAAAACAATTAGCAACATCACATCTGTGCATTTCCAACCAGCACGCTGTCACAAAGCACTACAAGTACAAGCCAAAAAAAAAAGTCATAAAGACAAAAAATGACCTACCTTTTAAACAACGAGTGAGAAATCCACTCTCCTCAGTAAGAAGCATTTGAAGAAGTATTCTTAGAAACCTGATGGCATTACTGTGTCAAAAAAAATAAAAAAATAAAACGAAGAGACAGTCGCAGGAAACAGAATGAAAAGTAGTAAAAATGAGAGGAAAAAAATGTAGAGAGGGCAGCTAGCTGGCGCTTACTGTCAAAGACATCACCAGAGAAGTATTTACGGCCGTATTTACAGTAGTGCGCGGGGAGAGCACCTCTGCCTGGTCACGTCTGAGAGACAGTTGCCGTTTCAGCGCTGCCTAATTAAAACAAGTCAGGCAGCCCCGCTGGATTGTTTTGACGCCTGAGGACCAATAGTACACAAAAACCAGTGGCTTGATCGGGGGGGTAGGGGGCGGGGGGAGGAGGAGAAGAGGGGGTGTGCGGGGGGGTTGTCGTGGGGAGCGGAGGAGAGGGGGCGGAGGGTGGCGAGAGTTGGCAAAGAAATAGTGAGAAGGAAAGAGGAGGGAGGATGAGGGGGTTCTGGAGGAATCTGAAAGGGGAGGGAGACTACAAAGGTTGAAAACTGCACGGGGAGACCACCACATGCAGCGTGCGTGCACTTTCTCCGAGACAAAATTCTAAAGTGACGCTTGAGACTTCTTTTGTCACAATCTAAGGACTACCATCTGCACTTACAATGCCTTGATAAGTGCAAAGAAAACCCCAAAAAAGTTTTAAATGACTCTCAGAGAAAAGTGTATGAAGAAGGTAAGACTGAATATTTCAAACATTTTTTTTACGTAACAGTTAATAAAAGCCAATTTTGAATCTAAAGATGCACAACCTGAATCTTTATTCTATACTGATTCACAGCTGTATCTCACAAGAACTGGAAAAGTGGACTGAACTGTGATGCACTGATATGTTCTCTCCACTGTAAACAATACATGGATGGAACATTTAGGGGTTAATGATATTACCGATTCTTTTGTCACTTCTTTTTTTTCCTCTTCCCCCCTCTTTCTTGCATGCCACAGATGTTTTTCCTAGACGCTTCAACAGACAGGAATCTACTGGCAAGAAGAAAGCCCCGGTCTTCCCCGCGAGAGTGCAAAGCCCCCCAGTCTGCACACAGCAGATGCGGGAAAGCTAGTCCATCTGCCACCAGCTTGCTGAGCAACATACATGGGCCTGAGAGCTTTAATGAAAGTGTGTGTGTGCGTGTGTGTGGGGGGGGGTTCTTTATCTCCAAAGGTCTCTGTTATCTACATAAAAGAAAGACAAAGTTTGAAGTAAAACCGTTGCATGAATCACTGGCAATAAACATTTTCAAAGCATGATTTCATTAAATTATTTGGAACTAAACAAAATTATAGAATTATTCCTTCATCTAGAAAATTATGCTTAATTAACACTTTTTTGCTTGATTAATAATTCTAACAATTTAAAAGCTTATTTTTATAAATAACAAAAAAGAAAATAACCTTTTTAAACAAACGTTTGCTTTTGATGTCTGTTTTTTTTCTTTTGCATCCAGGAAGTAACACCAAATGTTTCCTCTTTTTTAGCAGTTGAAATTTGCAGAACTCTTTTCTCAACCAGCTCAAAAGTGCAGGACAGCAACAGGTGAGGGAGGGGAAGAGCTACTAGAAAACTTTGCTCACATATTCTTCTCTTTCTTAGCATCCCATTAAAGTCACTTAAATAAGAGAAATAAGGCAATTTTGGTGGATCTTTGACACAATTCAGTATCAGTAACCGGACCTTGCTTATATGGGTTTATTAGAAGTATAAAAAGGGTTAAACACCACTTTACCTCCAAGCTCTGTGCTGTGTACTAGTATGATTTAACAGGCTCTGAGTAGTACGTTATCTCTGCGGCCCTGCTGAGGCATATTTCAGCTGTATGATATTATTAAGAGCCGTAACACAGACCGAAAGATGTAGCGTTTTCATTAGTGTCAACCACCAGAGCTCTGAGGCAGAGGGGATAAACACTAAACAACCACGGCAGAGTGAGAGATAAAAGAGTCAAGGAGTTCAGGGCAGGGAATCAAAAGGGGCTAACATTAAAGAACTACTGTTAATTGCTCTAAGCATCAACATTATTCAAGTAATTTCTCCCATTTCTCTTTCAGTGCCAAAGGCGTTAGACTAGAAAGCTCCCCAGTAACATTTGCTTCTCTAAAAGAGGAGGGGTGGGGTTGGGGGTTTGGGGGAGGGAGTTGTTCTACCCATTTCTTCATATTACTGACACTGTGTGCATTCTCCCCTCAGGTGGTTATTCCCTCCATGACTCCTCTTCTGGGGTTTCTGCAACCAAGGTCAAGGGATACAAGAAGGCCCACCGGTGCATCGATGAGGTGGCAGCAGAAAAAAAAGGGGGGAAAGAGACAGACATGTGGAGCGGGTACAGTGAGGAGGGGGTGGTGGCAGCTGGTTCACAACCTTGGCAAGAGCAGCAGAAGCGTCATGACAACGGCAGTGGAGGATGTTGACTTCCATCTCGTTTGAATGCAGTGATTTCGGCAGTTTGCAATCAAAACTACTGCGACGTCTGAAACCATTTTCAATTAAAGCTACAACAAAGCGAACTGCTTTAGGGTAATTAGATACAGACAAGCGGAGCCGGTTTCCCCCATCACTTCAGTATACAAGATGATAAGAAGAATGCACCGAGTATTTCAAGATAAATAGCTAAAGCATTTAATTAGTTAATCTACAGCTATGCAGAGCAGCAGAAATCCATAGAGATGCACCTAGAATGCATTACTAGATTACTGAATGCAACATACTAGACCACAAGATTGTAAAGACAAACACCGTTGCTGGGTAATGGAGGCCCAAATCTAATCATGTTAATTTAAAACATAAACAGTGTTATATTTTTCCAAGCGACGTCCAGATGTGTCTGGCTACAAAAAGACAGTGTTACCCTGGCTCTAGATTCCAGGCTCTTAAAGCTTTCAACATCAATAGCATTAAGGAGTCCGACTTAGATTGTGCTGGTTTTCGGAAATGTGGTCAGAGTTTAGAAATATAAGAGTTGAGGTAAAAGTCTCTTAATTTGAGTCTTCTTTTTCTCTTGGAATAATGATGAATGCTTCAAACAGTAAGCCCTCCCTCACCTACACAGTGTGACGTCAGCTCTGATCGTCCACAGCAGAAAGGAAAAATTTTTTTATTTTACCTGCTGCTCATTCTAGTTCCTACAGAGGAGCCAGAATCTGTTAAACTAGTATCTGGAGGTTAAATTTTCGTAAAAAAACGGACATTTGAAATCGGTCAAAAAATCATCTGCTTGAAAATATTTTGTTTTTCCCCGGTTGTTTGTTTCTTTTCATTTCTCAAATTAACAGTGTTCTAATACTATTTTGACCTCACAAAAGGAAAATCCAGCATTTAAAAAAAATTGCACAAAAGTCCACATGTATGAAACAAAAAAATGCCTAATTATTTTTGCTCAATCAAATATTTCCTAAGCACAACTTGTAATCATAGAAGCCCAGCCCACAAATACTACTACTAATATTAATAGTACACCAAATAAGGCCTAATGGCTCAGAAGGGCTCTTTTAAAGTCCTGGGCAATGTTGATCACACAATATGTTGCTTGTGGCCACAAAGCAGAGGCCATTACAGACCGGTGATTATATAAGTGGTTGGAAGGCAGCACCATTTTAATATACTGTACTTAAGCACCAGGGTATCCATGGCAACTTGCACTTTCACCGTGCATTCAAAAATCCCTAATGAAATGTCTATTAAGGGGATGATAATGACAGTGTCCAAATATATTTGCATATGTGTTTCAGTGGGAAAAGACAGCACATAATGAAGGTAGATGGGTTCCTAATCATTGCAATGATTTTTTTGTGTATTATGGGGATTTGTTTGTAATGTTTTAACTGTAGAAGTAATAAAAACCTTGACTAATTCTACAAATACTTGTGCAAATGATTTCTTTGGGGTTGAGTGTGTGAATCGAGGCTTCATTGCCCTCATCTTGATATCTCCACATGTGACTAGCATTTGCGTCTTTGGCTGACTGCCCAACAGGACATCCCTGAGGGACTGTTTGCTTGACTCAATATCAACAGTCTTAGTAAGCAGCGGCGGGGGGGTGGGGTGTGTGTGTGGGGGGGGTGTTGTTCCTATTGAAAATAAACCAAACTGTACTTTCATTAGGCCCACAAATATCAACACAAGCTGCAAGAAACTGTGCCCAGCGCTCAGCAGCGCTCCACCCGTGTTTTTTCAAGGTTTACGATACCTGCACCTCCCCTCCAGCTGCTTCTGCCGACACACACAGACAGCAGGTGGGCGGGAATTAAAGTATACATTACAGCAGAAAAATAAAAGAGATCGAAATGACAGAAGTCAGGCGGTTCAAGCTGACCCAGCCTCTTGAAACGAAGGAGCTGCGATACGAGCGACAGGCACTTCAGGTTAAATTGGCACTCCTGCTACCTCTTCTTATTTTCTCCACCACCACAACTGGCCTCAAAGCCAAACCCCTTCTTAAAAAAAAAATGCTTTTCTTCAAAAGCATATTTGAATTAAATGAGTTGCTGAAATCAAACGCTGAGCTGAGATGAATACATTTAAACAAGCAAGCGAGGCTCACAGCAGTTTACCTGTTATAAAGAAGATGGAAACTGGATGAAAGTGTTGCACAACAAGAGCTTACTTTATTTCATAATAGCTGATAGGATATGGTAAGAATGGCAGCAGATTAATTATCTTCTGAAGGAAAGCACATAGGAATCATTTTTTGAAGACTTTTTGTGTGTTTTCTTTACTTCAAAAACTAGTAAATTCAAACCTGCCATTGGCTAAATGCAGGCTAATAACTGGTTGCAAGATAACCGCATTTAATTTCTCCCCCTGACAGTTGGAGGCAGTATTGCATCAGAGCTGCAAACGTCATTATCAGCAGTAGAAGACCTAAAAAGTAAAGGTTGGCCTGGACAACCAAGAAATGGTGCTAAAGCTAAAAGTCTGGGTTTATTTTAATCATGCACAAAAAAAGATAAACAGCTGGAAGTAACATGATAATTTAGCTTTTAATAGGAGAAACTAATCCATATTTTCCTTTTTTTGATCCTTCACTTTTCCATAACTGCCATTTTTGGCTTATTGCATCATATAAAACACACCTGCCTTTACAACTAATGACCTGTAATACTATTCTATAAATTATTATTGTCTAATGTAAGATGATAAAAAAGAAGACTTCAACTTCTATCAATATCAGAATGTTGTTCTTGAAACAAATTATTTAAAATGAATTGAACTTTTCCAATATATACCAGGGAATTCACCAAAAAGTTGGCTTGTTGACAGGTTTAAGTAATTAAGCTGAGTCGACTCCTATGCCTAATGTCCTAATATTTGCATTCAATTCACTCTATTATTGTAGTTGGCTGTTTTAGTGGCTTGTGGTCATTTAATCTATTCACCATCTTAATTGTTTGCAGCTTTCATGCCTGAATTTCTGTTACTAGTCATCTGTAATAGGACAGTGTCATACCATGCAAAGGTAAGTTAAACATTTTATTCATGCTATGAAAATAGAGAATTAATATTAATTTTCTATATTATACTCCTAGTCTGCTGGCAGGAAATGTATGTGTAAAACCTTTACACAGATCTGCTGGTAGAAAGTCCTTCTGAGGTATTTTCAACTGGACTTGGTTCAAACTCTGACATTTTTCACAAGAGTTACCTGAGTCAGGCAAACACTGGGCAAAAACAGGGGATGTACTAAGCAAGAACAGTTTATGTAAATAGCTCTGAAAATATTTGCTTTGTAGAATTGATATGGAAGTAAAGGATAAACTACACGATTCTTTATTTTGACTTTTAGAAAATAAAATTTGCGTCAAATGCAGAAAGTGTTAAAAAGTCATGGGTAAATTCAAATCCCGGAGAGGTACATGCCCTAGTTAGTTAGGTACAAGACCCTCAGACAACCAACAGTTAGAATATTTTTTTATATTCTATTCATTGTTTAATGCACAGAAATGTGATTTAATTAATACCTACAAATACTTCTTACCAGTAAGAGCTGGTTAAATTTATTTTAGTTTGATAATGGGTTAAACAGTCAATTTTTATAGAACATAGCCTCCATTAACACAGATCTGGTCAAGAAAAAAGTGAAGCACAAAGTTTTCAAAAAGTTTAAAAAAAGAAAAAACAGATGAAATGCAAGTATTTCCATGATTGTGTATGTAGATTATACTTAACTACAACCTAAAAAGGAAACTCAATGTTACACACTAGCTTCCATATCTTTGGTTTGAAAGTAATGCATCATGCACAAAATTATGAAAATATTAATAAAACAGCTAAATGACGTGTTCCATATGTTAATGCAACAAATATTTCAAAAAAGGCATGTCTTAACTGTCATTTGAATAGCGCTTATAAAATGTTTGAGTGACTGATACAGATTTTCTACCAACAATAACAGTGGCTGTGGGAAGAAAATTTTAATTTCCACTGCTGCTCTAATATGTCATACAGATTAAAAGGCATCCAGAAATGTGAGGTTCAATAACCATGCTTTCAGGTTTCCTGTTTGGGATGAATCTGAAACCAGTTTATGACAGTGATCTGTAGCAGCCTCCGCTCTGCCAAAAAGATTATCATTCCCAGAACCACAGCTACACAGTTGAATAGCGGAAAGACAAGCTTCACTGGCAGTCAAAAGAGCACAACACCTGTATATGCAATGCAACAACTGCTACCCAGCATCCAAGGAATCCAAGAAGTAATGAAATATACTTGCATTTCATAGAGCATATATATTTTTTTCTTCCCTTAACGCTAACTGTTAAAACAATGACTTTTTGGGAAATAATCTCTAGAAGCTTGAAAAAGAAAAGAGGGAATGCTGCTGTGTTTATTACCTGTTTATATAGGAGCTACTCAAGCATTACTAAAAGCCCTATTTAACTAGATACCAATTACACCTAAAAAGAAAAAGTTCTGATAAAAGTAATAACAACATTCTAGGTAAGAATAATTTGTCATTATATGAAGAATTCTTACACTCATATTCTACTCACCGCTGCTAATTCAGATCTAATTTTTACTAGCCACTAATCTAAGGCTGATGGGTGTGGGATAGGAATCACATCTGGATGTAATTGAATGTGTGGAACTGAGCCCAGTGGAGGCTGTAACACCCCCCAGTCACCTACACTGACACCCCTCACCACTCCACTACCCTCCAGTATTTATGCACACATACACACATACACGAAAGGGAGCAAGGCAGACAAGACATAGAGGAGGAACTATTTAGGTGAGTGGGACTTCCTGAGAAGTGAAACAACACTTTCCACAAAAATGTTTTCATTGTGCTGTCACCAGACACAGGCTGGAGCGGATATACAGTCAGTGCAGCTAGGTGCAGGCAGGGAGACAGACAGAAACACTGATAAATGAGAGAGGCAGTGAGAATCTTAGACAGTGCAGCCTTCTCCACACAGCTGTGCTGGATCACGATTTAATAAATAGATAAATATGTGCAGTTTAAGAAAGGTTGGGGGTTAATTTGGGCTTTGCAGTTGGGCCTGCTGTAAAAGCTTAGACTTTATGAGGAGGTCTCCTTCTCAAGTGACCAGCTACATCTGGGTTGGCCAATTGTGCGCTCTAATAAATGGCACCATTTTTTTTTTTTCTTTTTTGTTTTTTTTTTCCCCCCAGTGATCTGTAGTTAAGAGCAACCAGCTGCCCTGGTTTCACTGTACACATGAAAATGTAACAGTAATTGAAAAGTTTGTATTGCTTGATTAAAATAAAAATAAAAAAACATCCACTGGAATAATTTTCAGTAAAAATCATTCTCATTTATTGAATGTTTTTTTTTTGTATGTTTTTTTTTCTAACCTCTTGAATCTTTATTGAGCAACAAATTAGCAAAATATATCCACCAATAGTTTGCATTTTCCTTTTATGACAACATACTAAACTTCTTAAAGGATCTACAATAAACTGGAGGCAGGTGAGGGTGTAAACATTGGATGTTTTGCAGTCAATAAAACTGCGGGAAAATGTAATGCAGGGCTTTTTTGTCTCATTTTGTCAAAAACACATTGCTTTGTTTATTCAAAAACAACAATTTAATAATCATCCAGGTTTACTATGTGTATGAACAATTATAGGATTAAGTGTACCTATAAGGCGACACGTTTCACAGCAGGACTGCTCTGTTTAGTAATTTTTTGATATCTTTATTATTCTCTCTATTAAGACATTTTCTAGGAACTGAACACACAAACTGCTGTTTAAATTTGGTCTTTGTTTTAAGGTTTAAAGCCCAGTTTTACAGCAGATGCTCATTTATACATCAGCTACAATTTGTATCACCTTGTCAAAAACTGGAGATCAAAAACCATCTGCAAATTTCTCACTCATGTAGTTCCAATGTTCTGATATTACAGGATGTTCCAAAGAAAACTACAAAAAAAAAAACATCACCTGTCAAAACATAAGCTTTAACAAATATAGCTTCATAAGATTCATTTTGGATTTTTAAAGTGGTAAAGTTTGTATTTGTAAAGATAAAAATACTTATACTGGTTATGTTTGAATGATTTTATTGATTTCATGGAAAATAGTCCCTATAAAAGAGTGAGGAAAAAAAAAGAAATTGCAGGTTTTGCTCTGAACACACCCTGCAGGAGGACATTAACATGTGGAGAAACTTGTCTTGGTCTATTCCACACCTGAACCCCCTGCTCTTCACTTAAAACTCTTTGACATCCCTTCAACGCTAAATGTGTTTTCCAAATGAAAATAAACGGAGTCCGACTGGTTTAAGGCAGTCATACTTTGGAATATGAGATCAAATAAAGGCTTCTGTGGAGGCTGAAAAGAAAAAATGAAATGGCTTCAGAGGGGAGATGTACCAAGTAATAAAATTACTCCTTTATATCTTCCTAAACAGCATATGTTCCCTGGAGTGGGAGAAGGCTTCACTTTGGTCAAAGACAAGTATGCAACTGGCAATTTTTTTTCCTTCAGGGAAGATTCCCCGATACTCTTCTCCATACTTGGCGCAGGCCAATTTTGTTGAAAACGAGAAGCTATTTCAGCAACAAGTTAAGCGGAACTTTGGAAGTTTCACTTTGATGATGAGCTGCCCACACGTCGGCATTGAAAGGTATGTTCCATTAAACTGGAACAGCAAAGTTTATAAGCGCATTGCTTTTCAATGAGTTCAAACTTGGCTGTGGCTTTTTCCTGCTAATGCATGCACCTTACTTAGAGCTGACCACCATGTACCACAAACACAGTAAATCCTTTTTGGGATGAAAAAAATATCCACTTTGAAATTGATTGGCTAATCTAGTTATACAAGCAGCATCCTATTTGGCATTGGCAAAAAAACTAACCGCTTAAAGTCAGGCAATTGATTTGTATTATTTAAAAGCTGGTCACAATAATATTCAGATGGACTTTTTCACTATAGCAGAAAGGCTGTATTAAAGGAAAATTTGCAATTGGAAAGAATACATTATAATTCATTATACAGTGCTATTAAACCTTCAGTAAAAATGCTTTAGAACAAGAATTGAGCCACTTATCAGACCTACTCGCTACCTTTAAAAGCTGTCCATGCTCAGTGCTCTGAGTGGCAGAAAAGCAATCGCTGATGACTTTAAAATAGGACTAGACGTACAATTTAGCAACAAAAACTAAAGCAGCGCACAGGCATTTCGACGAATCATTGCTCATATCTGTTCAAAAAGAATATAATCAAAGGAGTCAAGATGATTGTAGTTGAAAAGATGAAAAGAAATTCTGTAAATAATTATTTTTAAATAAATGGAATGGCTTGACATACCATGTCATGCAAAAGTATCCATACCCCTCTACTTTTGTTTTTTATATTTTGTCTCAATAAAAAACACAAACTTTAGTGTATGTTATAGTTTGTTTGTTTTTTGTAATGGATCTAAAATTGAATGTAAAGCTCTTAAAATAGAGCTCTGTAGAACAAGAGGCTGATTTGTTAAACTGGTTTTCATTATTAAAACAGTCAATGCTCTCTTGGAAGATTTCAACAGCATGCTTAAACATACATTGTCTTGCAACAAATTCTCATTTGAATTTAGGTCTGGATTGTGAATTGACAATTCTAACACATGAATGGCATTTGATCTCTCAACTTATCCCTAACTCTGTGGTTAGGATAGTTAAACCAAAGTCCCAGTCTAGATCTTTTGTATCTGGTAACAGATTGCCCAGTATTTAAAAGCCTTCAGAAGTTATTGACACCACTGAGTTAGGTGGTGCGTTTAGTGTGATACCTATTTTTAGCATCCCCAAATAAGTAACTACTGAAGAAAAAATTATTGATTCTAATCCAGAGTACCAGACATAAGAGGCTGAAAGCAAAACAATGACACGGTTAATTATTCATATACAAAAGCTTTGTAAATTATACAATGCCTGAGCTCTCACTTTCTTATTACGAACAGTGTTTTTGTGTGTAATCGAAGAAAACATAACAAAAAAAAATCATTTACAATTCTCAGTTTACCATCTATAAAAGAAGAGTTTAAAATCTATACAAAAAAATGCACCAGGTATCTAAATCTATCACAAAAATCCAAAGCTTTTGTACAGATTTAATGTGAAGTTTTTCAGTCTTTATTTATATATTTTCTTGTCTGTTTTTTTTTTTTATTTTTTTTTATTTTAATAGATTGAAACAACAAACTGAACCAATTATTTCCAGATGTAAGCTGATGTCCCAGATTCCATTTGTTTTATGGAGTCTTGGCATGTAATAAGGCGGTTTACGCAGAACTGATGATATTTGCACTGTGACTATGAATTAATTTCTGACACGACTGTAATACGGAAGTTCCTTCTTCACTGACAAACTGCAAATTAATTGCAAATTATTGTTTACAAACATTCACATGTAGAAAGCAGACTCATTACTGATCTCATGGCACTAAGCCCTGAAAATAGCAAACTGAGCATGCATCTGTGGTTTACACTTGTCAAGCCTGGTGAATTTTAATTTACAAGGGGGGCACCCAATTAAAGTTGGAGGCAACAGTTTTCACTACTTTTTGAACCTAAAAAAAATAACATTTCTTACTGTTTTTTTTTTCCTTTTTCTTTTTTTCCCTGTTTAAGCATGCTGCTGTCTGTTTGAGAAGACAAATAGCGAGAGAGGGCTGTTCTTGACAGCTTAAAAGTACCCATCAGCTGCCTTTGAGACATCTCCCTGCACATCCATCCCCAAAACCTCCCCAAACAAACACAAAGCTCCACTTCAAATACATAGCAGGGCTATTAGGTAATCCTCTCCTTTGTTCATTCTTACTGAGCCTCGGTGACTAACCTCAATTTCTCCTCGTTCCACCTCTTGCCTTCAAGCTGACACAGGCATAGGAGTGCCCCCCGAATTGAGTTGCTCAGATATACACGTATGTTGTTTTTTAATGTTTTGCCAAGATAGGCTAAAGTTTTCTGTACTAAAGTGGTTTAGAGAGGAAGAGGTTTGCAGCACAAGGTCTCTTTGTTTTAGATGGGAGATTGTCAGGTTTTCTTTGGGATATTCAATTTCTGGCAAGGTGTCTTAACACACTTATATTAGTGTCTGATCATGGAGGAGAAGGGTACGGAGGCTTAGGATTCCTATTTATGAATTATCACATGCCTCTTAGTCAATTGCTGTATGACTTGCATGTGTTTCCTCCATCTAAACCTGGGAAATCAATCAATCCACATAGAAATGCCTCGTATGCCAGATGGGGTACTTAGAAAAAGTATTCAAAAAGACTTGGGATCATTATGGACAGAACAGTGCAGAAATCGGCTATCTGTAAAAAAAATTGTGGATGAATTAAGATATGAAAAAATAGCCTTGTCCTCTTTGAAATCCTTCTTTATGTCACATATCATGGGAGTTGGATCAATCTTTAGGTGTGAAAAAGGTTTAGTTTGCAATACATCGACGCAATTTAAGGAAAATGATAGAAAATGTTTCTTTAGCAGGTGACTTGGTCTTTTGTTCCTTTTTACAAGCCTTCAGTAGTTCCGCTTCTTGACACATACACGCAGAACATAATTATAAATGCAAGACTTGCTATAGGGAGCTGAACTTTTCACACCTTTCAAAGCCACAAAATTGGATGGTTTTGTGGTTTGTGCAGCTGCCGCTCCACGCTAATGCAAGGCAGTGTCATATGAAAAATATTCCTCTCCCCAAACCACAGGGGCTGGTCATTAATGAAACACAGGCCGCGCGGTGAGGTCATGCAGAGTCTAGGTTTCAGCAGCCACACTTAAAACCGCTCAGAGAGAATAGAGCAACAAGAACACAAATCAGATTCCAGCTCCAAGGACGGGGAAAATAAATAAATAGAGAAAGGCACTGGCCCCCTCTCACATTTTCCTCCCTGCGCTTTGCAAACAACCGTCAACTGCAGCTCAGAAACAGCTCCCAATGAAAGCAGACTAAACAATCTGGTCCAAGCCAAGGAAAATGCTAAGCAACTCTACACACAGGATGTCTCACCCTAATAGCCAACTATCAAATCTCACAATGGAATCGAGCCGTATGCCAAAATATTTCTCAGAAAACTAGACTGTGTACCTTTAGTTAAAAAAGCAGGTTGATAAAAAGGAGAAGTTTCCTCGACAGTTAAAAGTCTTTTTCAGATTTTGTTCGGTTTGTGCGTCTTTCTTGAAAGCAAGGAAGTGCTATTGGAAATATGATTCACACACCTGAACCAATTTCAATCTTTTCATGTTAATGAGAAAAAAAACAACAAAAAAAAAACACGCGGCTCAAAATTGTGTGTTGACTTGGGATGAGCTCCATTTGAGATATGTGATAAACTGTCATGAAGAAAACAGAATAACAGTAGTGGCAACATTTTGCTGTGGGAGAAGTTGCTCTCTACAAACTTCTTATTCAGGGAGGCTGAGTGGGACACATGATGGACTGAACAAAACTGGTTAGAAATATGATGGTGGCAGGGTCATGGATTTACAAAAGATTTACTTTGGGGGCCTCAAATGTCAAAAGACCTATGACCAATACAATATAGCTTAAACCAGTCAGCGTCATATTGGAAAAGTGCATTTTTACACTGTTTTAATTCTTGGGAGTTAAAAAAAAATCAATTCCATTTCAAAAAATGTTAGGATCGTGAATCATTTTATTTCCACTTCACAATAATGAAACACTAAAATACATTAAGGCTTGAAGATGTAGCACAAAAAAACCATCAAAAACCAAAACAAAGGTCAAAGGGGTGGGGATACTTTTCCAAAAAAAATGATATTCACTTTTAGAGTGGGGGGAAAAAGGGTTTGAGTCAAAAATGTGCTCTGGGTGTTGTAAACGGGTGATTAAAATCATCACCATTAAGAAAAACACACTGAATAGGTCCCTGAAGATGTTCAAATCGAAGAGGAGGAGGTGAGGTGCAAGTTCAAGTAAGCAAGAGAGAACGGCACAGTGTGTTCCGGAGGTGGGCATGAGTTGGTAACAGGAACCTTGGGACTGATATAAAAAAAACTGGGTTACCAGAAGGGGAGCAGGCTCTAAACAGGAAACTAATGGGAAAGTCTCCACCATCCACCATGTGGCATTGTATTTTCCAGCCAGTCAAAGCCACACTCACAGAGACCCCATGACTTCAAACAGCCAAAATAGCAGCACATTCATGAAACAGAACAGAACTACAGGGAATTAAAAAAGGGCAGGAAAAAAGAAAACACACACACGCAGTGACTCACACACACCAAAAGGTAGCGGACCTCGCCAGCAGATGGTAAAATTAACATTTCAACAGTTCCTTCCTTTCATGTAGGTCTCGGCAGAACTTTTTTTTTTTTGAGAGGAGGAAAAAAAATAAGAGGGGCTTGGGTTTTGGTAAGATATAGTGGTGTAGAAGGCATCTGGAAAAGGAGAAGAGGAATATTGGCTTATGGCTCCTGATGGTCCACCTCTATGAAAAATTAAATAGGTCTGTTTTGCAGCTATCCCCTCTCTAGAGTACCCTCAGCTATGCTATGGAAACATCATCTCGGTAATTTATACGCCACAGAACACCTGGTGATGAAAGAAAATAATCTATTCTTCTGTTATTTTCTCTCTTTAAGCTTCAACACTGACTTTTGGAGCTCTTTCCTTCCAATGTCCTAGTTTTGCAAAAAAACAACAATAAAAAAAAGCTATATATCAGAGTTCTGTCATCAACAATCTTATTTTGTTAAGATTCCCTCTTGACTTCTTAATATAAACTTCAAAAGATGCTGTAGAGATATAATCAGAGAGGAAGAGGAAGAAGAAGCATCCCTAATAAAGAACCAAACAATGGACGGCCTCTCTCATTTCAGACCCTGTCCAATGGAGCGTCTCAATAGTGCCCATTAATTTGGACACAGTTCTGGCTAAATTACATGTGTTCCACCTCTGTGACATTTTAAATGCAATTAAAAGCTGGTTATGGAAGTGTGCATGGACTTCCCTGTGATGAAGGGAAATCATTGACGTGATTAACATGCAAACGAGCTCATGCTGGCAGACTAGATTGGGGTTTGAAAACCTCAATTACTTTTGTGTGATTATCTATTTACCAGTACACAGATTTCCATTTCTCATCTCCAGCCGAGTTCCTCACGCACGTGCCTCAATTATACATGGCCCACCTTTATTTATGATGCGCACCAAGCTGAAATACAAGCGCTACTTTTTTTTCTTTTCCTTTAACCATGATGTATTGCCTCTTTACAGACTGCTCACAAGGCGGGACCACCGGGCCGACACTCCGTAATGCTAAACCATTTATTTTTTTGAGGACTTAATATGATGTTGACCCATCACCACCCTGCAGTTTTCCCATCCATCTATCTAGCCTCTATGTATAGCACCTTGCAAAGGGCACTGTAAATGTGACAACGTTTGCATCCTGTGAACTCATTTCATATGTTGTCTTGTTCATATTATAAACTCTAATGTGCTTTGTTGTGATACAACAATACAAAGTAATGCAGGCACATTTATCCAGCACATTTCAGTTGCAAGACAATTTAAAGTTGAGCATAAAGAATATTGTGTCAATATCAATAAAACCTTCCAAAGTGTGGCCTGTCTTTATAAAATAGCTGCATATTGAACTTATGGTCATTGCCATTACAACTGCAATTTACTTGATATTGCCTTTGCACATTTTCATAACCAAAATACCAATCTGAAACCGATTCAGACTGGAAGGAGCAACTGTAAACATGCATTTTCTTTAGGTTCTGGTTCAGGACATTCAACCATAGAAGTGGTTTGAATTTATTATGCTGACTGACAAAATTAAAAAAAAAAGAATTTTGTGTACTAAAAAGCTCAATTTTAAAGATATTTGTTTTATTTCTTTTATGGGACTCAAACTAAAGGAGGTATAGTATAGGGCTGTACAGTCGCGCAGCGGTTAGCGCTGTTGCCTTGCAGCAAGAAGGCTCCGGGTTTGATCCCGGCCTGGGGTCTTTCTGCATGGAGTTTGCATGTTCTCTGTGCATGCGTGGGTTCTCTCCGGGTACTCCGGCTTCCTCCCACAGTCCAAAAACATGACTGTTAGGATAACTGGCATCTCTCAATTGTCCCTAAGTGTGAGGGTGTGTGTTTGTGTGTGTGTGTGTGTGTGTGGGTGCATGGTTGTACGCCCTTGTTTGTCTGTGTGTTGCCCAGTGACAGACTGGTGTCCTGTCCTCGTTGTACTTCGCCTTACACCCATAGTCTGCCGGAGATAGGCACCGGCCCCACCACGACCTTGACGGATGAAGCGGGAGAAGATGGATGGATGGTATAATATAATAAATGTGAAAAGTCTGATTCTCTTTCACAACACTGACCTGTTAAAAATCTGTATACAAAGATATCAAAGCTTTTGATTCCTATAGGACATACTATGAAAAGTCCCTTATGTATTTACAATTTTGCAGCCGCTAAACACAAAACGATTGACTTAAGTTTAAAGCTGTGACAAGTCAACTTCAACACAGCCCAAAGTAAGGAGCATTAAAATGTTTAAATTGAAACAACAACAAGATTTCAGCACACTAAATAAAACAATTGATCATAACAAAGAAAACTCTTCAGACAACTGCAGATTAATTCAATTGTTTTTGTTTTTTTTTTTTTTTACAATTTAACTGCGAATACTTAACTTTTCTAACACCAGAAAATACACAAAAGTTTTATAATTTCAATGTATAGTTGCATTTCAATCCTTTTATTTGAGCTATGATGATTTTAATGTCAGCTCTGGAGCTTAAGGGACAGGAAGAGAAAGAAAAGACGTGAGTCTCTGAGGCTCAGCCGCACTTTTTTCCACCACATTGTGCCCAGCATACATAAAACATGCCCTGTTGCTTCAGTGGGAGCAAGAAGGAAAACAGTGCCATCAAGTGAAAGTACTGAGGATTCTTCAAACAACTCAGAAGATCAATTATATCATTTAAATGAAGGAGGGAGAACTTAGTTTAATTTAGTAGATGTAAAAAAAATAGGATATTGACTTAAAATATATATTTTCTGCTTAATAACATCTCTCATATTTGACTAATCTAAAAATTGAATTGTTTCAGAAGGAAAATGAGAACCTTCTGTTCAAGTAGTGAAAGGGTAGGACAGAAAAATCTGGTTCTTTCTGCTGTTAAAAGATTCTTCTGGAACAAAGGGAATTATTAACAGTGGACCCAGTTGACAGGATTTGACCACAGCATGACTTTTAGTGTTGGTAAAGTAGAAAAAAAGAAGTGGAAACAACATACTGACTGGCAGTGATGGGTAGAGACCAGAATGAAACAGAATAAAAGAGAAAAAAGAGAAGAAGAGCCTAGATAATAGTAGGTAATGGACAATTAACTCAGGCTAGTAGTGCCTGCTACAGTTAATAGCACCTTCTGGTGCAGCCAGTTCACAATCACCACTCAGCCATATTCACACAGGGAATATAGACGATACCAAGCTGCAGGCTAGTGGGTCTCAGAGGGGTAACCATATAGAAATCCACATAATGCTTCACACAAAGCTCGATACCAACAAAGTGTCCCAAAGTGTGAACATAAGCACTCTAGTGATGGAGAGTGTGTGCTGTTTTAACCTTGTTCATTGTTTCATGTCTTTTCACTATCAAAATAAACCCAGAAGCCATCAATTTCTTTTGCAAAAGTGACATCCTGATGCATGCAGATGTAAAAATTTGCATAATTAAACCTATATAAGACCTAATTGCAAAAATACTTGTGTGGCTGTCATCTGTGTGCATCACAGAGACAATGCGTGTACTCATATGAAGTGAGTTAACTGCCCACCCAGCCCCCCAGGTCCCTTCAAGCTCCATCTAAATCTATTGATCTGTGAAGCACTGGGACCCAAGGGAAGCAATTCACTTAATATCATACATCTAATGATGAGATGAATAACGATTAAACCATTTGGTAATTAAACGTCTTACAAACCACTTAACTGACTGCATGTCAGGAGAAGGGGGTCATTGGAGGTTGTAGTGATTGTTTTTCATTTTCTCACTTCTAGCCGAAGCAAAAGACACATGCCGATGGTATGGCAGCCGATCAGTAGAGATGGGAGGAAGTGGTTTCTGACGAAAAAGGGAAAAAAAATAACCATCTTATGATGGTTAGGAACAATGGTGCGAATCTTAAATTCAATCTAGACTGCAGGAAAAAGTATAGTATGGGGCCAAGAATGAAGAATCAAATATGCAGCGAATAACTGCTTAGTTTTGATTAATTCCAACTATTATTATTGCTAATGTTTTCAGAAGAAGCCAAAGATACAAGACAATCATGAAGGGCTTCAGCAGTAAAAAACTCAAAATATACTACTGATACAGCTAATAGTATTAGAAATAAGTAAAGAAAACTAAGAAGGTATGAAAATATGAGACTTTTGAGCGCTTAAAAATACATCATCTATTTGGATACTAAGGCAGTGTGTGAAAGTGAAGCTTCGTAGGGTTTGGCTCAGAATGGCTGTAAGAAACAGATGGTTTTCTTACCTGGTGAAAAAGACTCATCTAACTGCAATGTGAAGGATAAATGTCAGCCCCATGATTTGAAACAGAGAAAAAAAAGTTGGTGGAAGTATCAAGAGGATACACTTCCTCTCATACTCTTTGACACAGTATCATTGAACACTTAGAATCTTACATTTTTAAAAAAAGGAACAGCCCAAACCTGAGTGACTGTTCATGCCATGGATAGAAAGGCAAGGAGTCAACAGCCAGACCATGAAGACAGTTGTAGCTGTTAATTGTGACCATCTTTTCTTTATGCAAGACAAATGCTTTCTTTAAATTTTGTAGCCGTCCTGGTATACACATTAAATTGATTGCTGTCCAGAAATCATGTTATGTGGAACTCTGAGGAACTTCTGACCAAATAACATGACATGGATAGACACATTTCTTGGAGTCAAATTTTGACAGCTACAACACTGTTGTTATTGAACAGTGGAGAACAGTGAGAATAACTAACAAATATGAGAATGAGTTGCTAATACAAAATTGTATGGTTACATAGTAATGTACTGTGACATATCAATACACAAACCAGAAGTAATACTAATCAGAAATTAATATTTTGACATGTCTACTTTTTTAAATACAGTAAAAATTGGCTAGTCCACAGTGTGACATATAACAGGCAGATTGTCCTCACAACAGGGCATTCTAAAGTCATTTTTACAAGACCCTGAGATACTGCTCCCAGACAACTTTTCTTCTTTCTTCACAGGACAAATTACATAGAAGTCTTTTATTTAATAAATGCGATTTAAGCTGAGGATCTAGCTATCACTACATTTGTTTAGGAGGACTTTGCATTATATTTCGATGATTGAGTTGGGCGTTCCAAACCTAATGTCATTGTTCCACAGCAACTTCCCTCTGTGTTCTTGGATGCCTTGTGCTCAAAAATGATTATATGTGACCTGTTTTAAACGTTTTGACACTCCTTTCTTGTGAGCCAACCACAGCTAACTTCAGCTCATTTTTAGGGCATTTATACACGGCAAGATGTGTGTCGCACCCCTCATTGAATGATCGCTGGTAAACATTGTCATTCCAAAAAGAGACAGGATTAAAACCTGCTTTGTCCATTAGGCGGAACAGTACAGTAGGGGAAAGGAACAATAGCCAATGGAGGACGGTATCACAAGGGTCCAATGTCTGCTGTGATGAATATGTGGGAGATTATAACCCATTCCATCATTTCCATAATGCCAAAGTCTTTTTTTTTCTTCATCAGTCTGCACACTATTCACTAAATAAATGAGAAAACTATCACCGGCGTAGAAATATTTGACAAAAGGCAAAAGGGAAGGAGAGTGAGATTTGAATGACCCCCCGTGCCTTTGACAATACAGACGCTGTTCGGACACATTTGGAGGCAGCGGAGTGAGTAAGACCTGGTAGAGTATTTATCACTGGACACAATACAAATGTATTACCATGTCAGCTATACCACTTTACAGCAAACAATGGAACTTCGGTGAATGTAAGAAAAGTTTGATATGAAACCAGAGGTGGGGGTTCGAGCACACAGTTCTTTTGATGTGCAGCTTTATGGCCTCAATAACACAATAAACTGAAGAGTCATTTAGTTGATACTCCTTTTAAAATCCCAAAGAGTCAAACTGATGAATTAACCAATATGTTAACAATGCTATTTAAGATAAATAATTTGCGATAGTAGTAAAAAAAAATCTCATGAGGACACATTGAAGAGCATCAGGATGAAAGAGGGAAGATATCTTTAGTTGTTGGTACAGGATAATGTTGCCACCACCATGTTGCAACAACTGCATTGTTGGGAGTTTGTATCGTGCTGTGCAAGTCTTAAAAAAGACTGTCCCTTTAATTCATTTAAGGGCTTTGACTAGGCCCTCCTAATTCATTCATCTGTTTGGGTTTAAACTATTCCACTGTGGCTCTGTCTGTATGCGTGGGACCGGCTAAAAGATCAACCACTGCCTCCTGTCCTTTGCAGCCTTTATTAGGTTTCCCCACAAGACTTTCTGCATCAGTAAATCTTCCCATCAACTATACCTAATGTCATTGGTGTAGTTTATTATTTCTATTATACAATAAAATATTAATTAAACAAAGGGGAAAACCCTTTCTATTATAGCTTTTTTAAGTATGAAAATAATTCACAACATATTTTAGGTTTGCCTGTTACTTCCCCTATAAAAAAACATTAAACTTGTGACATTTCTAAGCCTTAGAAAGTAACTTTGTGCCTCCAGCTTTCTTCACACCTCAGCATCAAGTATTTCTGGCCATTCACTTGACGCATATCTGTGTCTTCATGCAAGTATAAGTGAACGAGAGAAAGCCTCTGCAGGGCCAAATGAAAAGAAGTGTGTGTCATCTTCTAGTCTGTCCCAGAGATTTCTCCCATGGTAGTCTAGTTTATTTACTTTATCTGCAATATAATGCTTCAGTGAGCGTTAGCAACTTTGAGACACAGGTTTCAATCAGCCGTCAAGCGGTAGCACATGCACACCCGTGCGCATGCTCACCCAGGTGCAGAGAAAAGATTAAGAAGAGAAGAGATGGCAAAGCTATAAAGTGAAAGGCTGACAAAGAGGTCCCAAATAATACAAAAATAATATCAGACAGCCAGAGGAGAGGAAGAGTGGGGTGAAGAGAATTGAAGAAAAGGGAGAAGCAAAGAAGAAAGCCTGAGAAATAAACTGTACAGGACAGGATTGTGAGAAACTGAGGGAAAATGGTAGTGGTGGGTTAAAGGAGTAAAAGAGACAGGGAGACAGAGTTTGACAGACAAAAGAAATCATAGAAAGAGAGAAAAACAGAGTAAAAGAGACAGAAAGAGAGAAAGTAGAGACAAGAAGGCTAGATGTTCTCCCAGGGTAGCGTGGAGCAGGTCTTGTCCAATAAACACAGGTGAGCAGCTCGACAGCCTAAGACCACCACGCTGACTGACAGCAGAAAGCTCTCACTGACCGCCAGCTTTATATTACATGACACGAGGAGTGCAACTCAACTGACAAAGAGAAGCTGGCTGAACCTCTCAGAGTGCGGGAGGGAGAAGCTGAACAGCACCCAAACTCACAGTTTAAAGCAACCTTCATGCACAGTGCCTGCAAAGCCACAAACACACAGATGTGCTCTCAGACAGGAGGAGGGTGAAGCAGCTTTCCTTCACAGGTGAGCAGAAGAAGGAAACACCCAGGTGCTTCGGTTAGTTAGTCCGAGAAAGCGAAGGAGCTACAGCGCGGGGGTCGTGATGTATGCTGTGTGCCGACTGAATCTTTTCCACATGACGGGCCTCGGGCTGTTTTTGTCAACTGCACTCTTGAGCAGCAAGGAGTCAGGTAGTGTGACCACATGATTGCCCAAGAGGCACCATGGTGAGAGGAGAGAGGGAGCGAAAGGGAAGCGAAGGAGAAGGAAGGGGGTGAGGGGAAGTGAGGGAGCAGGGGGACAGGGCCGATGCAACACGCATGATGAGGTGTAATCACAAACCCCATTCAGGGTGCAGTGGAGTTTGTCAACATACACACATTCACATTCCACTGTCTGTCAGCTCTATGACCCAAATCGAGCATGCCGGCTGAGTTTGTGCGTGTTTCTCGCCCCCCCACTACACACACAAGAATACATTCTATCCATTTCGCCTCCAACCAGGTAGGAACTCTGTCTTGCTTGTGGGTTGTGGTGAGGAAATCTCAGTGCAAAGCTCTTGTAGGAGTTTGCTGCCACTGGTATCCCTTTTCGAGCTGAGATCAAATGTTCATTATGAACAAAGGACTTGGCTTGTGGCCTCTGGAATGAAAGCGTTTTTTTTTTCCCCCCCTGACTGTGACCACATTGTTTGATTTGAATCGTTTACACTGACAGAAAATAAAAATGGAGAAAAAAAAAAATGATGTGTGCATCTTGGTAAATTTGTATAAACATCTGCAGCCAGTTTCAATACATTTAATTTGAAAATAACGCTCATGTGTAAGGTCATTTAAAAGCAGCAAAAAGGCAAATAGACTGCCTGCAATGACCACTTTTATAAAAACAAAATAGAGCATTAATATCAAGTGGATGGAAAATCTCTACTTCCTTTTTTGATTTGAAAAGTTAGGCAACTGTTTTCTATTCAGTCATTATAGCTGATTGTACATTTCCATGTCTTTTGGTGTACATAAAGAGGTAAATATTTTCTTATCTTTATTCGCAAACTAGCTAAAACTGTTTAAAAAAAATCATCTTCCAAACAAATATCAATTTCCAACTAATTTAAAAAATGCCTGCTCAAAAAATACAACACCACAGCATGATATTGCCACAACCATGTTTCACCGAAGGGATGTAGTGGGCATGGTAATGTCCAATGTTAAGCTAAAATTACAGTTTTTTAAAAAAATGGTGTAAAATTCACAGTCTTCTGCAACATCTGGATCAGGAACGTTAAAATGAAATCAATTCATGATAAAAGTTTTTATGATAACTGGATCATTTGGATTTTTTGACTCTTTCACTGATTATTTAGCAGTGACAGAGTAAATACTCATATAATGTGTGAGTTATGAATGTTTAGTGGCAGAATTTCTTGACAAGGCTAGAGAATCTGTGGTACCCAGTTTTCAAATTGTGTAAAACCTTATATTAAGTGCAAAAATAAAAATCCCATCTATAAACATTCAAATGAAAACTTAAAAATAAATGTTATTTCTATTAAATTAACCAAATCAGCCCGAATAATATGAAACTTTTATCTATTCAGAAAGCTCTATTCGTTTTTTCAAGATAAAATCAAAAAACTGATGTTGCTTTTTTAGAAACTCAATTTAATTCATTATATATATGTGTAACAAGGCAATGAGACACTGTTTGCATTCCAAAAATGTTTCACATACTTAAGATTCTGCATCAATGTCTCGGCAACCCAAACAAAAAAGTTCAATAGCAGGTAAAATAATTGCACCGTTCGTTTATGTTGTGATGACAATTTCTATTATAAAACACCATACTGGTGAATGGCTAACATAAACTTTGGACTATGTGTGCAGTCTGAAAAATGAGGCCCCATGACAGTTTGCTGATAACACACAAGTTCAATCTGTCAGGGCAATCAGCGTTTAGACCTTGGGGGAAGAATGCAGGACCGTGTGCGACTGATCCACTGGACGCGATCACCTGCGAGTGAAGCCTCTCGTAATTCTTCCCACCTGAAACATTGAGTTCAACCCAAAGTCAGGCCTCTCTGATGTCATCCCACCATCAGGTTGGGTTTCACAATAATCTCAAGCTCTTGGATGGAAACCATCAAGCCCAACTTCCGCCCTCAACGTTTCTCCAACTAGATTGCGTGGAAAGGTTAACACATGAAACACTAGATGCTGTTTTTAATTTGATTCTTGTATACAATGTTTGCAATAATTAATTTCTATAGTGTTAGCCTTCTCCAGAAGAAGGTGCAGAGTTGAGTTGGAGGGGCTCCCAAGTAAATTCTGACCACCTTTGCTAAAAAAAGCAGATTTTCATGTTATGGTTTTCAGTTTATCCAAAATACAGTTCTTTTAAAAAAGAAATACTTAAACTTTGAGAATAGCTGTAGAAAAGATAGGAAAAATGAGAATCAAGACTTTATCTTCTTTTAACCAATAATGGCAATCCTGTTTTTGAGCCTCCCCTGGTTTCTACCTTCATTCACATGGCAACTATGCACTCTGGACAAACACTCTCCGTGCAATTTCTTTTCTTCACTCCCGCCCGTCAACTCTACACCTCCATATGCTTGTTTTTCTCCTCTGACCCTCAATCATTTCTCTTTCAGATGTGTTGAATGCCTGACAGTTGCTAGGAAAAACTATGGCCCACAGAAAAAAAAAGAGGAGGAATTTGAAATGTTTACATAGAGTTAGAACCCTGGACTCAAATTTGTCTTGTTATTATCAGCAAATGTCCAAGGATAAAAAATACTTGGGGATATAAATATCAGGTAGGAAAATATACCTCCCTTGTGGAAGTAATTTGAATAAAATCAGAAGTCTATTTATCAGAGAGATTAGCAGTGGGCAGGTTTTCACTGGTTCAACTACTTTTGCTCCACTTTGCTCACAGCATGACACCATTAGACCTCCAACTAAACTTTATTACGTTCAAAAGTGAAAACTTAGGAACTAGCAAAACTTTCAGCAGCTCCCTCTCCTCGAATATAAAGACAAAACAGTGGACCATAGAGAGAAGAATGGCAGGAGAGCAAAGGCACAGAGAGGGAAGGCAGGGAAAGTAAACCTTTGATGAGTAAGACTTTTTTTGTTAAGCATCAGGGCTTAACTTTTTTAAATATTCTGGGTGGAAGTGAATGGGGGATTGACCAAGGGCCCTGATCTTAGCCACACACTGGGGCACTGGGGTTAATGGTGGATAAGGATTAGGAAAAAAGGGGGTTGCTTTCCCTGATCTCCAGCCACCCGCGTATCCCGCTATCAGATTCTCAACCAATCCCAAACCGACCACACAATAGAGGCTACCAATCGGGAATGGTCAGAGTCCCTTTGATTTTTGCCTTTCCTCCATTGGCTGCTTTAAGTGCCAAGGGTAAAGACCCATGGAGGTTTCCCCTGTTTGCCCACTCACAGGGATGACAGTTAGCAGGCTCAGAGAAACCATTTGGGGATTGAAAATGGAATGACAAGAGGTCTCTGATCTAGGACAAGAAATCAATTTCAGACTGGAAATGTGAGCAGAAGGCTGTTCAGTCCAAACTGCAGCTCCTTTAAAGCACCACAGTTAAATTGGTGTAGGTTTTTCCTCTTCTTTTTTGTATGTTCACACTGCAAATGTGGCTTGCAGTGTTGGGGTAATTACACTTTGATTAGAAGAACGTCTTCTTGCCAGTAGATATGCAGTAAGGATTCATCCTTGAAGGATTAACTGAAGTACTAGACGAATTAAGAACTAATATTTAAATCTCTTTTAGGTGGAAATCTGGAGAGTTGGAGAGTTCAACTCAGCATCTCACAAATTTTCTAAATAAATCTTTACCTAGAGTAAATCTTCTACTCCAAATGTTTCTGCTTTATCCTCAGTCAAATTAGAGTTTTTAAGTTGCCTTAAAATGGGAACTGCATTTAACTGTAACATACAAAATGTCTGCCATCTACTTTTTTCGGGGTCTTAAAACAAAAGCTAAAATTTAAGAACATTTATATGAAATTTGTAATTGTTTTTTGTCTTTATGTGTTCCTCATAGGCTTGTTGATCAGCTGTTCAAACACCTTTTATTATCGAAATTAGGAATTCCCACCAATTTTGCTTTATTTATGATATCAACTCACAGCATATACCTTCAGGCTCTTTCATTGAATATAAAAGAAACATATATTATATGAATATTTAGATGTATATCAAATTTTAGGGATCAACATCATTATAAGCATGCTATCACTATCATCTGATATTATCTATCTTTAAAACTGAAAATCAGACATTGGCAATTCCATTAATTTAACTCACCGAAATAAAAGACACTGTCTTTTTCTGACCTAGAACAGAGAATTATGCAGGTCATGGGGCTTTGATAAAAGTGATGGTGAAATAAAAATATTGTGTTGTCAATATTTTTTAAAGTTTTAAAAACTGATAGAGGAACTGCAATTTCCAATTACTTTAAAGGACACGAAACCTACATAGTTTCTGTCAGTAGGGCTTGAGGAGAAAACTCCTTATCAGTTATTGGCCAAAATGTTTGTACCATGCATCCCTACTATACTATGAAACTTTTTCAAAACCACTAAATTCAAAACCCACAGCATTTATTTTGTCATATAAAAACAAAAAAAGGAACAAAGAAATTGGTTCTGGCTAGAAAAACACCTGATTAGAGCATCTTTAATAAGATTCTGAAAAGTGCTGTCCAACTTGTATCTTTTGAATTTCTAGCCAGCAGTATCCCAGCAAACACATTATCCAGTATAAAAACATCAAGCATTCAGACAAAATAGCTAAATGGTTTTCACCTACCACTTTTCACCTCACACTGTGCGTTGTCTTCTTCTTTCTACAGATGCAGAGTGTACATACTTCATCCTAGAAGAGGAAACAGGAAGAGAGGGTGTCTAAAATCTAACAACCTTTGGACCTTGTGTTCTTTTCTTTTTTTTCTTTTTGCCTGATTGGTGACAGGATTTTTCAAGCATACGCTTAAAAATTGTGAACAAATTTTAATAAATAGATCAGAAAAACAATAATAAAAGCTGAAATTTGAGCTCGGCCACATTTGCCAACCCAAGTACATAACTTCAAAGTGAGAGTAGATTGAAAATCCTTGGGGTGTGAAAACCAAACAGGCACAATGGAAAGGTTGCCCAGTGGAGGGGGAATTCTATCACTGTGGACAAGATGAAGATTTGTTACATTTGAAGAGGAGGAATGGGTACACACACACACACACACACACACAAACCACTACAATCACCAAAACACAGTGAAATAAAACACTGTGAAAGAGCTCTGAATGATTCACGCTTTGATTTACTGTTATCTAAATACTGACAGGTGACGAGATACGCCTAATAGCGCTCTAATCTTTCCACAGGTTAAAGAGTTGACATGGGGGGATTATGTTCAAGCACTTACCCTAAGGGAGAAAACTTGCTGTCGCTTACGTCCTTGGCAGGGTGGGGTGGGAGTCTGGCGATGCTGGCTCACTAAAGAGAAGAAAACCCAAAAGTACTTAAGAGTTGGGCCAGTTCTGTTTTCAAAAGACCCCGGCCCTCCCTCCCATTTCGTACATTATTGCTGTCGCAGACAAGTGTGGGCTAGATGATATGTTGCATAACTATTTTCTGCATGGTGTGTAGGTGAAAGCAATAAATTTTAAATCAACAAAGTGCACCTGGAATCTGCTGTGAAGCTTAAAAGAGAGTGTGTGTGTGTGTGTGTGTATGTTTGGGTGCATGCACTAACAGGCCATACACTATACTATCTCCAATACACACAAACCTACACCGTCTTTCTAAAGTTGAAAGGTGCTGTGCCTGCAAGGCTCAGGCTCTCAGCACAGAGTAAATCACACTGCTAACCTGACACCATTGATTTTCTCATGTACCCCATTCAGCTGCCTGCGTGGAAACACACATGCTAGGGACCATTAGGATGAAGGGTTCTGTTATTTTAATCACACCGATACAGGAGGAGGGCTCAATATCACAACTGTAGCTACTAATGCATCACATTTACAGTAAAAAATAATTACTTTGGAGAACTGTAATACCACATGAGGCACCCAATTCACACAATGGACTGGAGGCTTCTGTCTGAGGTTTGTGTGTTTGTGCGCGTGCATTTTCCCCTTTTATTTTCTTTTTTTTTTTTTCAGAATTCCAATGACCCCTACAGGCAACCAGCGGCTGCTGGATCCTGAGGAATGCGCTCTCTGAACTGTACAAAAAGGCCTCAACTCAAAGGGAACAGATGGAAAACAAAACATGCCAACTGTGATAAGTTCTTATTGTTCTGAGTTTGTGGAAAATGTTGTCCAGATAACATGTAGGGAAAAAAAAAAACTTTCTTTGTCCTATGATAGATTGGAATAAAGGTAATTTTTTGAATATTCAAAGAGATAAAGCCTAACTTTTCTTACCTAAAACAAGCTTAGGTTAAAATTTCTTGGTGCTGAATGCTTACCATTCTAAAGTTCAAGTCTCATTAGCTATCCTTCCATACGTCTAAAATTAGATCCATTCAGATTCCATTTTCATTTTCCTTCCATTTTTATTTGTCGACATAAATGAAAACTGTTTGTTATACTTTAATTGAAATGATAAACCAGCAGTTTATGACGTTCTTCAGATACAAAATTTTAACACCCCTTTTCCTAAATTATTTGCATACAGACTTCAACACCTTTGGGCTGTAAATGTGTCATATTTTATTCACTAGAAAAGCATTTGGCATTCTATTAGTCTGTATAACCTCCAGTTCTTGGAGATTTCCAAATACCAAACGTGTCTTTTTGCCAATGTAAAACCATTGGTAAATTCTATCAACTTATAAATATGGCAAATGCATTCAAGTATTCATGAAGGCCTAATAATGCTATAGGCTAATATTTACATAAAGCACCCGCTCACTAAGTCAAGATAAACTATTTAAGGCCTGGCCGCAAATAACTCCACACTGCAGAAAAAAGGAGGGTCCTGCCATAAAAGAGGACATTATGCTAACAAGTCAGATTACTGTACACAATAACTTTATCTTAAAAGTAAATACCATCCTTGGTGGGGTGTTATGGAAAGTCACTGGCAATATTTCTGTGGGGACCAAACGTTCCTTATCAGCATTAGTCGAGCAATTCAGGCCTGCCCGAAGAAAGATGAGTCTTCAAACTCATTCTATTCATGGTCAGACGTGTAATTACCCTCAGCTCACAGTCTAGACGTAACCGCTTTCACAGTATTTAAGACCCTCCCTATGCAACGCACGGACGCTGGCTCCCACCACCGAGCCCTGTGCGTTAAATCTGTGGGCAGATAAATTAGCAAAGAATGCAATAAAATAGACACAATGAGTGGAACTTTATCCTCCCTGCTGCTAAATGAGATTTCTTTGAAATGCAGATCAGTGGCTCTAGATTAGTGAATTTTAGCTGCTGTCAACATCATAACAAAATACAAATGCGATTGTTCGCCGCTGCCTTATCTCCTTGCTTCCATCTGCTGGCTGGTTATTTACTCCCCCCTGATTTACTATGCAGATCTAAATAAGTCGCATCAAAAGGAGGGCTTACTGCACAATGCCTTCTTAAGCTTCTACATCAAGGTATTTGAAAAACCGGTAGTCACATGAAAAGGCTGCCCATCAAAGGCACATCTCTAATGAACTCTCCCGTATCAGAGGGGGCTTGTGGAGCCCTGGCTTTAATACCATCTGTGTGGTGAGAGAGAAGCAGACCTCAGCCAGACCCACCAAGCTGAGGTGGAGAAAGACAGGAGAAAGAGGAAGGCCTGAGTTATCAGATGAGATTAAACACAGTGCTGAGGCTAGTTATAGGTTTTTTTCCATCTGTTCATCAAACTTTTAAGTGGAGGCTGAGGGAGGCACTTCAAGAAACACATTAGCAGTGCAAGATTAGAGCAATTCAAAATGGAAAAGATGGGCCAAAGGGGGTATTCTACCAAAAAATCTGGGAAATACTGACCTGGACAAAGCAGAGATTATATGAGTTAAAAGAATTTCAAATAGTGGCAAAAACTATATGTTCCCATTGGTCAATTAATTGTGATCAAAGGTAGAAGATGAGAAAAAAAAACACTCCATGATCAGAGAGCTTTGGCCATCTCCACGGAGCTCTTGCTTTATGCTCGTGCAAAAACCTTTAATTTCATGGTGTATTTGTTGCATTCAGCACACAGCACGGATTACAAGTGACAATCTCCAGACTTAAACGGAGAAAAATAAACTGCATGAAGGGATCATGATTTGTAACCCCACCGCCACCACTGCTGCCACCACCACCGACCTGCTTATTATCCCTGCGTCTGGATGAAGGGGAAGACCCCCACTGACGAGCCCCCAGTTTACCAGTGAACAATTAGCCCCGGAGCATGAGCGGGCCTGGCGCTGGCACATGTGGTTAAGAGTCGAGCGCTGCGGGAGGGCACCAGATGATGAAGGGATGTGGATGGGAGGAGGGAGAGGAGGGGAAAGTGGGAAGGAACAGAGCAGGCGCGTGGCAGGCACACGCTTACTAGTCCTACCTCCTTAACATCTACACTACAAAACTATTCACACCCTTTTTACTTTTCGATATGTTGCAGCAACTAACTTCAATGTACTTTAATCAGGGTGTAATTATGTGACGGGTCAAAACAAAGCTGCACACAAATGTAAAGTAGAGGCAAAATAATCACAAAATTATAGTTTAACATGGACAACAGAAAAACTTAGAGGACTGTGAAATAATTTTTGGAATTACCATGTTTGGGGTAATAAAATGTATGAAAAAATTTACAAAACTTTACATAGAGTGTTTGTAAAAAGATGAAAAAAAAAAGGAAAAAAAATCCATATAAATATAATCAGATTTTCCTTCAACCTGGCAACATGTACCCTACTACTTCTTGCTTCAGTTTCAAGTCTTTTGATATTTCCTTTAGGATTACCCTTTGTGTATTGATTCTATCCCTGCAGGAAAAAAAAGGTATCCCCTCACCATGATGCTACCACCACTAGGTTTCAGTATGGGGAGTTGTTTAAGGTTAACAGGCAGAGTGACTTTTCCTTTATACATAGCAAATGATGAATGCAACTTGATTGTGACATTTATCTCATTGCTTGCCTTTTCCTCAACTTCACTATAATGTTACTTTTGGCCTGTCCCATCAAATTCTTTTAGAAATTGCTGGTTTCAGTATAAAATGTGAACAAGTACAATGACGATGTATATCCTCTAATTTCAAGGCAGATAAAGACACATTCTTAGAAGCAATAACCTCTCAGCTCTATTTTTGCTCTTTTTTTTAACCAATCCAAATTGAACCGGCGATGTGATGGTACCTGGTGGCTGAGATCCAACTATTCCCCGCTCCCCTAACCCTGCCTCAAGCATCTTTCCTGCTGTGTGGGATGCCAGTTGGGCTCAGTGCCAGTCGCATTTGCAACCACAAGGGAACCCTTGTCTTTTTGCCTTGCCTAATGAAATGACAAAACAACAGATTTGCATATGCAGAAACAGGTGTTGTAACAGGTTTGATTCCTCTTGAAGGGAAGTTGTGTTAAAGACAGCAAGAAAATAAAAAAAAATTACAAAAAAAAAAAGTTTATGACCAACAGCTGCCTGGAGGTATTTAGGCTCTGATGGGCACTGAAGTCTGCACCATCTGCCCTCATGTTTCCCAGAAGTGACAATCTAAATTAAAACCCACTCATCAAATATCATAAAAATAAACCATTGTTTTGCTTGCTCCATATGTTTTGACTACTTCATTTCATCCTCAGAGTTGCACTGGAAGCTGAACTTTACGGCCTATGATTGTGATTCAAGGAAAACCCAGGAAGACGCACAGAAGGCTGTAATTACCCACCCACCGATCTGCTGCCTTCAGACCAAAGTCCTGCGTCATTCTACACATTATCCAAGTCTATCCGACCCACATTACAAAGAAGAAACCAAAGTGGTGGAAATGACTGCCATTGTTTAGAATAAGATTAAGGACTGCAAGAAGTGTGGTGTTCAGATCATGAGAGAAGATACATGTGAGTGCAGCAGTGACAAATCTAGAGTTCAAAAGATGCGTTTGTACAAATGTCAAATGTCTCTCCTCTACATTTTGACCATATTAAGTCCTGACACAAATGGGGCATGACTTGGAGCATTCATGAACCTAGTGTACAACAACCTTTGCCTGACCACGGTCCTCTACACAACCCCCCCACAAGCTACTCCCCCTTTTTCATTATGCCTCCTGTTTTTGTTTAGGTGGGTGCGACAGAAGGACCAAACCCAAGACAGTCGTGACCCTGTGCGAGTGTTGTAACTTGGTCTAAAGCTATGCCAGCAGAAGGCAGCACCATATGCCCCCAGCCTGGAGCTGGATGCTCTTTCTGCAGCCTAATGTGCCTGTCAAAAACTGTTATTGTCATTACCCACCCCCAATGTTTTTCTTCCTACCCACAACATGTTCAAAATAAACAGATCTTATTCTTGCCTGTCTTTACTGTATAACTTTTTCGTTTTACCTCGAGACAATTCAATGAAAAACTGTATAGTTGTTATGCATTATTAAACAAGCCGGTCCAGTTAAAAAAAAAAAAAAATCTGAAGTAATGACTTTTAGACTTTTGTCTAGCTCTATATTTCATGTGGTCAAGGTAATGGCACCCCTCACTCATCTTTTATTTACGTAAGATATTTTAAAAGTGTCTAAACAACAGTCTGTCCATCTAAGCAAGAGCTGAGGTACAGCTAACGCTCTTGGCCCCAATGATGCCTCACATGATGTGTGACTGTTTACAAGTGACAAGGCTGATGGCGGAATGGTCTGAGCAATGCCGACCTTGCCACTTACCACAAGTGACCTTCTGTCCCTTTTATTCAGGAGTAGACTCCCAAAAGAGGTTGTTTTGTGTGTTTTTTTTTTGGTCACACTGTTAAAGCTTTAATGCCTCGAACATGTTATGACCTGCAAGCAAGTAGGAAAGTTTTGGAAGAACAGGGAAAAAACATTACTTTGGTGAAGACAGTTGAATTTGTTTGAATATTGAGGAGTATCAGAATGTTTGGGACATTACAAGGAATTAGAGAACTTTAAGAATGTTATCATCACCATCTTACCATAATGACATATTTCTAACACGTTAGCTCAAAATGCAGAAATATACACAGAAATAAGTTAGAAACATAGAAAAGATAAGGAATCCGCATCCCTAGTGGAGAGCTGTGTACTGGGAATGTGGCATGTAGTTTCTGCATAAAGTGCAGTTGCTGCAGCAGCCTAAAATGCAGGCTGGAGATTTCTTTGATTTTCAGCAGGTGTGTTCAGTGTCTGCCGCCCTAAATTGCTTTCATGGTGGATTTTGGAAAAATTGTGTAAATATATAAATATGTGTTTATATCAATGGTTATTTTCACCATATTTCAATCAGTCACCCAACCATATATGAAATGTATATATTAATGTTAGAGAGGGGAATGTGCACAGTAAATCTGGCATACAGGAAATACTGCAAGCAAACCGTGAGAGTTTTACATGCATTAAAGAAAAAAAAACACTGTTTATACAACCTTAAAATCTGTTTTCTTTTAACTTTCCTTGAGTGTCGCTCTTCCTTTTCATGTTGGCCATTTGTTTTTGGCTCTAAAACCCCCAAAACTGAAAAACCAAACATGACATCTGACATAAATGAAAACAAAGGAAATTCTACACTAGATTATGAACTGCAAGTAAGTTCCAGCAATCTCCCCTATAATCCACATCTCTTGACCCCACCCTGTACTGCTTTCTCCAGCCAAGGAGTCACATTGGTTCTTGTCGGCTCAAAATCAGTCTAGTCGGGCTTTAAGAAGTGACCCAGAGCGTAACTAAAAAAGTCTGAGCTGTCTGCAGACTCTTAGTAACTGGGGCACACAAAACATCATTACCGTGATGTGGATAATTACAGCGCAAAAAGGGGTGACCTGTTAAGCATGTAATGCACCCTTTTATCTTAAGAAGTCAATCTTGCTCAGGCTGACAGTTTGCAGCGTATGATCCCAGTAAACAAATGCTTTTGTGCGGCACAAAAGTCCCATTAAAGGCCAAAACTGTCAACACAGATTCCATCGCTTTTTTTGTCTTTTTTTTTCCTCACAGAGGAGGGATTCAGTGTGAGGGAGGGGAAAGGAACAAAAAATAAAGGGTTTGATCACTTCAGGTTGTTTTAACTTGCATAGAGGTTGTCATGGTAACGTTTCTATGAGGTTAACAGAGATAAAAACCCGAACAGGTGCCATTTAAAAGCCTCCCAGTTCTATAACAAAGCAAAGTTAGCCATCCATGAGTAGTTTTAGTAGATTTGGGCTCTGGGATGTGTTTAGTGGAAGTATTGCTGGTGTACCGCTCTCTTAATAGTATTAACCACTTTCCCTAAAATGTAACAACACCTCAAGGGGTTTAGTGAGTGGGCTGTGTAATTACAGAAGAGGTTGTGTGTGTGCGTGTGTGTGTGTGTGTGGGGGGGAGTAATTCAAAAAAACAAAAAACAAAGGAATAGTTGAAAAATAGTTTTTAATCTACCTTTCACTGTTGATCTAAACTTGTACACAAATTCAGTCACTGTCAACTTAAAGGGTTACAGTCTTCACCAGAAACGGCATGCAAAGTTTTTAATTGAGGCACAAATAAAAAGCTCTCTCTGCTTCGCCGCAGCTAGAAGCAATCATTTCCATATTTAAGACACAATTCCACAAACAGCCAGCGTTCATCGAGCTGAAAGCAGCCGAATCTTAATTTTGATAAATGATTGAAACATATGACAGGGTATACACATTAATCCTGTGGAGGACATTCATTTTCCTATTACCATAATGTAGAGCACGACCACCCGATGATGAATGCAGCAATCAAAAAATGGGACGCGGCAAGAGAGAGAGGGGAGAGCCAGGGTAATAAGTGTGCTGCTCCCAACATTGGTCACTCTTCATTTCCCCTATTGCCGTGGGGAGGAGGGGGGGGGGATAATGCTTTCCAGTGACCTCACTTTCTGACACAGACATCAACCTAACAACAAGTAAACAGGAGAGCAGGACCAGCTTTAATTGTGTCTTAAGAATTCATAAAAGGGAGCAGTTGAATAAAGGGGCCGATTGTGCACCGTCGCAGACATATTTCATGAGGGGCATTTACTGCCGCCTTGGCCTTTGAAGAGTGGGAGCTGCTGAGTGAATGGGAAGGGGGGGGGGG
>JAUZNJ010000022.1:557708-569510 GCA_034780135.1 Jordanella pulchra | reverse complement strand
GCCAAGCCCTTGTCGGATCCCATCTATTCTGGATTTCTGGACCCTGACCCAAGCTTTGCCTCACGACCACCGAGTATCGCCTGCCTCTCAAACTAATTTTGCTCTCTCTGCCAACCCGTGTATGACCTTTGCCTGATCTTCGTCTCAGCCCCTGAGTGTTGCCTTCTGGATCTCCTTGTGGAGAGTATCATTGGATCCACAGCAGCCAATTCTACCTTTGTTCTCAACTCCACCTGTTCTCTGCATTACAGTGCTGCGTTTGATGACTATAACCTGAGCAGCAACCAATATTTCAATATTTTATTTGACTTGTTTTTTCTTTCCAAACTCCTGTGTGTGGCTGAATTTCTGGGTCCCCACCGAGTGTCCTCACAACTGACCTGTTTCGGTTGCGCTGTCACCGGCCTGGACCTGCGCCAGAAGCCCTCTATATTCATCCAGACATCATCTTCCAGCCCCACCGGAGATGCATTCACCAAGGATCCAGTCGGCACTTCCACCACAATAGCTCCACAACAACAAAGTCCACCTGGTCCAGTGCTTGACGCCCTCCTTGCTCCATCAGCCGGGCAGCTGACCACAGCATGTTAGCCTGCCTAGCGTGGTTGGCTAGTACCACCACCAGCTGTGATAGCACCTCTCTCAACTTTGCTCTGCTCAACATCCGCTCTCTGACGAGCAAAGGACATCTCATTCAGGACCTCATCACTGACCATAAGCTACACTTTCTTTGTCTAATCAAGATGTGGCAACAGCCCAACGACTTCTCAAGCTGAACCAATCCACTCCCAGTGGGTTTGTTTACATCTGTCAACCCTGTGGCTTCAGTCAGAGAAGAAGGTCTCACGATAATTCATTGTGAGAAGTGGAAAGTCTCGTCGGTGTCTGTGCCTGTCTTCGACTCATTTGAATCCACTGTCTGTAAGTCGTCTGGACCCATTCTAACCATAACTGCTACTGTCTAGTGCCCCCCTAAACGGAATAGTGACTGTCTAAATGACTTTGCTGCTTTCGTCACCCATCTATCCTCTCTCTCACCTAACATTATACTGCTAGGTGATTTCAATATCCACATGGACAACATCAGTCTCCCTCTCACCAAAGACTTCACAGTCTGTCAGGAGAGTTTTGGATGTAAGCAACATAACACTTTCCCCACACACCCCATAGGACATATTATGGACCTATTCTGCTGCTCTAGTGTCACCCCTCTTGACATTACAGCTGATTACCTCCTCATAACTGACCACTTTCTACTCTCATTTGCAATTAAACTTCCTCTCTCCACCTCTAAAACACCATGATTCCTTTCATTCCGGAATTTAAAGAACATTAACCCTTGCCACTTTTGCCTCACATATTGACTCCTTCTGTCTCATTGGCACCCCCAACCTACCCATCCTTGACGATCTGGTATCTCATTACAACAATGGTCTCCATAACATTCTTAATGCTCTTGCTCCATTAAAAACCACATCTGCTTCCTTACCTGTCTCCGCCCCCTGGTTCACCCCAAACCTTCATGTCATGAAAGCCCAAGGTCGGCAACTTGAACATCAACTTGAATGTCTCTACAGGAAAACTGGTCTCACTATTTACAAAGAAATGTACAATAACCATATCATGTATTACAAGGACTTCGTTGCCACTGCCAAAACCAGCTACTTCTCCAGTATAATCACTGCCAATAAGGGAAACTCTAAGTCACTGTTCTCCCTACTTGACAACATCACCCAATACCAGGACTCTCTCCTCTCCTCATTTATACACAACCTCCTGCTGCAACTCCATTATGTCCTTCTTCATTGAAAAAAATCAAAAACATCCACCAGCATCTTGGCCAAATCACTCACCTCAGCGTCTCAGCTGACCATCATCCATCCTTACATCTAATTTCCTCCTTCCAGCTCCTCACTCTTTCAGAAATCAGTGAACTCATCCGGAAATCCAAGCCATCCGCCAATGAACTGGACCCCCTACATACCCAATTTGTCAAAGCCTGCCTCTCTTCTCTGGTCCCACTCATTTCTGTGATTATCCACTCGTCTCACCACTGGAACTGTCCCTACATTCTTCAAAACTGCTGCCATTACCCCAATCCTAAAACACCCCTGCACCAACCCCTCTAACTTGAACAACTTCCGTCCTATCTCTAATCTACCCTTCATCTCCAAAATCCACGAAAAAACAGTTGCCTCCCAACTCCACTCTCATCTATCCCACAATAACCTGTATGAACAGTTTAAGTCCGGTTTCGGTCCACTCCATAGCACTGAAACAGCACTCAACAAAATCACCAATGATCTCCTCATGGCAGCTGATTCTGGACTTCTCACCATCCTCATCCTTCTTGATCTGAGTGCAGCCTTTGACAGCATCTGTCACTCCACCCTCCTCAGCAGGCTATCTTCCATCGGCATCAACCACATTTCATTAGATTGGTTTGCATCCTACCTCTCTGGCCGCACTGAGTTCATTCAACTCAAATCCTTCAAATCCATCCCCTCCCCTGTCACTTCAGGAGTAGGGGCTCAGTCCTGGGGCCCCTTCTCTTCATCATCTACCTCCTTCCCCTTGGTAGTATCCTCTGTAAATTCAAAATTCATTTCCACTGCTATAACTGATGACACCCAGCTCTACCTCACTACTAAACCCTCATCCACTCTTCCGCCCACCTCCCTTACTGATTGCCTTCCCCCCTGACCTTCCCCCCCAGGTTAAGAGTCTGGCTGCCATCCTTGACAACACACTATATTTTTGATCTCACATCAATATGATTACCAGGTCTGCCTACTTCCACCTTCGTAGTATCAACCGCCTCCTACCCTCCCTTAACTGTCACAGTGCTGCTATCCTCGTCCACAGCCTCGTCACTTCCCATCTGGATTATTGCAATTCTCTCTCTTCTTCGGTCTCCCTCACAAATCCCTCTGTAAACTTCAACTGGTCCAGAATTCAGCTGCCCGCATCATAACTCGAACCCCCTCGATGTCATGATGGGTTTCTTTTTGAGTTGTCGAATCCACATGCAGAACACAAACACAGGAGTACTCTTTAGATATTAACTGTTTATTGTAAGTTGAGGAACAGAGTAGTGGAACACAAGCCAGGTCCGGGAGGAAACGAGTTCGGTCAGCAGATGCAGTCACTAGGAAGAGAGTATGGTGAGTTCAGGGACGGTGGGAAAGCACTTGAAGTTTAAGAGTTTGGTTTTTACTTTTCCGTTGGTGTTGGTCGGTTTTAGGGAGTGGGAAAACAGAGTCCGGGATCTTGTTTTCAGTATGGGTCCAGAGGCAACTGAGGTGTGCGGTGGGCATTCAGCCGCTCTGCTCCCCGTCTCTGGAATTCATTACCTTCACAACTCAGAAATATCCTCTCACTGCCCCATTTTAAATCTCAACTCAAACCACATCTGTTTAAGACTGCCTTTTCCGTCTAAGGCCTATTGACACTCATTTAATCTGTCTATTTTATTGATCTTATTGTTGTGTCTTTTAATTGCATTCTGTGTAACATGGTGCGGTGTCCCCGAGTGCCAAGAAAGGTGCCTTTAAATGAAATGTAATATTATTATTATTATGTTCCTAACAGAGCACTTCTCTCTCAATCTGCAAGTGTACTAGTGGTTTCCGAGTAGTTTTTAAAATGGGAGGCAGATCTTTTAGTTCTCAGGCTTCCTCTTTGATGAAGCTTTTAGTTAGAGTGGCTCAGGTTATCCTGAGCTACTTCTATAGTTATGCTGCTATAGGTGTACGCATAGGGATCACTTTTTATAATTCTGCTTCATTCTATCTCTATTCTCTCATTCTGCAGTATTTATTCTTCAACCTCTAACTTTCTGCTCTCTCTGTTTTTTCTCATCATAGCAGCTTCATCTGGTCTGTTCCTGTTTGACTGTGATTCCATCCTGGAGAGAGATATCAGCTGTCCTGCTGCCATCAACACTTTCAATTATAAATGATAGAGGTGGGCTTGTTTTTCAGTGTTTAGTCCTATGTCTCTCCTAGACATAGCTATGGACTCAGCTTTTACTTGGACTAATTGGATCTGCTCTCTTTCATTCTTTGACATAGAAACTGGCCCAAAGCTCGTTTGATTAACTGTTTCTTTCCTAGACAGCCACCTGTGGAGCTAGTTTACCGTTAGCTTTTTAATCATACAAAATATTAACAGATTAGTTACTTTCTTTTCTATATGTGCTTCTGTCTCCTTGAACCTCAGACAACTTAACATAGGTTCACCATTAACCAACACAACTAGTAAAACTACTTTTAATACACAGACACACCTGTACTGTTCATCTCAAGACAGTCTGTTATCCCTTCATCTGCTCTCCATCTGTCTCATGCATAAACATATATAAAATGCTGATGACAAAACTTTAACTTAACGATGTCAGACAGAAAAAAATCCCAATATTCATTTAGTGTAATAATAAAGCCAAGGAGCTCTGATGGAGGGAAATGAATTGAAGGCTGACTGTTAGAGGAGCATTGCTGAACTTTCCTCCATCTTTTGTTCAAGATTTTCTTTCAAAACTAGCTTGATCTAATTAAATTAAATGAAACCACAGTCCCCTGGATCCAGACATGCCTGCTGCAGATGCAGTGACCCATAGGTCTGCCATCAATAATATGTCATTTATAATTACAGAGCTGCAGAATATAGATGCAGCCTAATAAAATGAACAATTGCTTCTAAGTAATAACAAATGTGGTTATTTAGTGAAAAACTTGGTTTGGAAAACAGCTGACTGAACTAGACTCCTACATCAGTCTGGAGTACTCTGATGATTATTTCCTACCTGAGAGAAGATTACAGACAGGAGGACAATGGAGAAAGAGACATTTTCTCCTGAATCACTGGGAAGGAAGGTTTAAGAACAAACTTGTACAAATGAACGGTTCTTGTGTAAGACCCAATATCTTCTGTCTCTACCTGCTCATTCTGTAAGTCAATGGCTGGATGCAATCCGCTGATTTTCCTTAGATAGAAATTTTTGACCATTAATCACACTGGATTATTTGGATCTGACCTTAATCGACGCGTTATAGATTGGAAATATAACAAAAAACAAAACAAAAAATACAACAAACAAATTGAATGAAATTACACCAACATGTTTCATCATGTGTATTCATGTGTGTGTATGCTCCTGTTTTGGTGTCTTTCCAGTCTATCACCTGTGTTATAAGGCTCGTTAGCTGCCTGAAACTCTGCTGCAGCTGGGCCTATCCCAGCGGAGGCTGCCTCACAGGGGAGGGACTGCATCTGTCTTTGCAGCAACACACACACACACACATACACACACATCACTTATATGTGGTTGTGTCCTTTCTGTCCCCCGTTCATGTTTGGAGTGGGACTCTGCAGAGGCAGTGAAGTAACCCCCCCCTAACCCTCATACACATGCATTGAAAGAGCAAAAAACAGTTCTCCATCATCTCCAGCATCTCCAGCTAGTTAGTTCATCTGTGGGGAAGATGAAGTTAGACAGAGGCAGGGTGCATAATGAGACGGCTCCTGCTGTACTTCATGCAAATAGGAAGCCTGACATGTCAGAGGCTTGATGGATTTGTTCTGACAGACACGGTGACAGGCGGGTGACAGCAACTTAAAACCTGCACTCCCTGCCTCTGCCTCCCCCCCTCCCCCCGTGTATATATTTACAACCTCTGTATATTAATGCGCTCTTCCTTCCTAATCTCCTAGGTCCCTGCACTAGTTCAGAGACTCTTATTTCACAGAATGCAGAATTTTGTCATCTGACAAAGGCGGCAGACTGATATGTGAGCTTTGTACCCTGAATGATGCTAGGTGTAAGTCTGCCACAGAAGCTTCCTTGAGGAAACCTCCAGGAAGAAACTGATAATCCTTCACCTTTGGAAAGAAAGTATGAAGGGTATCGAACTCATCCATAATAATCTAACTAATTAGTACCAAGTTGTTAACACTGTACTCCTTGAACTTTAACACTTTGCCATGTGGCAGCCTGAAACCTTTAGAGGATTTTATTGGGTCTTCTGTGACTAATTATGATGGGGAAAGAAAGACCAAGTTCAGCCAAATCAGGAATCAGACCCTTTGAGTAAAATGTTATCCAAAAGTTATTTTACATTTTTATCTTTGGTAATGTCAGAGAGTGGTTGAGCTGGTGAGGCAGAGGCAGGAACCAGGATGGGGTGCAAAATGAAGGTTTTAATGAAGAATAGTCCAAAAATTACAACAACTGAAAACGTCCTCAGACCAGGCAGCACAGCAAAACGGAATCCAGGGTTTTACACCGGTAGCGCTGGACATACGTGAGGCAACAGAATATCTCGGATTATCTCAGACTAACGCAGACTACTCAGACTTTCTCAGACTAGGACCCGACAACCAACAAGAGACACAGGAGAGTTTAAATGAACAGGGAGGTAATCAGGGAAACAAGACACAGCTGGGAGTAAACAGGGGAGGACAGGACGGCACACAGAACACAGAGACAGCAGGAAGCTCAAAAATAACACAAGAAAACCACGGATAATGACAGTACCCCCCCTTTAACGGGCGGCTTCCAGACACCCAAAACACAAAGAAAACTGTCCAACTCAAAGTGGTCCAAGGGACGACGGAAGGAGGGTTAGAGTCCACGAAAAAAAACAGAAAACAACCCACACAGAGTGGGGGAAAACTCAGGAGGCAAAGCAGTAGTGAGGTCCGGAGGGCGTCCACGCCGACGACCAGTTCCCTTAAGGCGGTCCAGAGGGCGTCCACGCTGATGACCAGTTCCCTGAAGCCAGTACGGAGGGCGTCCATGCCGACGACCAGTTCCCTGAAGCCAGTCCGGAGGGCGTCCACGCTGACGACCAGTTCCCTGAAGCCAGTCCGGAGGGCGTCCACGCCGACGACCAGTTCCCTGAAGCCAGTCCAGAGGGCGTCCACGCCGACGACCAGTTCCCTGAAGCAAGTCCGGAGGCCGTCCTTGGTGCCGGAGGCGAGGCCCAAGAGTCACTGGAACTGCCCGGAGGCGGGGACGAGGAGTCTCTGGGGCAGCCCCCACAAGCGGGAGCTCGGGAGGGACCCTAGGAAGCTTAGGAGGAGCACTAGAGGGAGCACTTGGAACACTGGGGGTCTCTATAGGGGCACCAGGAGGAGCCACACTGGGGAAACCACTAGGAGTCACACTGGGGAAACCACTAGGAGTCACACTCGGGAAACCACTAGGAGGAGCACTGGGGAAACCACTAGGAGGAGCACTGGGGAAACCACTAGGAGAACCACTGGAAGCACTAGGAGAACCACTGGAAGCACTAGGAGGTGCACTGGGGAAACCAGTAGGAGAACCACTGGAAGCACTAGGAGAACCACTGGAAGCACTAGGAAAATCACTGGAAGCAGTAGGGGAACCACTGGAGGCACTAGGAGAATCACTGGAGGCACTAGGGACACTTGGTAAAGCACCAGGAGCTGGTGTGGTGGCAGCAGCACCACGCCTGAGACCGCCAGCAGGATCCGACTCCCCCCCTGTCACCCGGATGGCTGCAGAGGCTGCGCCGGCTCTTTTACCGAGCGGACCCCCGGCTGGAACGGACCCAGGAGGAGTCGAAGCAGGAGACGCTGTTCCCGGAGATGCAGACGCTGGAGGCGGAGACCCAGGAGCTGAGTCCAGAGTCGGCCACCTCCAGGCTAAACTGGGGTTTCCCTTGGCCTCAAAGTACTCCGCGATCGTGGCCTGTAGATCGTCCAAGGGGTCCCGGTACTCCTGGTCCATTGTTGAATGAAGCGTGCCTCACCGTTTGTGGTCGGATCCTTCAGGGAGCGGTTGTGGTGGAGGTGATGAGGCAGAGGCAGGGACCAGGATGTGGTGAAAAATGTGATTTTATTTAAGAATAATCCAAAGAACAGCAAACTGAAAATATCCTCAGACCAGGCAGTGCGGCAGAACGGAATCCAGGGTTTTACACCGGCAGCGCTGGACATACGTGAGGCAACAGAATAACTCAGATTTTCTCAGACTAACGCAGACTACTCAGACTTTCTCAGACCAGGACCCAACAACCAACAAGAGACACAGGAGGGTTTATATGCACAGGGAGGTAGTCAGGGAAACAAGACACAGCTGGGAGTAATCAGGGGAGGACAGGACGACACAGAGAACACAGAGACAGAAGGAAGCTCAAAAATAACACAAGAAAATCACGGATCATGACAGGTAAAAATCTACAACTCATGGATAAATGAAAAATAGTGCAGGTCTCCTGTCCGTCCGTCTGTCCCTCTCTCCCTCCTTTCCTTTGTTAACGCCCCTTTGCTGGCTTACCCAGATTCTGGACGGTCATTCATTGTGGACACTGATGCCAGCAGGGTTGGACAGTGCTGTCCCAGGAAGGAGAGCATGGAGAACAAATCATCACCTACTACAGTTGCTCTCTCAGCCGACCAGAGAGGAACTATTGTGTCACCCGTCGAGAGCTGCTGGCCATCGTACTTGGCCTTCACCACTTTCGGACCTACCTGTATGGGCAGAAGTTCCTCCTGCACACTATACATGCCTCCCTCACCTGGCTTCTCAACTTCAAAGAACTTCAAGGGCAGCTGGCCAGGTGGTTGGAGGCATTACAGGACTACAACTTCAAGATATGTCATCAGGTCGGTCACCTTCATGCCAACGCAGTTGTTTTGTCACGGCATCCCTGTGAGGAGGGTGAATGTCAGCACTGTCAACGCATTCGAAACCGAGAAACAGTGACCCCAAGGGTGGCAGCTTTGCAGACCACTTCTGTGAGCAACAACGATGCTAGCCCTCCTGTCTCCTTGCCAGCTATAACAGACCACTGTTTGGCAACAATAGACCCTCAGCAGCTCCAAGATGATCAGAGTTGAGAGCCGATTCTCTCCCCAGTCCAGGACTGGGTAGGAGCAGGTCAATGACCAACATGGGCAGCAGTCTCTGCGTTAGACCCAGAGACAAAGTCCCTCTAGGGATGGTCTCCTGTACCGCCATTGGCAGGCCCCCAGGGGTACCCATGACATCTTCCAGCTCCTGGTGCCATGCCAGCTTCCCCCCGAGGTCCTCCAACTGGTCGATGCCTCGGTGGGGGAGGGCCACTTTGGGGTTCCCAAGACCTTGCACCGGCTCTGGGTCCGCTTTTACCGGCCAGGGTGTTGGCAGAATGTAAAACTTTATGATCATTAGTGTGACTCCTGCACTACCCGAAAGGGTCCAACTCGGTGCTCACATGCCCCCATGCAGCAGTGCCAGGTGGGAGCTCCAGTGGAGCGTGTGGGCGTCGACGTCTTTGGTCCCTTCCCCACCACTGACAAAGGGAACCGCTATGTAATTGTGGTCATGGACTTCTTCACAAAGTGGCCTGAGGCATATGATGTTCCGGACCAGAGCACTGCCACCACTGCTGAGTGCAAGATAATCTGCCGGTTCGGGGTGCCAGAGGAGTTACACAGTGACCAAGGTCAGAACTATGAGGCTGAAGTGTTCAATGCAGTTTGCCAATGGTTGGGCATCAAGAAGACTCACACTACACCATTAGACTCACAGAGTGACGGGTTGGTGGAACACTTCAAACGCATCTTGGCCACCCAGCTTGCTATCCTGACCAGTTGCCAGCAGCGAGACTGGGACCTGCACTTGCCCTTGGTCTTGTGGGCATATTGAACAGCGGCAGATTCTAAGGAGAGGACTTTGCACCTGATGCATAGGTCTGTGTGTATAGCACAGAACGCAAAAAAGGATTGTCCCTCAAGCTGATGAGTTAATGGACTGGCCCCTGCACTGTGCTCGAGAGATTATCAGACTTTGTCTACCGAGTACCATTGATCAAGCGAAGTCGGGTGGTGGTGCTCCATAGGAAGCCACCACCCTAGCTCCATAGCTAGCACCTTATTGCCCTTTCTCAAAGCCAATGGGAGGGTCAGGGACTCAGGAACAGTACCAGACCCTTACCCCACCACCAGGAACTAGCAAGGAAACCCCTAGGCCAGGTTGACAACATCAACTTCTCCAACACCTCAGTGACTTTCTTTTGGACAGTTGGGTTGCTGGGGACAGCTAACCACCTGAGTGGGAGCTATGTAGTGTGTTGGGGCAGCAGAAGTTAGTTTTCCCAGCATGCAATGGGCAGCATGTTCAGTATTAGAAGCTGCCAGTTAATGTCAGTCTTTCCCAGGTTATTAAGTTACATGTTTTATTTGTTACTGTTCTTATGTCTGTTGTATCATCAGAGTTTCTGTTAAAATCTGAAGTACTTGTTGTCTCACCATGAGTCTGGAAGGTAGGACCGTTAATGACCTTTCCTCAACAGGTGTAAAATAGAGTTGGGAAGTTCGACTCTTTTTACTGACTCTGATCTTTTACTCTGATACAGTTGCCTGAACAAATCTTTTTTTTGAGTCATTTCGTTCATTTTTACAGCAGGAGATGTCGTAGCCATCCTGTGGACGTTGTAAACAGAAACACCACGGTTTTAAAAACCTAACACTGCAAGAAACACAGTTTGTTTCAGCTGGGCTGAAAAAGAATAATACAGAAAATGCCACACACCTGGGAAAGCGAATTCACAACATTATAAAGTGATTTGTGTCTGTATCCTCCCTGCCACTGTTGTTTAAAATTGCCACAGTAAGTCGGTAGCTGTCACAATACATACGAACGATCCGTATGAAGGACCTGGTCTGTCTGTGATTATGTCTTTGAGTGATTCGGTCTTTGAGTGATCCGCTCTTTGAGCGATCCAGTCTGTGAGTGATCTGCTCTTTGAGCGATCTGCTCTTTGAGCGATCTGCTCTTTGATTGATTCAGTCTTTGAGTGATCTGCTATTTCAGCGATCCGCTCTTTGCGTGATTCGGTCTGACTCATCCAATGGAAAAGAAGTATCCAGTCCGTAATCCAAAAATCAGAGTAACTTGGAGCCAGGGGTCAGAACCAGAAGACACAGAAACAGATCCACAGGGCAAACAGGCAAAAACAAGGTCCAGGAGGAGAAACAGGTCACAACAGGAAGGCAGGCAGAAGAAACGCTGGTATACTCTCACCATAGGCTCTAAATAATCTGGCACCAGGCTGAGGTGCAAAGGAGGGTTATATAGGCTGATGTGCAGGTGGAGCTGATTAGAAAGATAAGAGCTAGCAGGTGGAGATGATTAGAGCATGGCTGATGACAGAATCATGACATTTCTGCTTTTTTTGGTCCCATTGATATGAATGGAAAACATAAAAAAATTCCACTAAAACTTCAGCTACTTTGTCCTTTAACTACTTCCGCATAGTTTCAGCTAGAAACACCATTCAACTTTTAAAACCTTTCCGCAACCTTCTTTTATTATTGTTTAACTCAGCTTTTTGCTATCTTTTACAGTTTTGCTTCAGTTATACCTCAAAATTTTCAACATGTTTTTCTGATTTTTGAATTTCTAATGGAAGTCAATGACGGAATGTTCATGCTCCTAGAGTAGCACACTCTAGCGGTTTCAAACATTTGACACTTTTCAAACAACTTCTTCTCACTTACTCAACTTTCATACTACCCACAGAAATTATACAGGGGTTGGACAATGAAACTGAAACACCTGGTTTTAGATCACAATAAGTTATTAGTATGGTGTAGGGCCTCCTTTTGCGGCCAATACAGTGCCAATTCGTCTTGGGAATGACATGCTGTATACCGGTCCTGCACAGTGGTCAGAGGGATTTTAAGCCATTCTTCTTGCAGGATAGTCGCCATGATACTGGTGGAGGAAAATGTTTCCTGACTCGCTCCTCCAAAACACCCCAAAGTGGCTCAATAATATTTAGATCTGGTGAC
>JAUZNJ010000022.1:534608-555036 GCA_034780135.1 Jordanella pulchra | reverse complement strand
ATTTTTCTGGTGTATCAAATACTTATTTCACACAATAAAATGGAAATTAATTATTTAAAAATCATACATTGTATTTTCTGGATTTTTGTTTTAGATACCATCACTCACAGTTGAAGAGTACCTTTGATAAAAATTACAGTCTTCTACATGATTTGCAAGTGGAAAACCTGAAGAATCAACAGTGTATCAAATACTTGTTCTCCCCACTGTAGATAGATAGATACATAGATAGAAAGAAAGAAATAAACAAAGAAAGAAAGAAAGAAAGAAAAAACGGTCAATGGTAACACTGTTCCAACCAGTTATAAAACTTAGGAACACAACGTGATGTAGAACTGATGTTAAAACTGCAAATGAAAAGCTTCAACAATGATTCACTGGAAAATAAGAAAGCTTAGAGGCTGCAGCAGCTCAGAAAGTTTGTTTCTACTCTGTTACCATCAGTCAGAAGCAAATGTTTCTGCAGTGACACAAATATTGGCTTTTAAAAACTCTATAGGTTCTGCAAGATAAGAGTTTCAACAATTGACTCTAATGCATCATGATGATGTGCAGATTGATCTATGGGAAATACACCGAATGGATTAAATGGTTTAGCTCAGTGCTTTCAGGGTGCCCTGTCTGTGTTTAAGATGTCCCTGTCCTCCAGCACACATACACTCATCAGTTAACATTATGCTCAGCAGAAACCTTCTAATCAAGCTCTTCATTTAAGTCATGTTTGAATGCCTGAAACATGTAGGACAATGGGTCCTGGGGACCAAGGATGAGATGTACTGGTTAAGATAAAAAGTAGAAAAAACTTCTTCTGAGTAGTTGTCATGTATCTAGCCTGTTTGTTAATTTTTACGGACTGGCTAGCTTTGCCTCTTCCTACTTGGTTGTACTCAGCTAATCATAGTAAACAGATGCACCTTGCTACTCCCCCTACCATCCTCATTCTTCCCAATTGTTACTGAACCTTTTTTCCTTGCTTTTCTCAGTTTCTCCCTGCCAGAGAGCTCCTATGAGGTTTTTTCCAATGTTATAATGTGCGCCGCCCTTACTAGCTCTTACCTCCAGTGTCTGTTGCACTGCCTGGCTTCCTAAGTTCCTGTGCCCGACTTGCCTTCAATCAGTTCTTATTGGGTTCTGACTCTGGACATGTTCTGGATTGTTCCTGCCTGTCACCATTTGATTTCAATTTAATTCATTTCACTTTATTTATATAGTGCCAATTCACAACAGATGTCATCTCAAGGTACTTTACAAAGACAATTTAATCAAATCACACAGTCAGATTGGTTTAAAGTTTTCTATCTAATGAAAACCAGCTGAATGCATTTAGCTCAGCCTGTATCCAGTCTGCTCAATGCATGCCTGCTCTCAGGTTAGTTAGTCTGCCCTCGCAGGTCTACAACCAGTCAATACAGCCTGTCAGCAGCTGCCTTTTCAGGCCTGTTACTGGTCTATCTATCGGCCTCAGCTAGTCACTGGCTGATTCTTCCATCAACTTTCTTCTCGAGCCTGCCACCAGTTTTCCTTCCTGCATTTCATATCGTTTTAGTTTATATTAGTCTCATATTTTTCAATACCCTCTTAAATGCGCTCCATGTTTGGCCTGTATCCAGGGTTCTCCCAGGTCCTTGGGTTACACTGTGTGCCCAGACTCATCCATTAATTACGTTTTATTGGCCAGATCATCCGAAGCCCCCGAAGAGTTCTGCTGAAATTGCATGACTGCTCCCAGACTGGATTAAAACGAAGGCTGATGTGAATGAAATATGGTCTTGGTTTGTTAGCAGTGGGAACACAAGGCAGTAAACTGATGCTGAGAATAATGTAGCTGGAAGAACAGTTTTCTGCATCAACAAGAACTTTAAGGTGAAAAGTCATACAGCAGTAAAGGAGACTTCTGTATGTTGAAGTTCCAGGGTGTCTTCTTTTGAGGATGGAACTGTGAAGTCATGTTGAAACCAGGACAGAGCTTGCTCAATGTTTACAGCAAGTAGGTGAGGCTATATCTAAATTTACAAGAAGGTCTGCAAAGTAGCCATTGCTGTCTAAGTTAAATCTAAAAGCCACATTGAAATTCTGAAGAACCTCAAAGGAGGGATGGCATCTCTCTGCATAATATAAGACTCTGTTCCAAGGAAAAGGCAATGAAGATGCTAAAAAAAATGAAGACACAAACCTAACACACCAGATCCCAGTGGTGAAACCTGTGGTTTGTCTGGATTAAACAAGTGGAGAAACAAAACCAAATAAACCAAACAGCTTCAAGCCTGGGAAAGGGGTCACCATCAATTTTTTGAGGAAATATCAACACTGTAAACATCCACTTTTTTGTTTTTAAAAATAATTAAAAACATTTGTATTGATGTCACTGCCAGAACCTTTAGCTGTGACTGAATTTCTGAGCAAAACAGGTTTCATTGGACTCAACAGTAAAATAAGCTTTGCAGCCTCTTTCACATGAAAATAATGGAAACAGCTGGAATTAAAATACAGTGTGCATTCAGGAAGGACATTATTGTTGTGAGGAAGAATCCAAGTGAGGTTGCAGGAAAGGTGAGAGGATCACTCATGAAGCCAATGGTTTTTTTGTTCATGAATCTTAATTAACAAAAAAAAAAAGTTCTGTTTCTGGTTACCAATTCCTTGTTCTGGAGTCAATGCAGTTTTTACACCAGCATAAGATGCTAAACTGACAATTGTAAAAGAGGTTGGCATAAACTGGCTTTGGCGTGAAAAACTAACCAACAAGTAGTAAGCTATGTTGATGATGAGGTGGAGGTGAAAAGCAAGCATCAACAGTGAGTCCTTTATGGGTTTAAGCCATATCTTTAAAATTCCTTCAAATACTGATCTGGGAAAAAAATCCCCAAATTATCTTGCTGTGAAAGCAAAACAACGTGCCAAACCATTGACATCAAAGAAACACATGACAACAGGAAGGTGGACTCCCTCACCTCTCCAAGGATCTGCAGGTCAGGCGGTAAAATAGGAAAGAAAGACACAAGAGCTAAAATAACACAGAAAAGCTCAAAGAAACCCTGAGATTAAACAAAAGTAGAAGAATTTCTGGGAATCATTCAGCAACTTCATTCACAGTAATGAGTCTGAGTTTAAAGTCCATAAAGACTAACATTATTCGGAGGAAAGGCATGATGTCTTCACATTAACATTGATGGATGTCTTGGATTAATGTTTCTGAGACACTGTTCAATCAACGCCACACAATATCAAGGAAGTTTTGATAGAAAAAGGGGGACAAAACTGGTACTGGTAGGTTCTAACCAATTAAGTGATTGGTGAGGATCTCTTTCTCTCTTTATGTTCATCCTGTTCTATTATCTGTGTGTGAAAATCCACTATTTACTCTGATTAGTGAACACCCACCTGCAGGTCTCATCTTTGTTCGGAAAGTCAATGTCCTTTTTTTCTTTCTCCTTCACTGTGAGTAGACAAATATGCTTCCACATCAGTGACATTAGGCAATGTTTATGTCACATTTTCTGCAGATCATAAGTGAAGGCATACCTGAATATTTCCCACCCCTTCTGCGCTTAATTAGACAGAGGATCAGGAGGATCAAGATCAAAAGCAGGATGGCGCTGAGGAGTCCTATCAACCAGCCCTGGGTGGCAAACCTGCTTGGCATTTCTGACGGCACTGTGAGACAGAAATCTGTAAGGCTTAAAAATCTTCTCATTAACTGTTTAGAAATGGGTCTTGATTATTTATTTATATATACATAGTATTTGATCCCAACAGGTTAGACCTCTGCAAACCCACCTGGTCCTGAGGTCCGGAACACCCCCTGCCAGTGAGTGCTGTTATCATGTTTGATCATTAGGCTGTAGTCTGTTCCTGGTTTCAGGCCTGTCAGCGTATAGAAACCCTGGGTGGAGTTCAATAACTCCGATGTTTCCCACCGACCTCCAGCTGTACAAAAAAAGGAGCATCAACAATTAAAGTAATCTGTAGTTATCTGGTCTGCTTGTCTTCTTACCAAGAAGAACCAGTGAAAAGCATATTTGGAATGCCTTTAGAGATAGATTTTTTTCCCCCGGTTGGAATTAAATAGACATTTTTGAGTTCTCCGTAAGGTACACAGTGTTAACAGCACTCTTTATTATATCAATCCTGCCAAAAAGGTTTTAAGATTCTCTGGGGTTTAGGTGATGTCATCAGTCTGTCTTGTGCTCAAGCAGAGTGTGGATATTTTATAGGCCTTTTCTTATAACTTTAACACTCATTAATATGTGCTTGGGTGTCGCCACAGATCAACCTATTAAACTTTTTCCAGAGCCCATGAAGGCAAGAAAGTCATTGCATGTTCCTTCTTTGTCCCCTAGCAATCAGGAGGGCTGGAAGAGTGTAATATGGAGGTTAGTGTCCTCTAAGTTAAGGGTCAGACTCTTGGTGAGGCAGAGCAAACAGCTTTGTATGTGCAAACTTTCCAAAGTGTAGAAGTTTGCTTTCCTACCTGCCTTCATTCAAAGATCACCTGAAACACTGGGGGTTATACATGCCTTTGCAGGGGCTGCAGCAGCTTTTAAGTGCTGACTTCTATGCATGTAACCCAGAGCGTTCCCATATATTCAGTTTCATGCACTAAAAAGACTTTAAATGATCCCACACATTAGACTGGAACTACAGTAGCTCTCAAAATTATTTGTCCACCTTGAATTTTTTGACCATTTCAGGCTTCAAACAAAGATACAAAATTGTAATTCTTTGAAAAGAATTTACAAGTTGGACACAACCATCAAGTGGAACAGAATTTATTGGATATTTTAAACTTTTTGATAAATAAAAAAAATTAAGAATGAGGTGTGCGAAATTATTCAGCGCCCTTGCGTTAATACTTCGTAGTGCCACCTTTTGCTGCAGTTACAGCTGCAAGTTGTTTGCAATATGTCCATCAGTTTTGCACATCGAGAGACTGAAATTTTTGCCGATTCTTCCTTGCAAAACAGCTCGAGCTCAGTGAGGGTTGAATGGAGAGTGTTTTTGAACAGCAGCTCTCAGTTCTTTCCACAGATTCTTGATTTGATTCAGGTCTGGACTTTGATTAGGGCATGCTAACACATGGATATGTTTATTTGTTAACCATTCCATTGTAGATTTTGCTTTATGTTTTGGATCATTGTCCTGTTGCAGGCTGCAATAGGTGTTCTTCTGGAATGCTCCTGTGTTTGGCTCCATCCATCTTCCCATCAATTTTAGCCATCTTCTCTCTTCCTACTGCAGAAAAGCAGGTCCAAACCATGATGCTACCACCACCATGTATGACACTGGGGATAGTGTGTTCAGGGTGATGAGTTGTGTTTCTTTTACACCAAACATAACATTTTGCATTGATGCCAAAAACCAGATCACCTTCTTTCACATGTTTGCTGTGTATCCCAGGTGGCTTGTGGCAAACTTTAAATTAGACTTTTGAAAGAATACGTTTTAAAAAATTGCCCTCTTCATGCCACTCTTCCATAAAGGCAAGCTTTCTGCAGTTCATGACTGATTGTTGGCCTAAGGACAGAGTCTCCCACTGTGACGGCCTTGCTGTGCGGTCCGGTGTGCATGTGTGCATTACTGTCAATTAACACCATCCATTAAGGTCCCCTAAGTGGGAGGCGCTTCCATTATGCGGCCACCTGGGTGGTATTTAAGGAGCGCCGTTCCATTCACGAGAAGCTCGCCAACTGGTAGAGCCGCGTCCCCTGGTTGCTCGTCCCTCGAAGCAAGCCAGCAGCAGATAGCCATCCAGTCAAGACAGCCATCCAGTCCAGACCAGGTTGGGGTCCGGACTTCCTGGTGTGGAGGGACCGGGCACGATCGCCCCATCCGAGCTACCATCTGATGCCGACGCCTAGACATATATTGATTCTTTTAAATAAATGCCTTTATAGGCTTAAAACGCTGCCTGTTTTCCGTGTCCCCCCAGTTGTTTGTTGTGACCAGACGAGCCGGGTCGTAACACCCACCTAAGCTGTAGATCTCTGCAGTTCATCCAGAGTGATCTTGGGTGTCTTGGCTCCATCTCTGATCAGTCTTCTCCTTGTTTGAGCATAAAGTTTAAAGGGACGGCCGAGTCTTTTTAGATTTGTAGTGGTCTGATATTTCTTCCATTTCAATATTAACTTAGGGTGTTTAAAACTTCATGCTTTCTGTTCTTTAAACAGACCTCTGAGATGATCACGGAGCAGGTGCATTTATATGGAGAATTGATTACACACAAGTGGATTCCATTTATCATGATCGGTCATTTAGGTCAACATTGGCTATTTCAGAGATCCTCACTGAAATTCTGGAGAGAGTTTTCTGCACTGAAGGTAAAGGGGCCAATCATTATGGCATGCCCCATTCTTCAGATTTTTATTTGTTAAAAGATTTAAATATCCAATAAAATTACTTCCATTTTATGATTTTCCACTTTTTGAATCTTCACAGAGATTTAAAATTTTATATTATGTTTGAAAGCCTGAAAAGTGGCAAAAGGTCGAAAGGTTCAAGAGGGCCGAATACTTTTGCACTATATGCTGCTTTTAATGTACTGTTTAAGTGAAATTGCTTTGCCTGAAGCAACTGCTGCACTCTGGGTTATGGCTGCAACATTGTGAATGACAATGCTTTTTAAAGACAGTCTCATGATGATAATAATAAATCATTCCCTTCTTCCTTCCTTGTTTGCAAAGTCTCGAAAAATCCTGTCTTAGTTAAATACCTGATGAAGCTAAATATTTTTTTTTTATTAAGTGTTTAAATCCTAATTAGACAAAGTGGAAAATAGGTTGGTGCACTAGAGTTTCTTCAGGAGAAGAAACACATTTTAGCTGAAGTTTCTGTTTCTCTCCAGTTTCTCCCAAGAGTCTTTAGTCAGTGAAAGAAAAAACAACCTATAACCTTCACTTCCTAATTCTATCCCTAGTTCCTTACCACTCTTTCTGAGGTAGGAGATATGGAAACCATGGTTTCTGTGGCGCTCTCCAGGGACCCAGCTCAGGTTGAACGAAGTGTTACCGGAAACTACTGTGATGTTTGATGGAGGAACTGCAGGAGGTAGAGACAGAACAGAGGCAGCAGGTTTGACTTCACACTTTAACAACAAAACACACATACAGAGAAATGTATGGTCTCATGCTTCTGCTACAGGACATGTAACATGTAGGTTCTAAACTGTTATAAACAACTGTCATGAAAACATTTCACAATTAGGTATAACTATTAGGTAATAGCTGATTTATTATCTGATTGACATTGCAGCCATTAAAGGCTAGGGATGTTGCAAAAGGTTAAAGATGAATCCTGGTGTCTCACCTCCTTCCAGTAGGGTGGTGCCGTTTCTTTCAATGGCAGGACCGTCTCCTGCAGCAGTTTGGGCGATAACTTTAAAGAGGTAAAAGCTGCTGGGGTCCAGATCATTGAGTTCGACTGATTCTACTTTGGGATCGTCGATCATCCTTAACAGGCTATAATCACTCTCCCCCACTGCAATGAAATTCAATTAAATTCAGTTCAGCTTATTTAGATGGCGGCAATTCACAACACGTCATCTCAAGACACTTTACAAAGACAATTCAGTCAGATCATACAGTCAGATTGGTTCAAAGTTTTCTATATAAGGAAAACCAGCTGATTGCGTCGACTCATTAACTCCACAGCAATCCCTCACTCAAACATGCATGTAGCAACATTGGAGAGGAAAAACTCCCTTTAACAGGAAGAAACCTCCAGCAGAACCAGGCTCAGTGTGAGCGGCCATCTGCTGAGACCGACTGCGGTTCAAGGACAATTATTAATTATTACATTAAACACAAAGCAAGCCAATATGGTCAGCGCTGCATGTAAAATATGCACTTCTTAAAAATAACTTTCACCTTGATGATACTAACTTGGAATTTCTTCTTAAAATTGGAAAGATTTTTGAAGTAAACACAAAGTCATCACATTGCAAAATAAACAAAAATTATGCTTATATTAAAACTTTTTTTTCCTTTAAAACAGACAAAACGGTACCTTTTTGGTATTGCACTATATATCTCGTAAGTCTTCCATTGATTTCTTCTGGAGGAGTCCAGTAAAGAACCAATGAGGTCTCTGTGGGACTTTCAAACCTCAGAGATGCAGGAGGACCAGGAACTGTGAAGACAAAAACCAACAAATCAAGTAGGAGCACAGAATGATTGTTGCTCAAACTGGGCTAAAGTGGGAAAACTGAACTTTGTCCATCCCTGTGTCGACACATCAGATGTAAACACAGGTACAGATCACCCCATACATGTGTTACTGATGATGAGCTGCTGTGGGATTGATCTGTTTTTTATACAGAAACACACTATTAGAATACTGGTCAGTTTACTCCAGTTCCTGTTCATACTGACCCTGGATCAGCTGGAGGTCTCCATCTTTTAGAAACAAATGGGATGGCTGCAAATCTGTAGCTGTACACTAACCAGTATTATGGGATCAACTGAAGCCAAATGTACTATGCAGTTATGTAAAAATAAAGCACATTAAAAACAGGATGTTCTTTGATCTTCACTGTTTAAATAAGAATAAAATGCACTTTGGACAAATGGGAAAAATCCGTTAACTCAGAGGCTGAATGAGCTCAATTAGAGCTTTACTAGGGAGTCCACTTCCTGTTTGGTTGACTCAAAGTATATCTGATAGGATTTGATAGGATTTATTGTGATGTTGATTTGTTTGTTTCTGCCTTGGACTGGCTGTTTATTTCGTTTCATGCTCTGTTGGATTCACATCTGGAACACATTTTATCTTTGGCACCCGATGTTTGTTCTAAAAAATATGTAAAATAAAACAAAGTTTCCACAAACGTTTCTGTAACTCGTGGTTCTTAAAGAGTCAAAATCAAAAAGGAGACACAAGCGAAAACCAGAACTCAGCATCTTTAAGTAAAACCCTGAAATGAGTATTGTTATTCTTTTGTTTAATAATACCTGGTTTGAGCTGAACTGTGTTCTTCTAAAAAAAAAAAAATCAGATGGGGTTCTAAGAAACCTTTGTTTATCTGGGAAAACATCAGTTATCCTAAATGAGGGCAAGTTTTTACATGAACCTGCAGAGTGGGGTCTGGATCTGTTGATTTTGGACTCACCTCCCTCTGGGGTGTTGAAATGTACTGGAAGGGAAGGAGGGCTCTCCCCTTTGCTGTTAAAGGTTGTGAGCTTCAGCTCATATTGGGAGAACAGACGCAGACCAGTGACTTCAGCTGATGTCTTTGGACCATGGACCTCGACCACCCAGTTGTCCCTGTTTTTCAGTTTGTGTCGGTCTCTTTCCTCCTTGTGGTGATGTTTGCCTAGAGACCTCCTCTCTCGTCCACTGTGGGAACCCAACCTCCGGATGTATATCTGATGATGAGGAAGACAATAGAAAAAAAAGTGATGCTGGTGATGCTGTTGAATTCCCACGTTTACTTTAGAATTTGGTATGATGGATGGGTAGCTATTTACCCCTAACTAAAGGGTATATGTTTGAATCAACCAGATATACTCGTTAAAATCTCCTGGGACACCCCTTTAGCAGGTTGACATGTTATCAGTTGTCCAGTTAACCTATATTTTTCTTAAATCAGGTATCCAACTAGCAGGAGACATCAGCATGCTGTACTGAGCTCATTGTGCTTCCTGGTGAGATGTGTACTAAGTGAAGTTGTAAGGAAACGTTACCCTGTAACCCAGCAGGTGACCACGGACATTCTGAGCTTCGTTCCACGTCACTTTGACCGTGCTGTTCATCACAGTCGGATAAATTCCAGTAGGAGCCTCTTCTGGCTCTGAGACAAAATAAAAAATACAAAGATGAGATAAGCTTAAATGAGAAGAGAGAGGTGGGAGTTTTAAAAGGTGGATCGGTAATCCTGTACAGAATCATACTCTGGCAAAATTTAAAATCTAGTTCCCAAAACAAAAACAATTTAGGAACCTTGATTGTTCTCCAAGTTTTCTTTTGTAAATGTAAACCATCAACTGCACCAGATGCCGATTAATTAGATATTATGTCATAATTTTAAACCTAGCTAAAGTGAATGTTTATGAGCCAAAGTATATCACAACCATCTGAATTTATTACTTAAAGATATTGCGGTCATTTAAGAACAGAGTTAGGAATGACGGATCTTCAAAGTAGGCAGAATACTTAAAAAAGCAAAACAAATTTTATATAGTAAATGTTTGAATAATGGACTCATTGAACCTTTTCATTACATTTCATACACTTCTGAAAAAAGATGAAATAATACACAATATCTCGTTACCATTCTGTTGTTTTCTGGATGCTTTTAATAGCCCGGTATCAGAAGACCGCTATCAAAGGCAACAGGTTCTAAGGGGTTAGTCCTGTTTTCTTCTTATTATTTTGATTGTAGTTGTGTTTTAGAATTTGTTTGGAGTAAAAACCTCCAGAGAAAGATGTGGAAGAAAATCTGCTGAGCCAAAATTGAAATTTTTGGCCTACATGTGAACTATATGTTGGAAGAAACTCAACACCATCCTCACTGTGAAACATAGCGTCATACTGTTGGATGCTCCAAGTATGGATGAGTACGTTTCTAAGAGTCAGCAAAAGAGATGAGACTGGGGCAGGAATACATCTTCTGGGAGGACAAAGATAATATGCATATACCCAGAGCTGTACAGGACTCTGCAGACATTAACTCATAATCCTGTCTTGGAGTGGTCTTGTCAAAGTTCAGAGAAAAATCCCCCATCCAATTAGACAGAGTTTGAGCTATTTTGCAAAGAAATTTGGCAAGTATTGGAGAACTTTAAAGTGCAAAGTAGCAGAAAAACAAGCCTACAGACCAGTAGCAGAAGTACTGACTCAGCGGGTTGAACAAAAACAGTTTCTGAGATTTTTTTAAATCAAATTTGTGTTACTTTTAACAATCAGTTCAAATTCCACAATTGCGCACTCATGTGTTTGTGTGCATCATACAAAATCCAAATTGAAGGAATTAATGTTGATGCTGGAATGTGACAAAGTATAGAAGAGTTCAAGTGATCAACTCTGTTGGAAGGCTCAGTAAATCAATCATTGATCGTTTTTTCCTGTCTGTTGTGCATTGTCGCTACCACTAGGGGGTAACGATAAACTACATGTGTACATCACAGCTGGTACCAATACTGCATGCTGTTAATTAACAACTTATAATCAAAATAAACTGAAAATGTATTCAAGTTATGACCTTCAGCAGAAAATGGAAATGCATCCGGCTGAATAAGACCATTTAGGGCTGCAAGGTTTTCAGTGTAGTACGTGGAAGACTTTAATTTCATATGTGTACATGGAAATTAATTTCTGATTTATGTCCCTGGTGGCACCTCATAGAAAAGATCAGATGACATACTGTCTTCCCCTGAATGTCCAGTCCTCGCCTCTGGTGCCGGTCCTGATCCGACTGCATTGACAGCCTGGACCTTGATCTCAAACGGTGTGAAGGTTCCTGTGTTATTTACAATAAACGGAGGAGACTTGACAGAGGAATTTTCCCAGTTTGTGTTTTTACTGTTAGCCTCCCGCCAGTACACCCGGTATTGGAAGTCCTGGCCATTGTGTAGAAGCTTTTCCATCTCCTGCAGTGACACATGAAATAAACAGATTTAGCTCCATCTCAATCTTTAACAGGTGAAGCTTCCAAACAGATGCACCGAGACACTTACGTCCCATGTGATGAGCAGAATCCCTGGTTCTGATGAATTAGTACGCACATTAGTGGGGTTTGAATATGGAACTGTGGGAATATGTAGAGAAGAGGACAATAATGTTGAGAAGAGTTAAACCATGCCCACACATGATTTAAACAAGAACTTTTATTTCAGCTCTTTACAATAAAAAATCAGCATCTGGTTAGATAACCCCATGTTTACACATGTGATCCTGAATTATTCAGACTTTGTTCTACACTTCACTGGATTTTAGAAGGAAACATATTGAGAAAAATACAAGGATTGTCAACACAGGTGGTGAGATTTTACCTGAGGGTGGTGTAGGGTGCTGTTTGGTTGGATTGCTGGGGTGACTTCGACCAACTTCATTAACAGCGATAACTCTGAAGCGGTAAATGCAGAAGGGCTGCAGGCTGAGCTGGATGTGACTGAAATCTCCGGGTATGTTCTTCAAAATCTGCCATTCTGGGTTCCTGCTATCTGTCTGGGGCTGTTCTTGGGCTTCCACAATGAACTCTGAAGAAACAAATGATATTCAGTGTTTGAATAATAAACCTGAAAATGATTTTAATAGGTTTTATCTCCATCCACGATTTGTATAAGACCTGTCCTCTTTCAACAAAAAGTGTGTCTGGCTCAACGAGCCTCCCCCAGACGGTTATCCGGATCATTACTATAATATGATGGTTTGTAAATAGTTATAATATGCCCCTTATGTGACAATTTGTGCAGAAACTGCCCGACACTTTTCAATTTATTTTGAAAACAGACAAACAAACAAGCTGCTTGGCGGAGGTCTGCGCTCTCTGAGTGCTTTTCTAGTCCTCCTCTTAGTTTTGCTGTGTGTCTAAAACGTCATAATTCTGTACCTCTAATGGGACTGTTGTTTGGGTCTCCTGGGATCCAGTTCAGTGTGACACTGTGGTCATCGTCGACGGACAGCGTTAGAGAACTGGGAGGTTCCGGTGGAGCTGTTGGCCAAACATACAGGTCCAGTTAGAAGTTTGCATGCAACTAATCATTATTAATATTGCTATAGCTTTGAGCTTTTAAAATTTTTTCGATGTAGAAAAAAAAATAAAACCATGAATTTTAAAAATTGATATTCCCTACACAAATTTTGCTGCAATCAGCAATCTTTGGCTGGATTCTTATCCACATTTTTTCGTTTTAATCAGAAATGGCAGATCTTAATTTTTATTGGCTGGTCTCCTTGCATAACCAAACCTTCAAATTTTGGTTAGGTCACTAAGTCCATTACAAAGCAAGTGTTTAGTTTACTGTTCAGTTGGGACATCCAGCAACAGCTTCAATCATCTACCTGTTGATCCAAGGTAAAGTTGAAGAATTAGGACGTAGCACTACCATTTAGGATGTTCTGCATATTTGTGCTGTCATAACTGCTGCAAAAGCATTGTGGGCATCAAGAGCAGTTTACTCAATCCAGGTTTTAAAAAGTTTTATTTTTAACTTCAAAAGGCTTTTGATGCAATCAATCATAGCATATTACTCGATAAACTTAAACGTTATGGGATCACAGGGTTGGTATTGCACTGGGTGAGAAGTTATCTAATTAATAGAAAACAATTTTTGAAGATGGGTATTATATTCATTGTAATGCATGAACATTGCTTATGGTCTCCCCCTGGGCTCAGTATTAGGTCCCAAACTCCTCATACTCTATATTAAAGACATTTACTATGTTTCAAAGACAGTAAATTTTGTATTATTTGCAGATGACTACTGCAACTTATTAGTAATAAATTCCACAAACTGAAAATGTGGTTTGACAGAACCAAATTATCATTAAATTGAAGTAAATCCAAATATATAGCAATGCACAAATATCAATACAAATACATTGGATGGATATTGAAAAAGCATCTGAAAATGAATTGGAGCAAAACAAAACAGATTCTGCACTACAAATCAATCCATATTCTCTACTGTTCTGTGATTCAGCCATATTTACATTAGTGTGTAGAGGTCTGGGGTAATACTTCCTAATGTACAATGCAACTGCTATTCATACTTCAGAAAAGAGCCATAGGAATAATTCATAATTCTGGTTACAGAAGTCATTATATTTAAAAATCAAAAGCATTGAAAGTTACAGATTTGGTTAATTTTCAGAATGCACCAATTATGTATAAAAGCAATAAACAATTGACTTTCTGCAAATATTTAGAAATTGTTTTTGAAAAAAGTTGGGGGCTATAACTAGTAAGTAAGTGGCTAAAACAGTTTTTTGTTTGGCCTGAGAGGCTTAGATGGTAAGTAGGGATGAGAAGAGAACATTTGAAAACATAAAAAAAGAGCTTTCAACTTTTAAAATGAGCTTGAAAATGTACAAACAGTCAGAGGAGTGAAGCCAGAATCATTCTGGAATATCTAAGTTTAATTTCTTGAAAACAAGTAAATAGACGTGCAGTAGCTTTTTTACCAGCTGCAGATAGAAGAGTAAGAACTGGTCCACTTCAAAATATAGCCCATTACAGCAATTTAAGGGAGGAAAAAAAATGAATTGAAGCTTGAAGGTATTTCTTAGTTGATTGTTGACCATCAGTATAAGTCAATGGTGACATTAACTATGTTTAGGTAATGCACTGGTTTTCCACCATTTTCCAGTTTATGATGGAAACCTTTGGGATGGTTGATCCTGAACATCCTTACAAAGCTCATTTCATCTGAAGTTGGTAGTTATTTGTTCGAAAGGGTAATGATCCCAAAGACAGATTCAAATTGGTTTTAAAGGGATTACATTATGCTTCATGTAAAACTCCAGTAAAATGTTGTCAAAATATACCATAAAATAAAAAAAAAAACAACTGTTAAAAAGCAAGTTAATAATCAATCTCTGTACCTGACTGAATGTAAAATTCTGAAGAGAAGCCTTTTACCGGTGGACAAAGAGAATCACACAATCAACACACAACATCCATACCTACGACAGTGATGGAGCCTGTGGCTGTAACCTGGCCCAGTGGTTTGGTTTTGACTTCACAAGAGTAACTGGCTGTGTCTTCTATTTGGACATTTTTCACTTTTAATGTGTGATTATGGAACACAGTGTACCTGGATCCAGAGAGAAAACAAGAAAAATAAGTTATAAAATATCCAACAAGCAAAATCCTCACACAATGAGACCTTCACACTGAAAAGATGTTAAAACCAAGCAGAGCATTGGTGTTAGTTTTAGGGTCTTAAGAGCCTAAAACTAACATGAATAGGTATAGTATCAGATCACACCAGACTTACTTGTTATTGTTATTTGTTATATATTTAATCAGTTTATGAGCGGCATTTGGAGTAATTGTTCATGTTGAAGAAATTACTTTATAAGCCATGAAATGGAGTTTAATGGAGTTTAGTTTTGCACATCAGGGCCAATACTGACAATAGAGGATCTAAAACGCTCTGACTAAAGACAGAAAAGAACCATTTTGCCAATAGAGATAGGTAGTGAGTCTATTGTTTATGAATGACAGCGTTAAATGAATTTACTTTTTTTAAAAGCAAATGACCCAGATAGGAAGTCAGACAGGAGAAGCGTAAAACTGGTGTGGTACAATTCAAAATACGAGGGGGACTGTCTGGATCCATGAATGCATCCAGTGTAGACTGTACAAGAGACACGTTGTGATGGGTTACATAGCAGACACATAGTGAGTATGAACCCGGGTCTTAGTCTCAGACATCCTAATGGGTTTTTCATCTAGTGTTGGGCTGTCCTTCAGAAATATGATTTGTAAATAAAAAAAATTGTAAATTCAACATTTCAACTCGGCAGAACCCAATTAAACCAGTATGTGTCGAATCATTATTCAGTTTAGTGTGAGTTTACTTGTCATTCATCGTTGAATACAGGTTATGTCTGTCTTTCCTCCAATGGACCTCGTAATTTCTCAGCCGAGGATCTGTGTAGAAAAGACAGTCCAGGAAAGCAGATTCTCCTCTAGAGACGTGGATGTTCTGGGGACCATTAAGTATCACAGTTTGATCTAAGAGAAAAGAGGAACCATAATCAGCAGATTTAGTGCTGTCCCTTTCAGTTCAATTGTCTTGAATCAGTGAAGAGATCATTCACTTTGTAGAACTTATAATTTTACCAACATTTGAAAGTAAAAAGGAGAAAATAAGACAGAAAATGGGAAAGAAAACATTTTTTCCCTTTGGTATTTGGCAGAGTTTTCTGTATTTCTGCAACTCAAAAAACATGCACAACTCACTGAAAACTTCCAGATTAGCACTGATAGAACTGTTTCCGTTATCAACAGAGCAGTTATACACTCCCTGGTCACCATGGGAGACGTTAACCAGCCCAATAGTTCCATTGGTAAAGAGGGAAACACGGGAATCTGACAGCAAAGGAAATTTATCCCCACGCACCCTGCAAACAAATCAAATCTGTCAATCATTACAGTCGATTTCCATACAGCTTATTGTGTTGAAAGATGTTCAGACCTTCTGTAGCCACAAAAAAATAGGAAAAGGTAAAAATAGCAGGCAACCTGTATTGTTTTTCACTGCTAGGAATCTTGTAGAGAAATCTGATGCACTCGCTAAGATGGAGGACGCAAATACATATTATTTTTCCTCATTTTAACCCAATACAGATAGTAACAGTTTTAAGCTCGTACATTCTGGACTTTGTGAGAAATCTGAAGTGGAGTGCATCTAAGAAAAACAAGCACCACCTTGTCTGTGATGCCTTCTATTGCTGACACACCATTTTTTTAAATCTATATCCTTTATCTTGCACTGAAATTGGAGCCAAAGATGTGTTTGTGATGAATATGAAGATTATTAAGGCATATAACCAAACACTTATTGCTCCAAAGCCTCCATGAAAGGCAGTTTGGGTTTAGACAAACAATATTAAACCGAATCAGCCAGATGCTTTCTTATGGAGAAAATAAAACAAAGTATGAATAAGGGAGGTGTGGTCAGAGCTATTTTCCTTGACCTTAAGAAAGCACCAACCACCAGATCCTGCTCAACAAATAATCTAAACTTAAACTTGTTACATTTTTTTATCCAGGATGAAAATAATTGTGCTGCTTACCATGAAATCTGGGGTCGGGGAACACCAAAGGCGGCACAGTACAGGTAGACTTCTTCACCTTCAAAAACCTTGTACACCCTCCCATCAGTGGACAAGATCTGAGGAGTAAGCTCTGTAGGACAAGACAGGTCTCATCTGCATATCCTTGGTTACAAAAGTCGCAATAGTATTTTTCTGAAAAGGAATTTCAATGCAACATGCTTATATGTACAGCATACTGGGTAGAGTAGAGTGTATTCGTACCAACAACAAACAGCTTGATATTCTGGAGGATGGAGCCGTGCACATTGGTGGCCTCACATTGATAGACGGCTGTGTCAGAAGTCACCACATCCCTCAGTATAAGAGCAGTGCTTGTTACGCTACGCCGTGGATCCTCATCCACCTCTGAATAGACATAAATACAGCAAAGAGAGGTATGGGCCAAGACTGGTACCAGATTTATTAAAAGCCTTTGGTAAGCCTAGTCCAGCGTACCTTTTTGCCTGCCTTCCTGCCTGTCTGTCTGTTTTTGACCCGATTGCCTTCAGATATTCTGAGCCTGCCTGAACCCCTGTCCGACCTGTTAGTGTTTTGCCTTGACCCGTTTTCCGCCCCTTCCACTACGTCTCTGGATTCTTCTCAGTCATCTGATCTTCTGGTTCTGACCCCTGCTCTGGCCCTCACTCTGATCCTGGCTTCATCTCCTCTCGTGTGGACTTTCCTCCTAATCCCTTTGAGGTTAGTCAGTCTAAAATGTTTTCACAAGATAAATTCACTCTTTGACTGCTGGACACTCGCAACACAAATCTCTCCCCAGAAGTACCAGTTGCTGTGGCTGACGATCACTTTTCAATAAAATGTAAAACTTTTCCTTCAGCGTCTGGCTTGAATCCTTGGTCCTCAGTTTCACCTGTTGCAAATTCTTCCCCTCTTTTCTCTTTTTAGATGTCTTGCCTTTCCAATTATCCATCTTTCTCTCTCTAACCTTGTGCCCTTTTAAATGTACTTTGTCCTTTCTAATTATCTTTTCAGTTTTTTTTTCTTCTTTTTTTTAATAACTTGTTTTTATCCTGGCCTCATCTCACCTACAAACACATTCCATCTTAGAAACATGACATGATCAGATGTATGATAAACACTCCTGCTGACAATTAAATAAACCACCAGCCTATTTCACTGATTCAGAGCACAACCTGCTCTTTAAATAAAAAATACGTGCTATATTTTCATATGTTTTTTACTTATAAAGATTTCTATATGTTCTACAAGTTTTCTTCTTTTTTCTAGTCCTAATAGTGTTTATACTTTGTATTTACAAAGAAATCATCAAAAGGATTCTTATTTTTCTTCTTTCATTTTGCTATGCTATGCCTGACCACCATGAAACAAATGATATCTACAGCTCCCAGCATGCCTTGCGGCTCTGACAACAAGGCATATTCTTAATCAAATAAATTTAATCGTATAACTGTTTGATTATGTTCTCATAATTACCATAAATATTCCTGTTGACGTCATATGTATTGCTTATTTTTACACATTCCTTTCTTCAATTTCTCATCCTGAAAAGTTGTGTCTGCCTCATATCATATTGTCTTCAACTATTTTTGAATTCAACATCATTACATATCTATTCTATTCCTTCCTTTTCACATTTTGAATTCTAAACTGAATCTCTGTTTCCCTTTCCCTGTTTCCCTTTCACGCTGGATCTTGATGTTGCTAAAACAAATGTATGGTAGGTTGATCTTACTGTGCTCTTTGGGACAGTAGACAGACTGACCGATGTATAGAATCCCTTTAAAGTCCATATCAGACTAATAGAATTAAAGAGAAACTTAGTGGAAGGAAATAGTTAAAAAGTTGGGTCCCTCAAAATTCCTAAATAATTTTGCTCTGCAAAGAGATGAATCTAAGTAATTAAAAAAGGGTTAAGTAAATATTGTTCCTATATGTCCCAAAGATATTTTTGGTTTGCTAATTTTAAAGTGAGATGTAAAATAAGTGAGATGTCAAAAAGAGGAAAGCGTCAAACAATGTGCCCGACCTGTTAGCGGTTCACCGTTGATTCTCCAGGTAATGGTGGGCTCCGGGTTCCCCTTGGCCAGACAGTCCAATCTGACAGTTTCCCCTGGTGCATACATCAGATCTAAGGACTCCTTTGTCCAGTAGGGAGCAGCTAGAAGCAAACAAATAAAATGAATCAGTAATAACAAAAAAACAGATAACCAATCTGTAAAAATGGTTCAATTAATTGTATTATTGCTAATAAATGAGTGTCTGACTTTATGTATTGTTGATCAGCTTCTTTACAACCAACCTAAGTCAATGGGTTTATCCTCCGACAAAAAGACTTTCCTCAAAGACTTTTTTATCAAAAACAGGTTAGAAATAGTTTTTAATTAGATATTGGTATTTGTGTTGAATAATGTAGATAAATCACATGATTTTGACTTTATTACAAATATATTTATATAAGATCAAAAAATATATTACTGACATTTTTAATGTCATTCTGTTGAGGAAATAAAATTACAATTTTCCACAAATAAGAACAAAAACAGCTTAATCATGTCCTTTTTATTCTATCTGCATAATTTAAAAGCAATATTTGGGTCTCTATCAGTTTTAGTCAAAGTTGTTATAGTTAGAGGGTCCAATGAGCCACTTGTGATTCTGGAGCCACATGTTGCTGAACATTTTGACTCCATCAGTTGTGCGCAGTTGATTTCTCGATCCTTTTCTGTAAACCTGAGAGGTGGTTCTGCAGAATATCAGCAGTTAAAAAAAAATCAAAAAGCAATAAACATACTGACAGAATCTTGCAGAGTCTGAGACTATAAGTGTTTTAGCTTTTCATTATTAAGCATTGTGACTACCCGGTGAACCTGCTGCTGTGTGCTCTGTGTTGCTGACATTTTTGAATAACTGGCAATATGTTTGGTTTTTGTTAATGTGTTTAGTGCGCCTACCTTTTACAGTAACCGTAAAAGAATGTGTTGCATTCCCATAACTGTTGTACGCCCTACATTTGTACTCCCCTTCGTCATCTTCAGTGATGCTTTCGAATGAAAGCCAGCGTTGAAAATTTTCTAACTTGGCACTTGTGGTCTTCAGATCACCATCCATTTTCTGCCATTCCACTTTGGGTGTCGGCCTGTAGAGGTACAGATGATAAAATTAATTATAAAAGATGAGCTTATAAGTGGGAGAAACAGGGTATGTCTTACAAATAGATTTATGAAAACATTTTGTAGATAGATTTGGATTAAATTTCCAAATTATTTTACTTTTATATTCTTTTTTTTAATTAATCCTCTTGATGGTGGAAAACATATTTAAATATTTAACAATGGTGTTTACAGCCCTCACAGAGTTATTTTTTTTTTCTGAAGGCCAAACAGATTGTAGCCAAAGTCTCAAGTATGGAGTCAGGGGTATGAAAGAGGGTTGAAAAAAGAGGATTCTAGGGCCCAGTGATCAGCAGGGACTCAGATAGGCCCCTAATACATTATAATACTGACAAAATAACTTAAATCACGCAAGCGAAGGACCACTCTTTTGAGGACAACAACGTCCACATTCTAGCTAAAGAACACAGATGGTTTGAGAGAGGAGTCAAAGAAGCTATTTTCGTTAACTTGGAAAAGCCATCCCTTAACAGAGGAGGTGGCCTCAGACATAATTTATCCCCCACATACAAAGC
>JAUZNJ010000022.1:516731-533226 GCA_034780135.1 Jordanella pulchra | reverse complement strand
TGGTCTGGTGGCTTGGGTGGAAAGAAAACCAGCAGCCACACGGCCCTTTCTGGAACCACTTTGACACCCCTGCTCTACAGCAACGAACAAGATGAACTTTTCTTTTAAAGATATGTTGGCTTAGAAAGCAATTTTCCCCTGAATTAATAATTTTTTTATTTCAGAGCTTTCTATTGTACACTATTAACAGAAAACAACCTGTGGAAACTTTACAAAATTACCTTAGGAGTTAAAGAATACTGTGAATTTGTGCATTACCTTTTGACCGTTTTAGATTTCTCTGTAACATAAATCCTGGTTGTTTTCTTCATCCTACTGTTCTTTCCACCTTCACAGGGTTTTGCTGCCATTGATGTCTCTCAAAAACAACGTTAGAAACAAACTGATCACGGAGGTCCTATCGGATAGAAATGGCGCCTTTCATGATAAAAATGGCTTCAAACCTGCAGAGAGGAGAGCAAAAGGCAGGATGAAGATAAGCAAGCTGCTCTAAAGTTTTGTTCACCTTTGCTGCCGATGCTGCGGGAACACAATTGAAACTGTTCGGTTTAATTTTACAGTCAAAAAAATTGTTCTATAAGTTATTTCAGTGAGTTTTAATGTTTAATGTTTGTTTCTCGGCAGTCCCACCTTTAGGTCCATGCTCAGAGTGTTACATACGTATTTCCATTTGCAGCTAAGTGTATTTTTGTCTCGGTGAGGCGCCTCCATTCAGAGACACCGTGGTTTTTGTGTGTGTTTCTGTAACCGTGTAAAGTACCTGCAGTGAATCAGCAGATGAGATTTTCAGAGCCTTGCTGTGAAAAGATTTCTATTTTCCCTGAGATAAGTTCACTTGTTTCCACAGTGATCTTGGGAACAAAGAGACACACAAAACGCCGGCTATGCAGAATGAAAATAACACTCCTATTTAAAGGGTGGTGCTAAACACAAAGTGGACATCAAAGCAGAAAAAAAAAAAACAATTTCTTGTCTTAAATATGCTGTATGGAAACATGTCTCTGGTATGTCCTGATTCAGAAAACAGAATTGATATTTTATTGGTGAATAAATGCGTGACTGCATAAACTATTGCCCCTCTTATACGTTTTGATTAAGTCAGCATATCTCTGCGTTGAACACTGTGGTTCAGATGAGCTCGAAATAGTTGTTCTGAAGACGCATTGTTGTCCACATTGTCCAAGCTGCTCATGTCCTTGAACTGGGAGAGGGATTTCAGGACGATAATGTTTGGATTGGGCAGCTTACTCTAAGGTTCTCCAAAATGTGTCATGTTCTATGAAAGCAAACAGTTAAATGACCCAGATTAATCTTTGTCACCAAACGCGATATGAAAATCACTGGAACATGTTGCCTAGCTTTCAAAAAGTATCCATATTTTCATTTAGGAACGTAGTCATTGCATTGGTTGGATTGGTTGGGCATCACTTTGACTCTCTCTTGTTTTTGTCTCAGTTTGTGTCCCTATAGACCCGCCCACCTTACAACTTCTTAGTCTTTTGGCATCACACATTCCTCTCTCTGCTCTAGAAACATGAAAAAGGTCACTTTAATAGATCGAGCTAAAGTAATGCATTGTAAGTGATTAGAAATTATTTACATTACTGGAAAAACTTTAAGCCTGATGGAACGCATTTATTTAATGGCAAACATAGATTACTGCCATGACTCTTGTACATCCAGTGTAGGTTCCTGAAAACTGTTTTAAGTTTTAAAACTTCATTTATTTAAACAAAGATTGTTAACCTGTCTAAAATCTTGTCGTGATTTATTTCTGTGAGCAGGGTTGGGCCTTGATGGTGTCATTTACTGTTATCATATTAGAATTTTGATGTATTCTCTAAATGATAAATTAGAATTACTGCTATTAAATGGTTGAACTAAAACGTTTACATTTTCTTTACCGCTTTTGTCCAATAATGCATTAAAATGCGGTTGCTGCGTAAAGTTTAGTGATAGCAATCACACTTCTTTGACTGTTAAAAGTTGAAAGTTGTGGTCTGATTTTTTTTGTTTTTTTTTGTTTTACTACCTGTTTTTATCATGTTTTTATCTTGATTTGCTTTTACTCTGCTATTATTTCTCTTCTCTTTTATTGTCCATGTAAACCCTTATCATGTCCGGTGCTTTTAGGCCTTCAGATGAGCAGGTGATCTAATGAGCAAATAGAGTAAACCAGAACAATACTTTGCCAGGCATTTTTCCACTGCTCGAAGGTTTACTTTTCTGCCTGTACTGTCCGTTTTCTGTTATATTACGGTTAAGCAGCCTTCACTTTGTTGACTCTTTCTTGTCATTCTTCTCCTTTTCAAATCTCTCCAGCACTGTTCACACTTCCAGTTTGATGTGGGTGGGACACTCGGAGACAGACTACAAGCGATTCAAGCCAGAAAGCACGTTTTCAATTAGTTTATTTAATCAAAAATCACATCAGACAAAGTCATGATTCCTGTAATTGGTGAAACAACGAGAAGTAGTTCTGAAATGCAGTCATGTAGATAATTGGTTGACCCCCGCTGTTCCTGCTGCACTTCTACTCTGTCAAAACACATTTGGCATCGCAATATTAGCACCCATCACAATGATATAATAAACTCAGCATTCTCACAAGTGTAGCTAAACTCTACTGGTTTGTATGACACGGCACACCCGGCGAAGGCATCAGTTTGACAGCCACGGACAGTGAGGAATGAGGCTTCATTACTGAGCAGAAAGCTGTGGACAAAAAAGATAGATAATTACACCGTCCAGCGGCGGGAACAAAAGATGGAACAGGCTGCCTGCAGCTTGCCAAAACGCCCGGTTACACCGATAGCAACATCCACCTTCTGTATCTCTACTTCTCAGTCCTAATGAGCACTTTGCAGGTGTCCCGGTTTCCATCGGTTGTTATGCTCATTTAGCTGAGTCTCTGCCAGCAGAGCGGAGCTGCGACAGCTGAACCAACATGTTTGTACCGCATTTCATGGCTTCTTTAAAGTATATTCAAGAACCAGAAATAAATCAGATTTATCAGGTAGATGACATAGGACATTTAGTAGGCCTATATGTGTGAAAAATAAGATTTTTCTCATCCATCAGTCAAATTACAAACATGTGATCGAGGATAATATTTGAGTTTTGTTAGTTTTCTGTTTAAAAAAGGACCCAGAACATCATAAACAACAAATTAAAAAGGGGGAATAAAAGAGAGGAATTCAAAATCAGAGCCTTGGCAGGTTCTGTTCCAGTACCAGAACACCAGTGATAGAACTACAAAATGTGCCTTACTGTGGGTCCAAAGATCCTATTTAATTTCTCTGAACCACTTCCATTTCTGCTCAAAGGATCTATTACTTTGTGTTCTCTGATTTACTTATTTTTTTTTGTCCTCTCCTTATGCTCATCTGTCTACCCGAAGTTCTTTGAGAAATGCTGGTGGATCCGGTCTCTGGCTCTGGTCTTTTGGATATTTTAGGGTTATTTTCACTTTTGATCGCACTGAAACTTAATCTGATATAAAGAAAGAAAGACATAAAACTTGGTTAAAGACAGTCACTGAGTGATGCCCAGCAGGTATGTGAGAGAAAAACAAGAAAACACAGGTATTAAAAAGCTTCTAATGCACAAAAAACCCACTTATCACGACCAAAATGTTGTGAGTTTCTCAGGCTTGATATTTATTCAGCTGGACATTTGACTAAATATCCAGCCTGGTTCTTTGTTTGACATGCTGGCTTTATGTCTACGTATGCGAACCATCAGCCTGGCTATACCGGGAGGCGGGGTTTCAGGGGCAAATGATGAAATAGTCAGAAGAGGGGTGGCTGTGCCACATGATACCACCAATCAGAATGCGTTGGTCATTTTCAGAAAGAGAAGATAAATTGCTGGTGTGTTTGTGTCTTTGGTTCTACTGACAACTACTGTGTTGCTGACATGAAGTCAAGTTGGGATCAATGTCTCTGATCTTTCCAGAGGAGCTTGAATCACCCATTTATTCCTGTAAGGGTAATTACCATTATAAAGCTTCTGTGTAGTTTGTAGGGCAGTGAAACAAATTACACAATGTAAAACTTACCTTCAAAGCTAATAGCATCCCCCCCCCCCCCGTGCTCACCGCTTGTTAGACCAAGCGCTCTGTAGGTTAAAATGGCATGTTTATATTTGAACTGTCCTGATGTAGAGCACAGGAAGTCTGAGCTGAATTGGTTGGACGTCAGAGTTCATCTCTCAACCTTTCTAACTGAGGAGGAAAGTAGCCGGAGGGGAGAGAGAGCATAGAGGTTAAATGGGCCTCATCTCTCCTCCTCTTGTGTTTGTGGCCTTCAATCCTGTCACAGTCCGCCGTCTGTGGTATGTAGAGCATGGCTAAGTCACACACTGACATGCTTCATCTACCGCAGGTTATTTCAATGGCAAGACTCTCCTTTTCTTTCACAGAGGAGAAAAAAATCCCTTTTTTCAGCCACTGAATGTGTAACAGTGCTGCCTTATGTCGGTTTATGTTATTCCAACCTAACAGAAGAGATCAGAAAACTAACTGAATGTTTTCTCATTTACTCTATCCAACATATATGTGAGTTACCAGGTTGCTAAGCAACAGAAGCCTTGTACCGTTCCCTGTGTGGTGTACACATGTACCTTCTCAAGTTTTAACTAATAAGTCAACAGCACAGTCATTTTCAAAGCAGGATCTGTAGCAGTTGCGTTTTACCTGGATCATGTTAAACATTTGTTTTTATTGAAAAAGGCACCATCTTGTTCAGATTCATGAAGCGGCCATATACGGTATGATTAGTAATAAAGTATTTTGTCAAGCTTACAGGTCCTTAATATCTGATCATAATTAATCCAGCTTGATGCAATTATCTAATTAAAAAGGTGTTTACTCAAGATTAATAAAAAAATGTGGTCCAACATTAGTGGTTCTTATGTTAGTGGTTGTTGCTAGGATACCAATGAATATGATAATGAGTACGATGATTGGCAGCACTGCCTTGATCGATGACTGAAAAATCTTTATATCATATTTAAAGCTTAAATCATTTAATAGCAAGAACACAATAATATTAGATAAAAACACTTTTAATTTATTGGGATCTTGATATTTTCTATTTGAGCATCCCAGCCTGAAATAAGTGTTAAAAACCTAGTATGAAAAGACAAGTAATCACAAGATGATGCCTTGATATCCTGATGATTACCTGATGTCACTACAAACTGAGCTTATGTTCTACAATGTCTTTCACTCTTTCCATGTATTGATCGTCATTGAAACCTCTGCTCTGTTCAGAGATGTCCTGCATTAAAGTCAGCTTAAAGTGCATTAACTCCATTAGACCAATATAAGTATGATCAAATTTACCTTTCCAAACATAAGGAGACCATGAATTTCTGGATTTAATTTGTGCCAAAATTATGCTGGTAAAACTGAAAAACCAAAAAGCCTAATTCAGTTCTTGTGTGATTGAATTAATCTAAAGTTGTTTAAGAACCGTTTTCTTTTAGAATAAAGGGCACATGCACAGATAATAAAAACAGAGATTGTGTTAGTATTTTCTTACAGGTCATTCTGAAGTTTTTGGCATGTTTATCATCTGTACAAAGTCTGCTTTGACAGCATATGGTCCAGGATGCCGCTGACATGAACTGTTTGAAATGTTTTTGTCTAGCACAAATTTTGTCAGAACTTAAGATACGACCCTCTTCTCCATAAAGTATTAAACTAATTTTGAAGTATGAAAATTAAATATGTTTTTTTTTTAATCAAAAAGCTGAAACATAATCAAGAAGTTAATCCACTCATTCTATTAAACACTATAAAAAATCCACAACTTTTGGTGATCTAAACAAATGAATTCAATTAAATCATGTTAAAACTTTTGCCACCCATAATGTAACACTAATTAGTAAATAATTCAATTCAAATTCAATTCAAAAATACTTTATTTATCCCAAAGAAAAATGAAATGTTGTATTAACTCATGTTTTGTTTTCTCTTAACCAGTTGTTATATGTGTTGATGCTGTAGGCAGGAAGGATCTTCTGTAGAGGTCTGTCTTACACCAGATCTGGAGAAGCCTCTGACTGAAGACACTCTGTTGTTGTTTAAAAATCTTGTGAAGATGTTTGCCATGATACAACCTTATTCATTTTAATGGTGGATTCAAAGGAATATTGAATTAACCAACAAAACTCTAATAAACCCAAATTAGGAGGGGAAAGAAGTGCAGTGCAAAAATTAGCTGCAGGTGTGTCTCCTGATTTCCTGTCAGATCCAGCTCTGGACTTTAGCTTAGCTATTTTAAAACCTTGTACTAGTAAAGTCATTTTTTTATCTAAATGTATTTATGAAACAGCTATGATGCTATATAATAATTAATCTCCCTTTTTACTGTGTTATTAGCATCTCATATAAGCTCTTGGCACATCATACCAGCATTACAAAAAATGCAGTTTTCATCATATATCCTAAAGAATGTCGACCCTTTATACTCAGAGATTATAAAAGTTGTGTGAACATTTCCAAATCTGACATATTCCATGACAGAAAGATCTTGGAAGCTTAAACATATGAAACAGCAACTTTATTTTATTTCTCTGGCTCTTCAAGTTTTCTGCTGAAGTGATCACTTTTACTCTCTCGCTGCTGGAGAGATGATCCTGCAAAACTTGTTAAAGTAAATGTTTTTCTTTTTACACCTCTGTGCTTCATATGATTGTTTAAAAAATAGTTAAAATAGCTAAATTAGATTATTCTTCCCTCAGTAGCAGCTTCAACATCTAACTGTTTCAGTGTTAGCATGATCTGTTTAAGGCTTTGTGTGGTGATCAGAAAACGTTTGGACATTTGAGTGTTGGACTGGCTGGTCATTAGTCAAAGAGAGTCGCATGATAGAGTCCTTGATTGCTTGATGTGTTTCTTGTTTAAGAAAGCCTCCCACAGTGAAGCTGTAATACCAACCAAAGCCATAAAATGAAGTCATATTCCGAAGGAAATTAGAGCATTCAGGAAAACTGTTTTGATTTTGAATCAAACTTTGACTTCAATGTCTGTCCTAATCTATATCATTAGGTTGCTAACTGATGGACTGACATAATAAAAGTGGAGTCATTTATTGGTGAATTAGCATGCAGTACAGACACCCTTTTTCTTCAGGTTGTGCTTTAACTTAAATGTGTATTTTCATCATCAGCTGCAGGCTTGGAGAGAAAAATCCAACATTATTCTCACTGCTTCCTCCATTTTTAGGATTGCATTCATGTTTCTTTTGTGTGTGTGTGTGTGTGTGTGTGTGTGTGTGTGTGTGTGTGTACGTTTGAGAGAAATTTTTAACCAACCACTGAGCCTGTAGGGCCTCCGAGGATAAAAACACATTTTCTCTCACACTTTCTCTTATCTTCCACTCTAATTTTCTCAAACACACACACACACCCACCCACACACACCCACATACACACACACTTGTATGCACACACAATCAACTCGGCAGGGTTATTTTTCCATGCAAAGTCTGATGTGTGCGGAGCGGTGCAGTGATATTCAGCTGAAAGGGGGGGATGGTTTGAGTTTTAATGAGTTATGCAGGAGGAAGCCTGTTATTTTATTGGAAACACTTGGGTGCACAGGGCAAAATCTATAATCCTCTTTATTTGAGGGAGTCTCTGTGGACGTCCTATGGGACTGCCATGCAGTGTGTGTAGGAGTGGTAGGAGTGATGGAGCTACCGTGAAATCTCTTTGTTCTCATTCAGGAATATTTCCATTTGAGCTGACTGGGATAATCAGCTGTGTCTCATGGAAAGTAAGAAGTGCATGATGACTTATTTCAGAATTCAATTTGAGCATTGAGCATCAAAAGAGGTTGTTTTTCTTTACGCGTCTATATGATTCATGTATGTGGGCTTGTGAGACCGAGCTGTAATTGGACATGATTAAAGTCAGAGATGAAGCCTGAAGTGAACATGAGCTCTCATGAGGCAACAGAAACACGTTCTCACATACTCGACAAGTTATAATATATTGCAATATAAGAGCGAGGCTTAGAGTGGCTCCTCCCCCACAGACCCTACGCGACCCGGAGCTTAAGATTAAGGCACTTTAGATGTTTGCCTTTCTATCAGTCATCTGTTTCATGGCCAAAGATTCATTCTGCTCCAATAGCAAAGGGCAGTAAATGAAGCCGGAGTCATAAAACCAGAATAAAAAATTCCTGCAGCAGATGGTCTGAACCCCACAGAGCCCTGAACTCAACATCATGCAGAGCATCCCTATTCCCTTAACTGCATCCCAGTTTCCTTCCCGTCTCCCCCCACTGCCACCCCCCATCTAAGTTCATCCAAATAAAGACGTGAGGAGCCTGGTAATGAAGAGCCTAAAAGGGAAAAGGTAATATATATGCTGTAGTTTCAGCCGTCTGAGTCTCCTAATGAAAATTATAGTGAAGCGTCATGAAACGATATTGATATTCCTTAAACGTTTTCCCTATTTTTTTTTTATGTTCCAAACTGCAGTTTATTTTAATTTGATGATCTGTGTTAGACTGGGGAGAATCTGGAAAACTAGATTTTAAAGAAAAAAATTCATTATTAGTGTATGATTTGTGATAATATAGTAAAAACAGGAAAAGTTTAACATCAGTTTGTATTCTGCTCCCCTGAGGCACTTTTTGTTTCTTTTTTAGTTATCTTTAACAATTTCCCATAGCTAGACTACAAATTTTTTCTAATTTATTTGCTAATTAGCTAAAGCTTAATTTGGATCCAAAGGTGCCTTAGTTATCAACAATTATTCAAGTCTTGACACAGACAGAGAGTTACACTATTTTAGTTGATAATATGCTTTGAACTAAACGATCCAGGGAAGGCTTTCAGGATCTTACTGTATAAACGAAATGATATTTCTAGACTAAGTTAGGTGTGTCGTGTTAAGTGTTATTCAGTTGAAGTTGGTTTAATGCTCACGTAAAAAGAAAAATACATATAAAACATGAACTAGAACTAATGAAATGGAGCAGAATTGGATATGAAATCCAATGGTTTCTATTTCAGGGGATGTCAGAGAAATCATTATTCCAGCGTTCTAGAAAATATCAAAACTCAAATAGTGTTTCAAAATCTAAATTAGAGATTTAAAAAAAACTTTGTATTAGTAAAAGGAAAAGAAGTATCATTTTTTTGTTTGTGTTGGGACTATATTTAGATAAACATAAGCTTGTGGAGCTGACAACATCTTTTAGAGAACCCTTAAAATATAGCATTAACTGTTAGCTTTAGCATTTAGCAGCAGCTAAGTGCAGAGAGAGCTACCTACTGAAACCGAGACACTGATACACTCTGTATGAGAAACCAGTTCATAAAAATCTAGGTTGTCACTTTAAGACAAAGCTTTGAATTTGAAATCACTGCCTTTTTACCTGTATTATTTATTCATGCTCCGTTAATTTAACAATGCAACAAACAAGAACCAATGAGGCTCCAAAGAAGGACAAATGGAGAAGTTCCAAAGGATCTTTAAGAAATTCTGTGAATGTAACTGGGAAGATGTTGGCCATTAAATGTTACTGTGTAGGGACCCATCAAAACAGCATCAGTTAATAAGGACCTCACTTCATTAGGCCTCTGAACATTTTAATCAAATCATCACTTCCTTTTTGTTTGTCCCTCCTAAACTATTCTGTGCTACAGGGCTGGCTGACCAGCTGAGAGAAGCAACTGTTTCATACTTAACTTTTCAATAGTAACAAGGATTATTGTTTGCTAGCAGAGTTATGCATGCATACATGATGGTGGATGACATAAAAGGCTTAAAGGCTAAAAATATCTGGTTTATAGACTCTTTAAGAATTTAAAGAGGCATAATCAAGCAGATGTCAGGAGAATAATTAATCTGCATGAGGTGACTAAAGGCCTGCGCAGGATCAGAGACATGAGTTGTCATACTTGAAGTAGAAAAACAACAAAGCTCTATCTGGTCTGGGCATTTCTGACTTTGATAAATGCACAATCCAAAAAGGTTCTTATGAATAGCTCCCTCCTTTTATGGGAATTTTTAGAACGTAGCCATGATTACTTTACATTTCACTGCATTCCAGCTGGAGAACTCTCAATCCAGCCATTACCCGTAAACAGTCATCAAGAATCTTAAATTCCTGCTCTTTAGCTAGACACCAAACACTGAACTGACAGGAGAGGTCCCCTTTAACTGCTCAACAACCGTGGCCTTAGACTTATCCCCAATTTACATGTCTGCAGTGGGTAAAATAAGTATTAAACACGCCACCATATTTCCAGAGGTGCTATTGAAATGATATTTTCACCAGATGTCAGTAAAAATCCATGCAAAGCACACATACAAAGAAATCAAACCATAGATGTCCAGAAATTAAGTTATGTGTAATACATGGAATGGCAAAAGGTAAAAGCAAAAAAGGCATGGAAAGCCGAGACACCAACCGAAATCTTTCAGCAATCCTCACCCTTGTCCAGGCAAATTAATATCAGCTTGTTCAGTCCCAAATTATGGCCCATAAAAAGGTGTCTCTGGTATCACAGAACCATCTCAACATGGGTAAAAGTAAAGAGCTTTCTCTAGACCTTTGCAACCTTTTCATTGCAAATCATAATGATGGCAATGGTTACAGAAGGAATTCTAGACTTCTTAATATTCCAGTGAGCACTGTTGGGGCCGGAAGTGGATGAGATGAGATGTTTTATCATTGTCTCCCTTTTTCTTTCATCTTTTCTGCTTTTTTCTCTGTTTTTCCTTTCCTGTTCTACTTACATCGCAGTGTCCATATAATCTGTAAAACTCCCTGCATAATTATAATAAAGCAATTTACACATATAAAACAAGCGGAACACTATGGCGATAGCCCTACTCCTCCACTTGTGAAAGCAAAATTTCTTTTTGTTTTGGCATCAAGACAATTATTCTTATTGCCACATCACCAGACAGGACACTGTAAAAAAAAAAAAAAGACCTAGAACTAGCAGTTACAATTGTTTCAAAGAAAACAATAATTTATGCACTCAGCCGCCATCGCCTGTATGCACACTCACCATGCAAGACTCCACTCCTGAAGAGAATGCATGCTGAGGCTCATTTAAAGTTTGCTGCACAACATTTAGACAGGCCTGTGAAATATGGGAGAATATGGTCTGGTCAGATGAGACAAGAATTGAACTCTTTGGATGTCATAATGCACATGGTGTTAGGCGTTCAAATGGCACGGATTAACTCCCCAAAAACAGCAACAGTGAAGTTTGGAGGTGAGAACATCATGGTATGAGGCTGTTTTTCAGCATATGGTTCTGGCAAACTTCAAATGAATGGAAGGATGAATGGAAAAATGTACAGAGACATTCTCGATAAAAGTCTGCTGCCATCAAACAGGATGATGAAAGATGAAACGTGGGTGGACATTTCAGCAAAACAATGACCCCAAACACAGCCAAAGGAATTCTCATTTGGTTTCAGAGAAAGAAAATAAAGCTGCTAGAATGGCCCATCCAATCAGCTGACTTGAATCCAGTAAAAATATATGGAAAGAACTATCAGAGTTCACAGAAGTTGCCCATGAAACCTTCAAGATTTGAAGACTGTTTGTGTGGAAGGATGGACCAAAATCACACCTGAGCAATGCATTTCGCCATACAGGAGGCGTCCTGAAGATGTCATTCCTTTTGTACAAAATATTAAATGCATTTGATTAAGTGTGTTCAATACTTTTTCCCTGTGCCATTTTACTTTACTACAAATAACTTAATTTGTGGACGTCTATGGTTTGATTTCTTTGTGTGGTGTGTTCAATACTTATTTTACCGTCTGTATCTTCATTCTGTCTCAGTGTCAACTCATCAGTAATTACACACCTGTTAGTGTCTAACACCAGCTTCACTGCCTGGTGTGAATGTGACCATCATCTAAAACTTGACCCCATTCGTTTTTTGCTGAATGCTGGAGGCCAACACAGTTTGGAGTCAATCTCCACAGAGAACTCTGCACCAAATGGAAACTAAATGGTTGTATTTTACAAATAATTCACAAAAGATAAGCTTGGTTTTGCTAAAAACGTTGCTATAATATATGCCCATTTTTATCTTAATGCTTATGTTAGCAATTATACACAGTATGTCAATTATTGGGCGATAAACATTAACTTAGGTAAATAACACTTAAATGATTGAACATTAAATGCACAAAAGGCAAAAATTTGATCTCTGCATTCAGTGTATGCAATAATAGCAATGCATTGCCATTTGTTAAGAAACAAATTTAACAAATTGGTTAACAAACGGATAGGAAGAGCAAAAATGTGACAACGTTGCCAAACAGACTCTCCTTGTTGCAGTAGAACTGCAGATTGACAAGAGTTTCACAGATATGATGTTTTTTATAATCCCCAGACACTGTCTTAAAGTATTTAGGATGATACTTTGTAATGCAAAGTGTGGTGATTTGGCTTCTTACTGATGTGTTACCTAAACCAGTCAATCACCTACATGGCCTGATTTCAGCTGGACTCGGTGTGGTTTACAGCAGCCAATCCCCCCCCAGCCCATGTGTCAGAGCTAAAGTGAGTGCAGCCGAGTGTTTGGATTGCTACTTACAGACCAAACCAGCCCTTCTGTGCACATCGCATCAAGTAATAGACGCTGCCGGTCCTCATTGTTCTCAGGGAAAATCTTGATTACAGCCAATTTCCACCAGTAAAAACCTAAAACTGGCCTCCATGTGTTACTGAGGGCAGATTTCAGATTCACAGAAGCATGAGGGAGGGAGCCTTCATTTTGATGAAACCTTCTGTATTGGATTAATGCAGAAGAAAAATGCAGATTTTAAGAAGGCATTGGTACTAAACTCGTTTTAGAACAATACATTTTAAATCTGTGTTTTTAATTCAGTTTCTCAATAACATTTTCTGAACAGATTGTATGAGAATGTCTACAAATCTTTTTTTTTTTTTTCCTTTTTACAGCACTAGTGGCTCGTTTTTCTGACAGTAGGCTGACAGGAAAGAGGGTATGAGAGACATGCAGGAAAGGACCACAAGCTGGATTCAAACCTGGGTCGCCTGCGTCGAGGGCTAAGGCCTCCGTACATGGGTCGTGTGCGCTAACCACTGCATCACCTGCACGCCCAACAAATCTTAACGGTCTAATTAGTGGTGAAGAGTTTTCATTGAAGGTTAACTGAGGACACTCACTGGTACTGTGCTAACTGGGGATTCACTGTGACATTTTCCCGTTGGCCTTACAGTTGATTTTCCATCTGGAAATCTCTGGGTTATATCTGCTCCATCTACTGCTGTGTCTGTTGAATACATGAAGAGCTTAAATCAACTCTAATATGCAGAATACTGGATTCTGGCAGCTCCTGTTTCCAGTTGGTGGCATTTCACTGTACAAAACTAAGGCAGAAGTTGATTTTAACTGAAAGAGATCCAGTCAAATATGAATGGAAATGTCTACAGGATACCACCATGCAGCACATGTTTTTCGTTTTTTCTTCCATGGAACCTATGAACTCATTCTGTAGCTTGAAATTGCTAAAAACTTTGTGGGGATTATTTTAATGCTGCATTTCTTTACCTCTAAAGTTGGACTGAAAAGTCAGGGAAAGATGTTAAACCTGATATTACTTGGTTGCAGCTGCAGGCTGATTGATGACCAGGGGAATTTGCTCATGGCGAACCTCAGGCTAAACATGACCGAAATACGCTAATAAATGTACTTTATCTAATTTATTATCCTGGAAAATAATGAAACTTTTGAGTGAACATAATCTAACTCTTAAAAGTTTAGACAAATTCTCCCTTTTATTAGACTTCATCTATTTATTGGGAGGAAAAAATATATCACCTCCAAAACTTTTTTTATCTGTTTGTTTCTATAAAGCCACAAGTGAAAGACTTTCTGGGACCCACCGAAAGTTTTTATATATTAATATTTGATTAGTGGATCAGAGAATAGAGGAACTTTTTATTAATTATTAATTATTCTGTGTGTTTAGGAGAGCATTGTATTATTCCTCTTTCACTGAGTATAAATATACACTTTAAATGATAAAAATATCTACAAAACTCGCGTATTCTTGCACATATCTGTTGACAAAATGACTGGAGTTAACCTTTTAATCTGGCTTTAGAGGGCAGATACAAGGAATGAGACTGATTAATACAAAAGAACAACGTAACATTCATTGCATATTTCTCATACAATCATCTTTTGCCAGATGCTCTATATTCTTCTCATCAACTGTACAACAATAAATCCATGGACTGCTGAAAATTATTTTTGGGACTTTTTCCACAACTATATCAATCAGTTTATTACACAGATAAAAAACTCTCTCAGGATTTTTTTTAACTCTGTATTTTTAAAATGTTTTTGAGAAATGGACAGAATAAAACAAGAAATTAAAGAAAAATAATGGTTTTGTTTTATCGGTAATTATGTTTGTCTTGTGATTATTCGGAAAGTAGATATTTTATTCTCAATGAGCTTTGTTTTTTCTCGCATCCTGGGAAGATAAAAATTGTTTTTGTAATTTTTCGTTGTATTTTTGCACTTTGTTTTATTCCTCTATAAATAATTTAGATTATATTCACTTAAAGATTTTTTCATAATAAAAGATAAAAAAAACATATTTTTTGTCTCACGTTAGCCCGTTACACTGTTAGCATAGCTGAAAAAAATAGAACAGCAGTTTTTTTTCTGTCACTTTAGAGAAAGTAGATCCTTGTCCTATTACTTGGAAATTTAGTCAAATCCCAGTATATCAGGGGTAGAGAAGGGTGATAAATGCTCATGAAATAAAAAACAACTTTGGTGTTTTCTCGTTATCCTTGTAGAAATTTACCTGATTTTTTTCTTTCTCTCAGCCTGACTGAACAACAAACATATAGAAACAAAAAATAGACTGAAATACAAGCAGTTTTTTTTAAAGTAATGTGTGTCATGTTTTATTTTTTATTATGACACTTCTTCATTTATTTGATTTGGTCAGATTTTAGGACATATCGCTCACTTCATGATAGGGGGCATTTACTTGTCAGAAACAAAATCTGATTTTTCAGTTTTCAGCTGGCTGGTCACTATTCCTGGGATAATAAGCTGATTATTGTCTGATTGACATCATCAGTCAATTTCATGGTACGTTTAGACATCAGGATTTTGTCTTGCAAAGGCTCCACATGCGAGTTCATATACATGTATGTTTTTTTCTAGCTTTCTTTTATTTGTTTCTTTTTTCATTATAAACAGAAAGCATCCTGATAAAGGCTTGAATTAAATATTTAGCTGTGGAGCTCTTCCTCTTTCTCCTCTTACTTCATCCTGGTGTCATTAAGTGATTTATTCGAGGGCCTGCAGGAACACTGATGGTGCCAATAGGTGTGATTTGGGTACATAGCCCCAACAGCCACCCTCCTCACTTACTCTGCTCCACGTAGTGATTGATCAGCCCAACACACAAGTGTATAAAGAGGAAACACACACACACACACACACAATTTGTGGAGAGGGATGTTTTTGTTTAGGGGAACAATGGCTATTGTAACAGCCGTGCTTTGTGATGAATAGGGAGGCGGCTCCATGGCGACCTGGACGTTTGTCTTGGATTTCTGGCTTTGTCCTCAGTATCCAGCTGTAAACATGTGTGCTAAACAATTACTTTTAAGATCAGATAAACATGTCTAACTCAATTACAGCTTTCTCCTGTAGCGTGAAGGGAAATGCTTTGGTCTGTGTAATATTTATGAAAATGATTTTGTATTTCAGGCTTTCTGCTTCCCTCATTTGTCTGCTGCAGTTTAAATCCAGTAATTATGAAAGAGTCGGATCATCACTTAGGTCGGATTTAAAATCCATTCTCTTCCTAAACACTTCATAAATGCTTCAAGACAGCGGAAAATAGAATAACTGGATAACACTGCCAAATAATATTGGCCGCTGTTTAATAATTAGAATGTACCTTAATGGGGGATTTCATAAGTTATTATTTCTTTTTATATTTTAGCATTAAACTAATACTTAAATTTTTAACACTCTTAAATACCTCAAAGTAATCTTTACACCAAATGCTAATTTCTAGAATAATGTAGTAAAATCTGAAGAGTTGTCAAATTGTCTTCCTTATCATGATCACTTATAGTCTTTAAACTATGACTAAAGTTTTATTTAGTTTGTTGTTGTTGTGCACATTTAGAAGATGGGAATTAGTTATAACCAAACCTATATAATGGTATCAACAAAACAGCATCATTTAAACTCAACTACATTTAGTCAAAGTTGATTGATTATTTAAAGGTAATTTGGGTTTTTGATCTACTTTAATGTTTTACTGAAAGACTCTCCATAGCTGAGCCTCACCAAAACATTTTACAAGTGAATGTTTGTTTAAAAACACAGCTTGTAAATATCTGTCTTAATTACCAAAATCCATCCATCCATCCATCCATCCATCCATCCATCCATCCATCCATCCATCCATCCATCCATCCATCCATCCA
>JAUZNJ010000022.1:475017-516631 GCA_034780135.1 Jordanella pulchra | reverse complement strand
TACCATAAAAAATTCCTAGTTTGTGAACTCCTTCACTAACAATGGCAATAAACCCTATTCTGATTCTGATTCTGAGAGCAAGGTGGATGCTATTGCTAAGATGCTTCGTCCGACAAATGTGGAGCAGCTGAGACAGGTGCTTGGGCTGGTGAACTATGTTGGGAAATTCCTGCCAGGTCTGTTCACAGTGCTGTATCCACTGACTAATCTGCTCAAGAAAGAGACTGCATGGGTTTGGGACGAGCCCCAAGAGCGAGCGTTCAACAAGGCCAAATCAATGCTCATAGCTGCGCCAGCCCTTTGCTACTATGACACCAACAAACTGACAGTGGTCAGCGCTGATGCCAGCAGTTATGGCCTTGGTGCTGCTCTGTTACAAGACCATGAGGGGAAGTTACGTCCGGTTGCCTTTTGCTCGCGCAAACTTACCGATGCAGAGAAGAGGTATTCACAGATCGAAAAGGAGTGTCTGGCGTCAGTCTGGGCTTGTGAACGTTTCGCTCGCTGCATCCAAGGGATGGGCCACATCCGGTTACAAACTGATCATAAGCCACTGGTACCACTGGTCAACTCTTATGATCTTGACAAAACACCTCTAAGATGCCAGAGGCTACTTATGTGTCTTATGAGGTTCAACGTTACAGCTGAACATGTTCCCGGTAAACAGCTCGTAGTCGCCGACACACTCTCCAGACATCCGTTGAAAGACAGTTATGTTCCGGAAATGGAAACACAAGTAAAGGCATATATCAACACTACGGTGGCTCGCAAACCATTCAGCTCACCAAAGCTAGAGGAACTCCGCCAGTCTACACGAAATGATGCGGAGCTTCAAGAAGTAATAATGTTAATCAGAAAAGGGTGGCCTCGCAGTACGCCAGAGAACTCACTACTGCACGGATACTATACAGTCAGAAGTCACCTATCAGAGTTGGATGGGCTGGCCCTTTATCATGGCCGCATCGTAGTTCCAACAGCACTCCGAGCTGCTGTTTTAGACCAACTACACACAGGCCACCAAGGCCTCACCAAGTGTCGTGAGCAAGCTAAGTTGACGGTGTGTTGGCCGAAGATTGGTGTGCAGATCACAAGCAAAGTGAAGTTCTGCAATTTTTGCAGAGAGCACAAACCTACACAGAGACATGAACCACTGATGACTACATCACTGCCCAGTGGTCCATGGCAGAGAATTGCAGTTGACCTGTTTGTGCTTGAGGGTAAGACGTATCTGGTTGCTGTTGGTTATTTTTCCAGGGACATTGAAATTGTTTCCCTCACCACTGCTTCCAGCACTCAAGTTATCAACAAGCTCAAACACATGTTTGTGAGATGGGGCATCCCGCTGGAAGTTGTCAGTGACAATGGGACACAGTTTACATCAACAGAGTTCCAAGAATTCAAGCAGAGGTATGGGTTCACTCACATAACCTCAAGCCTCCACTACCCACAATCTACTGGAGCTGCAGAAAGGGCTGTTCAGACTGCCAAGTATGTCCTTAAACAGCCTGACCCCTGCTTAGCCCTTATGAGTTACCACTCCACACCAGTAGCGGCAACAGGTTCCATTCCAGCGCAACTTATGACTGGCCGACAGATCCGCACCACTGTTCCTGTCCTAGAAAAAACATTGATGCCAAGCGCAGTAGACCCAGACCTAGTCTACGTAAAGGATGCCAAGGCCAAAGATTCTTACAGATTCTTCTACAACCGCAGATATTCAGCTCGCCCTCTTCCTGACCTTCTCCCTGGTCAAAGTGTAAGAGTGAAGCTTGATGGGGAAAAAGGGTGGACAACGCCTGTGAAAGTCATCAGCAAGTCCAAGGAGCCGAGATCCTACCTCGGAGAAATAGCCAACGGAAGTGTGACCCGTTACAACAGACGTCACCTTCAGGAGGTTCCTGGGACTGATGTTCCTGCAGCACAACACATGGCCGAGTCTGCAGTGCCTCAGCAGGACTGCAGATCCCAAGCTACAGAGACTGCCATTCCTCCTGAACCATCATCAAATCAGCCGATAGCAAGCCCTCCTTTAGGATCCTCCTTTCCGCCTTCTGCTCCTGTGAGAACAACTTCCAGGGGACGGGAAATAAAACTGCCTCTGAGATTCAGAGACTGATGAGGTTCAAAAAGGGCATAATAATCCCTATCAGGACTGAGGGTAGTCTACCCCTGTGATGTCCTGTATTGTTCCATATAGACTTTGATATGACGATTTTACTTTTTTTTTAAATATTTGAGTTAAAAAAAAAAAAAAAAAAAAAAAGCGAAATAGGGGATAAAGAAAGAATGTGAGAAACTTGTTCTGTAAACATCTGAGGTTCATGGTGAAAAAAAATAAAATAAAAGCCTTTGGGAGAGATGTAACAGCTAAAGATTAAGTTGAATGGCGTAGTTAAGAATGTACTGCTGATAGATTGCATTAACTTTGCAAATGTTCGAGATCTTGCTATGTTCAACTTTAAAGGAAGGGAGATGTTGTGAGATTAGTTCCTATTGTATATCTCAAGTAGTAGTTTGGTCTCCTGACCACTGGGGTTGCTCTGGGGAGATAGGGTTATCAAAAGAAAGGGGTTGGAAGGTGAGTTAGTTCATGTTGTTACTCCATGCTGATACCTTGTGCTACAGCTAATAAAAGCAAGTACGACTTTCCAACCGGATAGCTTCTCCTGTCTTGCCTCATAACATGACACCCGTCTGCAGCATCCCTCTCTCGGAATAGTTTTGTGTGAAGTACCTGTGGCTCTGATGGCGTTTTTTTGGTCTGTTTTATTTGGCAAAAGGTTCACTTTATTTGTGTTTATCTGACTGTGTTGATCTTCATTCCCCAAATAAATGAAAATAATTTATTATTATCTAGAGACTATTAACAATAGGAGTTTAAATACAGCAGTGTTTTAATGCGGTGACGTCACGAGTACGCTTCGGTTCCAATTGACACAGATCTGTCCTGCATGCTCCTGTTCTCCCCGAGTCCATACTTTTGGCGTTCTTGTGAAGAACGTACTTGGCGAGAACACAAGTCCATACTTGCGTTTTTGAGAATTGAGAAACGGCCATGGTTTTGGACATCAAAGTACTTCAGTGTGATTTTATGGGTCAAACACTGGAGTAAAAGCATTTGGTACATTTGGAGAGGTTTGGAGACGCTGGTGGCATCAGAATTTAAAAGTCCCATAACTCTGACACTGTTATAGCTAGAGGTCTGACATTTTTTGCACTTCTTGTTGGCATTTCTTTGTTATTGCTATTCTAAAAAGACCTATTATTTTCGAGAGAACCCCCCCAAAAAAAGTCGTGTTTGAACTGTTGCAGTTTAGACCGTGCTTTAGTCACACTATTCTCATTTATATTTTAAGAAACTAGAAGATGAAATATTTCAAACTATGTATCACACAAGTAATTTGGCCTTACAGTTTCATAGTTATTTGCTTTTCCATTTGGGTATGGAAAATAGGCGAGGGTTACTTCAAATTAGGTGGATGTTATGAGGTTAACATTTTTCCCTGTTTGTTACTGCATGATAATAATGTTATTACTACTAAGCCATTAAGTGTTTTATTTTGAAAGCCTAGAGAGGTTACTAACAGGAAGTTATATCTCACCAATCTGTCTAACTGGACAATCATTGGGCAGCGGCTGGCTCACTGGTTATGCCTTATACACATACGAGGGAGGAGAGCAGGGTGCTGCTTTATGTAGATTTAGCTCCGAGAGAAGGGGACGCCCAGTTCAGACTCACCGTTGATAGAAATAATAATGATTAAAATTGATTTTTTTCAAAGTTGAATTTATTAAGGCCAATTTTGGCGTAGTATTTTATACTAGTTTATTTATTTATTATTTTTTTTGATGCTGTAAATGTTGTCTTACTGATCATTATAAAAGGCAGAAGAACGAAGGTATGTTTTTGTATGTAAAACAATATGAATCTGATAAACAAAGTTTGGTGTTTCTTCTCTTAGCAGGTTAAGCTCCTTCCACGTCTGCTTGTCATCAGGTCTGGCCGGGCTTTTCAAAGGCTGACTGTGAAGGAACGTACATATCGAAAGTCTGCGTGTCTGCAGATCCATCAATCCATCTGTTTGAAATCACTGGGTGCCTGTAAACAAAGCCCGAGTAGATATGCGGGCTATAAGGCGATATCAGGTGTATACTGGTACTGGTATTCTTTAGTGCAATAAATAAATGTTTAACAATCCGATCAGAATGTGGATGGGTGGAGCCGGAGCGCGGAAATGTGTATAATTTGGCTTTATTTACTAATGCTGATATAATGACCTGAAAACATTTTGAATATATTTTTTATATATTCAGATGATAAAGTGGTACACCGGTGCTTTTACATTTACTTTCATAAAGAAATGTTTAGTCAGAACTTTTCAAGGGATGAAAGTGCTTCATTTCCATAGCCAAATTATAATTGTATTAAAATGTAATAAGTGAAGGATTGTTTATCACAAATGAAGCAACACATATTTAAATATATGTAGAATTAAGTAAATGGGTTCAAAATCATTCATTATAATGTAGCTACTATACATTATTAATCACATCTATTTTAGTGACTTATACTTTCTGACAGACTGGTTTTAGAGATATTTGATAATTCTATATTTAAATACGTCTATGTTGCCTCCTTGAGCCCCTGCTCCATTCATCTCCCTCTTTTAGTGCTTTGCTCACCACCTTGCCCGCTGTTTGCAGTCAAAGGGCCCATGACAGCAAGGTGGCAGCTTTGGTTTTGTCAGGCTGCCCCAGTGCAGCAGTGGCTCCAATTTAGCTTGCTAGCATCAGCGTGTGAATGTGTGGGTGATTGACTAAATGTAGTTCAAAGGACTTTTGGGGTAATTTGACCTAATAAAGCAGTATATAGGTGTAAACCATTCATCATTAAGATTTCCATTCATATCAGCTTAACATTTTTGATATTTTTTTCTTACATACACATCAAAACAAACCACAAAGTATATTATTTGAATTTAATAAAGCCTGACTCAAGGTAGATGTTATTACTTTTATTAGTATTTATAACAGTTAAGTGCCACACTCTTACTTTAGAATAAAAACAGTTATTATAGCTTAACTTAAATTACCACAAAATTAAAAAAAAATACTCTAAACTATTTATTGTATTGAATATTGCTATTTTTGCCCTGCACTGCCCTCGTCATAGGGGCAGTTTTGTTGAACTCGTTGTCATGGTTACACTTTTGCCATGGTTACACCTTAAGAGACGGTCTCAAAAGTTCGCTTACTTTTTCGAAATATATGCACAACTATTTTCCAGTGATTGGATTTACTTTTTTAGTAGGCTTACTGAAATGGTAAGTGAATAAATACATTTATTTATTCTTTAACGCCACAGTTTATGCTAGCAAGGTGAATCCAGTTAGCTTATTGTGTCAAATCCTTTCACGGGGAAAATGCACTAAAAAGCGAGTCGTTTGAAAGCGGCTTGATCCAGAATGACCCCGACATGACTTCAGTGGCTTCCTTTGACGAGGCTGGAGAAACACAGCAAAGCTTCATCTTCGGGAACAGCGGGGTGAACGTAGTCAGGAAACACATTCAGAACACAGAGCCCACTTCCACAGAGATGGTCTGTCTGCGGAGATCCAACCTCACGTGTGTTCCTGAAAGTGTCCTGAAGAACTGCTTCCTCACGGTCAGTCCACTATTGATGCATTCCTCTGCTTCATAGCGCCTCTTTATAATAACAGGACTCCTGTTACTCCTCAGTATCTGAGTCTGGAAGGAAATCAGATTTCCAGCATTCCCGGACCAATGTTCTGCAGCCTGCCTCGGCTGCAGTGGCTGGACCTCAGAAAGAACCGTATTACATCACTTCCGGCTGAAATTGGGTCACACAGGTCAGGCCCTAAAGCATTCCTTTACAAGAACTGTAGTTTCATTTGTACAGCGTCTTACAAAGGTTTCAATACTCACTTAAATTATCCAAATTCATTCAGTTTAGTTGAGCTGTGCTTTTTATCAACAGAAAAAAAACATGTTAGTCTAGCTGTTCTCTTTAGGCCTAATGGGTTTGTTTTTGATGGATGAGGAAAAAAAAGGAGCGTCTATGAGAGAATTGTATGGCTCATGTACATCAACCATTGAAATTCATATTTATTTTGTGTAAAGTATTTATTTTAACTTTGGGATAATTAAACATCATGTAAGGAGTTATAAAACGACCAAGCACGTTTTGTTGTGTCACAATTCTCAGGCAGTTTCCATGTGTGTTTGGGGTCATTGTTGTGTTTAAAATGTTCATCTAGGTCAGGAAGAAGAATTTGGAGGTAGTCCTTCCTCTTTGAGAACCAGTAATGCTGAGTCACATTATGAAACTGCCACCACCATGCTTGATAGTCAGTGTTTCTTGGTGGCTCTTAAACATCCGGAACAATTATCTTTCAAATCTAACCCTGCTTAAGTAGCGTTGCTCCATCAGGACAGTGCTGCCAAACACACAGTAGCATACGGTAGACTAACATAACTCAAAAAGTTGGATTTGTTCAAGGGATCAGACCAACTGAAACAATCACTCCTGTTTTTGCCAAGAAAAGCGATTAAATATTATTCTGCCAGAACTGTGGCAGAGGCTTAAAAAAGTGTCTGATTGACAAACAGTTTTCTGAGAAACAGTAACTGATGTAACTGCCTGTGTGAGCTGGTAAAAAACCCACAATAAAGTCAAACATGTTCATCCAGCTCTTGTTGTTTTAATGTTCACTGCAGCTGCTGAATCAGTCCATGTTGTAAAAAGTAAAGCTGGCATCCATAAGATAAAGCCGTAAACTTTTTACACAATGTTTTACAGTTCATATCGAACTTCACTGTACTCTACTCCACCCCACTCTGAACATTCCCAGCAGGGCTGGAAAAGCAGTGAAGAAAAAGTTTGACAACTGATGGGGCTGAGTGGAGAGAGACATAACTCGTGTTCAGTATTGTGCAAAAAAACTGTAGAAGTTTTTCAAAAGTGTTCATTAAAAGTGAATTTAGGATCTCGTGGGTTTGGATTTTGGGTTGTATCTGCAATTATCTTTGAAAAATAAAAAGGCAAGAAAGTTTTATCTCCCCCGAAGGACAAAAACAATTAGAGTTAATAATAAAAAAAGAAGATCCCTCATCAAGTTGTGTAATCTTTATAAAGTGTTTTTTGTCAGTGTTTATTATTAGATAGCCATCATTATACAAAAGGTTTGTCCACTTTATATTTAATGCTTTTACTTAATCAGTGTAACTGGATTCATTTCCTTGATTAAATCACTAACAGTGATCTGGGATTATTATGCTGACTATGTGATGATCCCTGATCAAATAAAGGATAATCTTCACCGTTGTGTATTCTATAATAGAAATGAGTTTTCCTCAGACTGTAGAAACGGTCATTGTGCTTTCAGTCATCCTTTAACCCGTAATTCTGATCATGCAGGTCTCTAAGAAATCTTGCACTTGAGGCCAATCCTATCTCAGAGCTTCCAGCAGAGCTGGGTGAGTTCTCTTCACTCACATGAAATTATGAGAAATCTCTTTGAGACCAAAGTTTTCTCTTTTGTTTTATTGCTGTCTCAATCAAACTTCCTTCCTAATTTTCTCTGTTAAATCGGCAGTTTTTGTAATAAAGGTTTTCTTAAAACTGATCACTCAAGACTTTTTTTTTATCCAGTTGCACTCAACAAAGCAAACTCAATCATGCAGCAGTGCTCAGAACCGTGGAGAACTTGGATCGAAGTGCCTTGCCCAGGGGCACATCAACATGTGAAGAAGCTGGAAATAAATCCACAGCCTTTGGATTGCTAAACTATTCATCCCACTCAGCCAGAGTTGCTTCCCTGCTGCTCTTCAATGTCTGGCTTGTAAAACCAGTGTGGGCAACATACAAACTTCATTTTCCTTTGCCTTGCAGGCAGAGTGATTACACTGAGAGGCCTGAACCTGAGGGACTGCCCCATTCGTTTTCCTCCTAAAGAGGTTTTGCATCAGGGATGCCGCAGCATCTTGCAGTACCTGAGGACCGTTCTGGCCCAGAGAGAAGCTACAGAGAGGAAAAGTCTTCCAGGTGAATCAAAGGCACCTTAGCACGGCTCACGCTCCCTAACCATCTGCTCTTTGTCAAAGACAGGACGGCTGGGAGCAAAAATAGCTCCCTGCCCTGGTACCACTTCACTAGCGTGACTTGTGTTCCCTTGGAGACAGCTTGTGCTGCTCAGCTCACTCCCTCTCCAATTTTTTTCCTTCTCCTCACCATCCAGCTTCCAGCTCTGTAATATTTTTAGCAGGGTGGAAAATGATCGATTACCAGTGGGTCCTAAACAGGAGCGCTCTGTAACTGAACTCTGCAGCCCTAGACAGCCCTCCACAGGAGCTGCAGCTGATGCACAATGAACAAAGCCAGACCTGATCGGATCATTTCTCCCCCAGTTTACATGGTTATTAATGGAGGCGGAGCTCCAGTCTTCAGAGGGAAAGCTGTTCTTATTAACTGTTACAGCTCAGAGTGACAGTCTAGTAATCCTCTGTTAAAAGTGGAGCCCTTTTTACACACTATGTAGTGTCATGAAGCCCGTTTGAGTGCAGTTCTCCTACCTGTGGTTTAAAGAAGCTTTTGATATGTTTTGCTCTCTAGTTACACCAGATATCCTTGAGTTTTTGCCAGCATCATCTGCTCCAATAACGCACTCGTAGCTGCCATGCTTGTTTCTTTGGCAGCTGATGAGCAGCTCCAGCTGCTAGAGCTTACAGAGTCCAGTGTGGAGGAGCAGGATGAGTCAGCGGACGAGGAAGGGCTGCAGCGGTTCAGGGAACTCAGAGACGAGTTGAAGGCACTGGAAAAAGCAGAGATGGCATCAATAGCGAACAGTAAACGGAAGTCTCAGCTTCTTCCTGCAGACAACAGGTGGGTAGATGTTTATAAATAGGAAGAATCAAGTTAATGGGGCTTGAAGTCGCTCCCAAAAGCATTTAAATTATATGTTCCACACTTTAGGGCAATCACACTAATGTGGCCTTCACTGGCCCAGTCCTGCACTTCTGCCCTTGCATACTTCAATTGTGCTTTCCAAGTGCATAGTGTGTCCCAATTCTCCACACCTCTTTGGCCCTTAAACTATACTTGAACTAAACACTCATCTGTAAATTGTCCACAAATCACTAATAGATACTTTCTGTTCTCTCAATCAATATTCAATCAATAAATATCCACAAACTTCCTCTTTATTGATTCATTTGCAACAAAAAGCCAGTTTTCATCAAAGATTGGTGAGTAAGGGAGCATTTTTTTGCTCCCTTACTCACCAATCACCAATCAAAATTTGCTTTGATTTATTTGATGTTAATGGTAATTTTTGGAGTATTTACCCAACTTAAATAAACACAACTTAAAATGCAGTGAATCACAACATAATGAAACATCCAAAGCCATACCTCAACCCTTAAATGCAACTAATGAAGATCATTCTGTTTAAATTCATCACATTTTCCATCACAGTTTTGAACTGGCTCAAAGGTTCTACACTGACTGTCTAAGTTGGCCCTTTTGATTATCAAATATTAATTGCTGTAAAAGGAAAGTATTCACACCTTCTTCAAGTCATTTTTTTTATTGAATTTTAGATCATTCTCTATTAAAACAATAAATTGTCAGCGTATCCCCCTCCTATATATTCTAAAATGTAGTTATATAATAAGTTATTTGTCTGAGTTTTTCTCGTTTAATTTGAAAACAGGGTGAAAAGAATTAAGCTCCAAAGGTTGTGCTAAAGAAAATATTGGTTTTCGGTTGTAATTTTCACAATTATTATCATAATAGTTCATATTTTTCTGGAAAAGTTTGAATACAAAATAATTTCTTGTTGGAGTTTTAAATTCATTTTTTAGCAGTGACATTACAAAAACAGGGATTGGTTTTCTCACCTTTGCTGTCTCCATTAGAAGTACTGCCCCAATTCTCCAGATTTTGCGTGTGTGTAATGTGCACACTCAAACCCTTAAGGTGCACACTTCATAGAGGGGCCTAGGGTTCAGTGTGAGTATTGGGACTGGGCCACTGACTGTCACAGGACTTACCAAGCAGCAGGTGCAGGTTTCCATCCAGCACAAACGTGTCACATCAACTGTTGGCAGAGTGGTGGGCAGCTGATCATTTGGGTTCGTTTTGCACAGGCAGTAAGATGTGGACCTTGCCATTATAGATTAGACCACAAACTCCTCCGTATGGCAAAGTCTTCTAGATTCAAACTGGAAGAAATCCATCTGACAGCTGAAACTTAACTTAAACTGGGTCTTCATCAAGCAACAAACCAAAACACAGCAGCAAATCTACAACAGAATGGCAAAAAAAATATATAATACGCTGTGTGAAGAGAAACACCTGGAGCTGAAAAAACCAGAGAGTAGGAAAAGTTCCTTCACATTGATGTAATTAAAGTCAGATGGAAACAGCTGATGAGGGTTGATGCTCTTAAAGGTAGTGAAGGCGGGGGGGGGGGGAGATCATGGGGTTTAACCTATTTTCTTTACTCACAGCTGTTCCATATTTGGTTTAGTGTTTATCAAACAGTAACATAGTAGGAATGTGGTACATATATTTATACACATTGAACATGAATGGTTTTAGAACCTGGTAAAGACCACCAACAGACCTGAGACTAAAATATATCCCTTAGTGTTGTCATTTCAAGATAATCATAGGAATCCTTGAATTCTAATATTTATCATAGAATTTTATTTTAATAGAAGTTATTTACAAAGCACCTTACTGCAGTGGCGGAGCAGAGCAAATGTGCAGCAAACGCAAAAAATCGACAAGCAGGAGCATAAACGACACTCAAAACGTATGCAAAGTAAAATACTGCTAGTTAAGAAAAGCTGCAAATGAGCTCCGGGTAACAGAAGTCCTCCTCACCACTAGAGGGAGATCTCGTAACATCACTAATATTTTGTGTGTCTTTGCAACATGTTTCCATTTTGCTGCTCTCTATTTTCTGTTTCTGCATTTCTCTTTGGCCGCATTTGTTTCCTTTGCTTTAATTTTGTGTGTTAGCCTATTTTTTGTGTTTGCTATTCTCATATTTGCTATATTTTTTGTTTTTGCTGCATTGATGCATTACTAGTGCTGCACTGTTGCCCACTGTAACCTTAGACCTTAAGAGCACTCCTATAGTTTTTTTTAGTGACACTATTTGAAAACAGTTCATGGTTCCGATCTCTTCTAAAATAAGTCTCCTTTAGTTCGAATTAGAGTTCAGATTTCCTGCTGCCGTGGATTCTGGGAACAACACAAATCTGTTACAAAAAAGGGATTAATCATATCTTCCGTCTGATGTAGTTTTTATTGTTAGATGACTTTCATGATGTACCCAGTGTTCAATCCCAAGTGTCCGGCATTGAAGCTAAAGATCACAGCAATGACAAAAACTTTAAATATCACCTGTAAGATCTGCACATGTCACCATGTTGGCTTCTTCTGTCCATTCTTAGTTTAGGAGTTTTTCATTTGAGTAAAAAGACATTCCTTAAATTATGACAATTTCATTTAAGAGAAGTGGTTAGGGAATGTGTATTTTTAGGCTCTTATGTTGGTCGGCATTTAGCTGGATTATGTACACCTGGCTGGATGTGACTGCATCTATTGAGCCTGGCTTGGCTTTTGTGAAACAGATAAAGCCAGAGTGCAATCTTCATCACTGGTTGATCCCAACTTGATCTATTTTCCTGGATTTTTTAACTCTGATTTGTAAAATAGGCCTCAGGTGTCGGTAATCAAGCTAAATGCAGATCTGTAGCTTTTTCTTTAAGAGGCCATGAGGTCTATCACAAGTTCATGGATTCAGCAAACAATAATGGATCCACTAAATGCATAAAATGCCTAAAATACATATTTACCAACCACTTCTCTGAATTAAAAACCTTATAACTTAAGGAGTTATAATGAACTTGTCATTTTCCCACATTAGTTGTCATGTGTGGGAATTTGACAACTAAAAGATTTGTTTCCTATTTGCTTTAACATTTCACACCTTCCCCAGAATTGATGCCAGCAGCATATCTGTCCCTTAAAAGCTAAAACAGGAAACATCTTGTTCCACCTACGTCTGTGTTTAGCATGGCTCTGCCCACATAGGTAGGAAAAACCCAGAACTCCTTTCTACTTTCTAGGTATTTCTAACACATCGCTGTGTTATATTCATGCAGTCACAGCAAGGAGCAGCTGGATCTGTTTGCACAGCAGAGAGCTGTAATGCTGAAGGACTGCGTGTAGGAAGGATCTAGCTTACTGCTTCTTTTCAATGACATTCACCACGGGAGGGAGCAGAAATAACTATTTTCCAAAGGTGTCCTCTCTGAGGCGTGTTGGAACAATACATTTAGCTTTTGTTTTGTTTTATATTTCAGGAAAGGTTTGTCTACAAAGGTCGACATATTTCCTGAGCTTCATCTGCGTGGCTCTCAGTACCACAGGAGGTCAGAACAGAGAGGAGAAGCTGCAAGGAGAGAGCTGAGAGAGAAACAGGCTCTGTTGGAGAAGGGGAGAAAGTGGGCTGATGTTAACTTCTGTTTGCTCACATTTTACTCAATGTAGACTTCATACTTTTAGTTTTGCATTCATGAATTATTTTCAAAATGGATAGATAAGCTATTTTCTTTTGTTGTCGCTGCAGGGATGCACTTGAAAAGTGCTGTAAACAAGCCAAAATAAGAGGAAGACAAAGAAAGGGTCAGGTATGTGAGATACAGAAAGTCTGTTTGCACTCGTTAACCACCAGGGGGCACTATCTCTCCATCTGTGCCTGTGATGCAGCGAGTTAACCAGAAAACATGTTCACAGATATTTAGGCTCCTACAGATTATAACACTGATCAGATCACAGGAATGGAACACATGCACTTCAGAGTCATATTTACAGCACAGGGTAGTATTTTTCTCCAATAATGATTTCTAGAGCTTTTGAATTTTAACATCAGACAAAAATATATAAATAAAAAATCAGTTTTCAAAAGCTGGTTTTCAATTATGAGGAAAAAGGTCAGCCTGGCACCATGTAGGAAACATTGTTACTTTCTAAACCTAATCACTGGTTGTGCAAACACAACAATCACTGAATATATTTGTGGTAACCTGCCCTTAGTCTTTAATGTTATTTGCAGAACTGTTTTAATTTGGTCATGCTGGGAGATTTTTAAACACGGATAGCTTGTTTAAAATGATGTTACCTGTCAAAGTCCAGACTTGGGCAGGTAGTGAAATCATTGTCAGTTGGATATTTCTCCATATTGGCTATAATACAGACCGTTATAGGAGGTCCAATCTTTCATTTTGGAAAAACAACAAAAATAAGAGTAATCTTATGAAACAGTTTTAATTGAACTGAATTTAAAATGGCTTGGCAGTTCTTGACTGACAGATGTTTTACTTCAGGTTCTGTTTAAGTGATTCCCTGATCCTGAATGTATCTGAGCAGTCAGACTGGCTATGACTCTTAACCCTTTAAAGCCCGAACCATGAAATAATTGACAGAAAATTCAGATTTTTTTATATAAAAGTTGTCATTGAATTCTATGAAAATTATAAGAAAAAAACCCATAAATTTTGTATAAGTTGAATTTGATCATTATTTGCATAAATTTTGATACATTAGGCATTTCCGTATAATCTTTTATACATTTTCTGTTCCCTACATATTTCTGATTTATTAAGTCTGGTTCTCAAAAGCAAAAATATCCCAATGATGATGCAGAGATCACAAAAATTCATGCATCAAATATGATACATTTGGCTTTAAAGGGTTAAAACTGATCTCAGTCTGTCAAAAACAGTGTACTTAATAACTGTTTTTTTAGGATTTTAAAAGTAGGTCTAGGACTAATTTACTCAGGAATGTACTCTTCATTTACCCAGGTGTGATATGTAAATGTAATTAATGAATTCAAGCATTTAAATGTGACAAAAAAGCAAAAACCAGAAGTCGGTAAGAAGGTGAAGACTTTTGGATCACTTTAGGTTGATTGTTTTCAGTGACATGGCCATCAGCTATAAATGTTAATCCTTTTATATACTAAATAGTTAAACAGAGCTCGCCAACATCTGTGGAAATGAGTACTATAACTGCAGAAATAAATTTAGATTATAAGCCAGCATCAGTCTGTTATGTTGCTGCTCTCTGTCTGCAGCTTTAAGTTGCATCTTGTCTTTGTTTTCCAACCATAGAGCAGATCTTTTATACATGGAAGCTCTGCAGTCCAAATTCAGACATTATAATCTCGTTCTATTCCAGGAAACCTATTCAAAATGTCATCTAGAGGGCAGCACAGAACCTTCACAGGAGCAGGTGTTTTGCTTGACTTCAGAGGTGGACAAGGACAGGTAAGGTCGATTAAAAAGAGAACACATCCCTAAGATCCTCTACCTGGGTTAATTTTTGAATAGGAACTGGGCCTGCTGGTTAGTATTAATTCTGGATATTCATTGGGAAGTTCAGTAAGCCATAAGGCTGTGCCACTATGTTGATAATTATGCAGCATGTGGTCTGGGATCTAAGGACTTGCATTGGTTAAAATGGTAGATAGAGACACCTAGTGGACAAAAAGAGGGTATGCACGCCTCAAACTGAAGTTTTCTTTGCTTTTTTCTTTTTTTATCCATAATCTGTCTTTAAAAAACAGAACGTAGAGTAAGATTTCCCAGCTGCTGCTCTGTTTTCACAGATAAAATCACTCTAAACACTCTGCCGTTCACCATTATACTGTAGTAACTCAGAAACATCGAAACTACCCTCTTCAAATTACCCATTCTGATCTGTTTGTCGCCTTTAGATCATCTCGGAAGCCGGAGCAGCAAATCTTGACTCACCTTAAGAGGAAGCCGGAAAAACATGTGAATCCCAGGAGCACTATGACCCAGCAGAGGGGAGTTATAGAGCAGGATGTGGAAGAGGTTAGCACCCAGAGCCATGAGCTACAGAAACAAACCATCTGAACTGAATTCAGATCTCATTGATCTAATTTTTTACCTCCGCCTGACCAACAGATCAGGAAGATACAAGCACGACTTCTTGAAAGGAAAAACATGGGAAGATATTCCGAAAAGTCTTTCACCTTCTACAGAGCAGACAGCTGGCCCAACATCCTGTTCAAATGACCGGGATAACCTACTATATGCTTGAGTTTAGGAGTTTAAAGACACTCAAAACCACTTTAAAAGATTGCTCCATCATTACTGTCCAAAATGATATTTTTAAAATAAATTCATGAAGTCTGCTTGTTTTCTGGACTTTTTTTCCTCTATCTTCACAACGCAGCTTCTCCATTTTACAATCTGTGTACGGTTAGAATTTACAGATCTTAGCTAAAGGACAATTATCCATAGCACACAAAGAAGTCAACCTCTGAAAAACTCAAAAAACACCCAGCAGTAAATGAAGGGTTTGCTAGTGGCCTACCAAAGTCTGGACCTAAATCTGACTGAAACGCTGTGAGTCGACTTTGAACGTTTAAAACCTCTCCAATGTGGCTTATTTAAAACATTTCTGAAAAGAAAGGAAGGACAACATTCCTTAACATCGATGTGAAATACTAAGCAGGCAGCAAGTAATCCCAAACCCTTGTTATCAGTCCTCACTGCTAAGGGTGGGGCCAGGTTGGTTTTGTGGTATGCGTCTCACACTCTACTGGTACGCCATGCAGCGTAAACATTCAGTGTAAGGAGTAAGCGTTAATTGAAGAAAGCTGCGATTTAGGACATTATATCTTCCGAAAGTAAGAGTACTATGGAAACCAGATATCTATACTCAATGTAAGATGTATGTAAGAAAGTGTTCTGGTCATTTCTATAGATCCCTGCCTTAACACACCTGGGGTTAAATAAGTGGATCACTAGCAGGGATCTGTAGAAGCTGACGTTCTCGTAATTATCGTTTTCTATAAGATGTGTACAGTTTTTCTTCATATATATTTTTATTGACATTTTATGAGGTTATTTTTATACTTGTACTCCTGCTATAGCACGAGTTACCCTTTAGAAAATAGGTTTAATCTATTGTAAACCAGTAAGTAAAGGTTATTATATATAAAATGTCAATGAAAACAAAGCTTAGATTTGCAGCCTCATTATTGATGGCATCATACTGCCACATATATAAAACTCCTTAAGTCGTTTGCCAAAGACTTGAACATCATTTCATAAAATCTCCATTAACCCTTTAAAGCCTGAACCATTAATAATAGACAGAATATTCTGATTTTTTAAAGAAAAAAAACATACATTTTGTTGGTAAATTAGATTATTACTTGCATAACTTGTGAACAATAGGCATTTCCATATAATATTTTATCAATTTTCTGTTCCCTACATATTTCTGATTTATTAAGTTGGGTTCTCGACATCGAAAATATCCCACTGATGATGCAGAGGTCACAAAAATTAATGCATGAAATACATTTGGCTTTAAAGGGTTAACTATCCATTACAAGAGCAATATTTATCATTAGCCGTTTCTACGTATTTTCATTTAAAAAATCTTATTGTGCAGTCTTTGGCTCTTCTTTTTTAAGGCCCTTCTAATTTAAAATACATTTTTTTTGTCATTTGTTTAATTTTAAGCATAAATGTGCCACAGATTTAACAACCCTGACGCCATTTCGCCAAACTTCACGCCAAATGCTTTTTAAAAATATATATAAAGAAACGTTTTTTGGTTGTTTTTTCCTACATGAATTTCTAACTCCGTATTTTATAATCATATTTTCCTCTACTTGCAAAGACAGCATGGTCGCCATTATTCTCTCTGTATAAATCAATTAGGGTGAGATGAGTGGTAATAAACGGCTTCAAACGTCGCAGAGTGAGGCAGAGAAAAAGGCCAGGCCTTGTTTGGGAAGATTTTTTTTTCTCTCCTGTAGCACACAGAGCGTGATGTCAGTGGTGGCAGCGCTGTTGTAATGGACTTGGTGGGGGTGATGGCGTCATTTTCTACCCTAGCGTAGCCTCCTGCTCTTGATAGCGAAGGGGAGACGGATCCTAGGCCGACGCGACCGTGGCTCCCTTGGCCGGGACCGAGTACCGCGGAGTCGGGCAGTTCACCCCGGGAAACATGGAGGCTGCGGACGAGGAGCTGCGGGCCGGCTCTCGGGTACCTGTCACTATCGATCATGTTGTTAACGACACGCTGGTAGTGACGCTGACCTACCGAGAAAGGAGCTACACGGGGATATTACTCGAATCTAACAAAAAGTGAGTAACGTTTAGGAGTTTTCATTTATCTCGGAAATTACATATAAATGTTTTTGTCATAGCGTGCTAACGGCTAACGTAGCTTGGTGCTAAGCGAAATGCTATCTCTTTAGCTTTGTAGCAGCAAACTGGGCCTTCAGATAAAAGACATGGGTTATTGTAGCTGACAGGGGAGCTAACGGCTAACTTGGTGGCTAATCATAAACTAATATTTTACTTTACTTTACGAGACAGCAAAATAGCTCAATGTGTTGCTGTAAAAATATATATTTCACATTAGCTGTCAAGACAGCGCAGAGATTAATAACTTATATTCTACAGCCTCTACTGTTACTGAACTCATCAATAGCTTATTGTTAGCCTTATCAAATGCTGAAGAAGCTAAAAGCATCTGAATAAAGACAGTTGGGTGAATCAAATATTGATGACTTTATTCAAAATACAATTAATGTAAACTATTATCTCTGCTGACAATATTCTGAGGAATAAAGTGAATGTTGTAAATTTGTGATAGAGCCCTGATATAGGCAGGGACTTGCAGTTCATAGCAATCATGGAAAATTACTAAAACATGCTTTGATGAATTATTTATCATGTTTGACCATTTGGCTTTAATCAAGGCTTAATAACCTGTGACCTTTTCTGTTGTTTGGCATTAAAGGGCCTGGTTGGGACTATGAAGCACAGTCCTAGTTGTAAGCATAAGGAAATAAAAAGGGTTAGGAACATTTTGACATTTTTAAGATCTGATTTTCTTTTTTTCTTTTACTGTTTGCCATCAGTGTCAGCTCTGTGTTGCTCACCTTAAAAGCCACGGGCTTACACTATTTATAGCCTAGCAGAATCAAAATCTGACCAGCTTTGGCCTTTCTTTATGCAACAGCTCAAGCTGCTGAGAACAACCCACCCAGATGTGGGAAAAGAAGGCCTTGAAATAACCTAAAATAGACCTCTATTTCAGGCCTTGTCAGTTTGACTCGTTCTTCCTTTCAAACTTAAAGAAAATCATTTCCTCACATTGTTTGTTTTCGTTGCCTTTTAAAAATAAACTGGTATAGTTGTATTATTCAAACTAATCTCCCACTATCTGGTTGCATTGAGCGCAACATGAAGTGGCACCAGCTTTAGTGAATCACTGCTTATCATATTGTGCGTCCTTGTGCTATGTTTAACAGGCACGGCCTGTTCCCTGTAACAGGCAGCACTGTTTGTGCGCTGTCAGTCGCAGTGGAGGCTAATATTTGGCAGCTTTGGGGGCGCGTATAGAAAGGTTTGAGAGGAGCAAACATCACCAGGAGACTATAATTCACAGAACCCTGCCAGCTCCTTCTCTTGGGGGCGGAAATGGGCTCCCCAAATGTGCACTAATTAATATCTCACCACACAGGAGCCCCTACGTAGACATGGATGCAAAAACAAACTGAAATCTCCTGATTGCATCTTTGAATCCCGAGTGATTCATGGGATTGTTTTTGTTCAGTCAGATGTTGGAAAGGCGAAGGGGTGGGGGGCGCCTGGGCATCCTGCAGACTCTTTTGTTTGCTGTCTCCTGACTACAGCAGCTCAGCCATGTTACTTCTTGCCTGCCAGCCACCTCTTAATGACTTCTCGGCCGTTTGGCCTTCATTAGACGTGTTTATTGATCCCAGGATATGAAAGAAGAAGAGTACAATCATCCAGAGAAAGTCACTGATGCTATTGCTCTGCTGTTGTAGCCTGAGGTATAAGGAGAGATTAGCGCACGGCTCCCACAGCAGAACCCAACCCCCACTCCCTAAGAACTTTTACAACCCAGGTGAACGGGAGAACGGTTCTGTCATAGTGAAACCAAAGAGTTCCCATTTCGTTTTCTTGTTCTTTTTTCCATTTTGTTCCCCTGTAGTTATTTCAACACTTCTATGCATGTTTAAGTTTCACTGGAACCCCTGGTAAAGCTGTGTTACATAAAGTGGGTGGAGACAACCTTAAAATGAATTAGTCTTTTTTTGAAGCTTTATAATATCGCATAGAAAAATAAATTGAAAATTACCCTTTAGTTTGAGAACATTTATTTGTTGGGGAGCCTGGTTCTAATGAAGAAATATGCTGTTTCTTTTGTCACAATATTACTGCTTCAACCCCAAGAAGTAGTCTTAACATCTATCCCAAAGATAGATTACAAAAACAACGTTTTTCTTTATTATCATTAATAATTATGACATGGCCAGAGCCCTTCTTAGCCATTCTTCAGTAGTTAAGGAGGAGAAAACATGAAATCCAAGTAAGACAGATGGGTGTTATAGTTCATAAGAAAATCATCTCATGAAAATGGGTACAAGCTAAAACATCTTATAAGGCATTACATTCATAAATCTAAAAACGAGATTTAAACAAACAATTAAAATCGTTTGATTCAGTTTATTTATAAAGTTACAATTCACAACACGTCACCTCAAGGCACTTGAAGACGATTCAACCAGATCATGCAGTCAGATTGGTTCAAAGTTTTCTATCTAAGGAAAACCAGCTGATTGCATCGACAGCATCCCTCTTTCAAGCCCTGTTTCAAAGGTCTTAAAAACACGTGACACATCATTTGTGAAATTTCATGATTGTAATTAGTCCCGACTCCTAAAATAAATGTTAACATTTATTCATTTTAAATGGTAAAAGTATTTTTACTGGCCCAAAAGGTGATGTTTTATGTTAAAATAAACATCTGGGTGAAATTATTGTGCTTAATCCTGTGTAATTTATGAGGTATTGGATTTAATTTCAAATAGTTTTTAAATGTCTTTTATTTAATTTGCCTTAAGCTGTAGGAACACTGTTTAACCATCTTGTATTATTGGGGTTTCTTCAATGAGATGCTGATGGATGTAGGCAGGAAGCATCTCCTGTAGTGGCTTGTCTTACAACGGTTCTGGAGGCCTCTGACTGGAGACAATTTGCTATTGTTTTGCATCAGTCAGATGACCGTTATAAGGATGGTAGGGGAGGTAAAAACTTTATTTATCCTTTCATCACAAGGTGAAATATCTCGAGTTTTAAGGAAGAGGAGTAGCTCTAAATTTATTAACTTTATATAATCGACTAATTCTCCTTTGACGAATACTGTTTTTGTCTGAATTTTAATATATTTCAATATGTTTACATGATAAGCTGGATGTGTTCTTAAAAATGAAGAACCTCATTCCAAGGTATGGAAGAGGATTGGTGATGCTGTGGGCCTGTTTCTCTGTTAAATGCCCCTGGATACATGCTAGTCAGTGGTATTATTAATTATTAGATATACCTGTGCTTTTTAAATAAAACCTAGTAGCCTTTTCCAAACAGCTGGAAACATGATTTATGGTAAATATTGGAGTTTAAGTACAAAGAAATAATTTACCAGAGACTGAATCATCCATTTTTATGGTCTTCTCACTCTCCAGACATGAATTGTTTAGGAACTCTGTGGGGAGGGAGAAAGGGAGGAAAAGAGCGCTTTGAATAAAGATTTTCAAATTTAAATTTCTGTTATTTTAGCTGAGATATTATGCGGCTGAATTTAATTAAATTTTTTCCCCACACCTTTTAAGTTTCCTAAGTGTGGCTGGTTCTGTGTATAAGTAATTGTTTCTCATGTCTTTCTTTTGAATCCTAGGACTGGGCTCTTCTGTCTCCCAGATTTCACAGCCAAACTTGGAAACTGCCCCATCACTAAGCCAGCTTGTGAAATCCCAGAGATCCTGAACGAGGAGCCAGTCTCTAAATCACCCAGCCATGCCTCACAAAGACCAAAGGATGAAAACTCTCTCCCTGAAAGCAGCGAACCTACTGCTCCTCCAGCAACACCCTGCCCCGTCCCCACCCCGGTGCCCGCTGGACACACTCCTTTTCCTCCTTATTTTGAAGGAGCCCCGTTCCCTCAGCCCTTATGGGTGCGCAACACCTACAGCCAGTGGGTACCTCAGCCCCCTCCACGGCCGATAAAAAGAAAGAAGAGGAGGTCGCGAGAGCCAGGCCGTATGACCATTAGCACCATCCGTCTGCGGCCGCGACAGGTGCTGTGTGAAAAGTGTAAAAACACGCTGAACAGTGACGAGGACAGCAAGGATGGGATTAGCAACACTAATACTTCTAGAAAAGAGAATACACTGCAGAGTGACGATGATGGAGATTATAAGGACAGCCCAGCTAAGTTGTCCAGAAAAGACGACGTCATTGCAACAAAGGACGGCAAAAGACGAGACAGCGGCCCCGGCCTCGACAGCAAGCGGTTCAGAAAGGACAAACGGAGCGAGTCCGATGTGGAGAAATATGCCGCGAGCGATGTTATCCCTCACAGTCCCGTCATAAAGATTTCCTACAGCACCCCACAGGGAAAGGGGGAGGTCATGAAGATCCCATCCAGAGTTCATGGTTCAATCAAGCCCTTCTGTCCAAAGCAGCTGGTGCAAAACGGCGTGGGAGGAAACGGCAAGAGGGCCGGTGATGCCACCAAGGATCAGCGGCACATTCTAGATGCCACCAGGTCTGGCCTGACGGTGTCTATTCCAAAACTCAAATTAACCAGGCCCTTTGCAACAGTGAATCAAGGCTCGTCCTGTCCAAAGATCCGCTTGAGACCCCCGCAGAGTCAGGGAGAGGAGACCATGATGGAGTATGAGGCAGAACTGGTAGGAGGCAGCAGGAGGCGGAGCCCCAGAGGGCCCGCTTCCTGCATCCCCCACTCCGAAGACTCAGGTGAAGGGAAAAACTCATTAGAGTTATGGTCAGGAAGTTCTGGAGAGGAGGCGGATCGCAGCCACAGCGACCTCACCCTCCTGATCAACTTCCGGAAGCGTAAGGCGGATTCCTCCAGCCTGTCGGTGTGCAGCAGTGACAGCTTGGATGAATCCAAGTCTTTCAGCTCGGAAGGGACGTCGCCCGAGATGTGCGATCTGGCACCGGGCGAAGACCTGTCCGTCACCTCGTCCTCGGTGACCCCGCGGGACGAATGCAAGACGGTGCCGCCGATCACGGTGCGCCTTCACACCCGCAGCATGACGAAATGCGTAACGGAGGAAGGCCACGCCGTGGCGGTGGGAGACATCGTGTGGGGGAAGATCCACGGCTTCCCCTGGTGGCCAGCTCGCGTGCTTAGCATCAGCGGTACTCGGAAACAAGAGTCCGACGGCTGCGAGGCCCAGTGGCCCCAAGCAAAGGTGGCGTGGTTCGGCTCACCCACCACTTCCCAGCTGTCTGTGGCTAAGCTGTCGCCCTTCAGAGAGCTCTTCAGGTCCCGCTTCAACCGCAAGAAGAAAGGGATGTACCGGAGAGCCATCCTGGAGGCAGCCAAGGCCGTGGGTCACATGGGACCAGAGATCACGTCACTGCTCTCCCACTGCGACGCCTAGGTGAGTCCATAGCAGTAGACCGTCATGGTTGAGGCATCCGGCTCAGAACAGACAACCGAAACACCGACATAACTATAGAGAAATAAATCTAAGCATCATCTTAAAGATAGAAAACAGAAGAAAAGTAGTCTGTTTGATCAATGCTGACGGATGGTTACTGTACAGTGAGGGTCTTAAACCAGCACAGGTATAACTTTAAATTTTGGTTTTTACCTGGATGTAAAATAATAAAACTGAAACTTTTAAGTCCTCACAAACACAAAACGCTGAGTCAGTGCTGCACATAATTATTGATCAAAGATCAGATCAAAATGTGAAAGTCTGTAAAATGAGTTCAGTAAAACCAAAAGAACAAATTTTGTCAATAAGGTATGGAAGCTACTGACGCTCTAGTTAACCAACGAGGAAACCAAATCAAACAAAGTGACCTGGATTGACTCGGATCAGTGAGTCGCAGGTCATGAACTCTTGTTTTTTCCTGATCATTATGAGTCAAAAACCGAAAACATTCTCTTTTGGGACAGTAGACATGAACAGAAGCAGGTTTTTTTGATGCTCAATCGAAATAAAATGTCTGTTAGGGATCTATGTGCGTTTGTTTACACACTTAAACCTGTTATCCTTTCCTCCTGAAGAAACGAAGCATTTTCAGTGTATTGATGGCCAATACTTTACAAGAATGAAACATATACTTCATCATATAATTCACAAGCTATAAAGTATTGACTCTAATTCTACTATTGTCTTAAATCTGGACCACTGGTAAAAAGAAAATAGTGAATGGAGCCATGTTTTTACACTTCAACAGAGCAGAGAACCTTCAACTAAATGAACATTTGTCTTAAATCCTCAAGGAACTGTTTCTGTGTCGATTCTTTCTGCTCACTTTAGATCGGTCTTTTTAAACAAAGTCTAAACACTCCAGTTGGTTAAGTCTTGGAAGCAAAAAAAAAAGGGAATTATAAATCAAAAACTCTAATTTCTTTTATAGAACTTATATTTGGATTATGATAGGCTTGGTTTTACTGGGAAAGAAAGCAATTTAATGAACATGCATTCAAACGATGTCCACAGCAGAAAAAATGTAAAGTTAAAAAACAATTTCTATACTAAACTAGACTAGTTTTTAAAAGAAATACAAAATGATATGAATTGAATGATAGGACTTCTGAAAATGAATCAGTTTACACTAAAACTCTGTATGTTTTCCAGTCCTTGAAAAGAATAGCAATTATTTCCATGTCGGTCTGTAGAAATCTAGTCTGGGCTACTCTAGTATTATTGTTATATTATTTAATCCCACATCAGGTGTTTAAAAAAAAACTAAAAAAGTTAAAATGGTAAGATTTTATTATGTTCTTGGAAAAATCTTAAAATCGTGGAATGCAGCGGTGGAATACTGAACTTTAGGTCTGGACTTTGACTAGGCCATTCTGACACATTTCGCTGCTTTCATCTCCACCGTTGCAGCTGTTTTAGAGTTGTACTGTTGGAAGGTGAATCTCCATACAGGGTCTGCCTGCGTTTCGCTAATCATTGTTGTTCCGGAGGAGCATGATGCTGCTTCATATTTCAACATCTGGATGGTTGAACCGTGTTGTTGTGGCATTTTGGTCTCTTCTGATCAAAATTCAAGCTCGGATTGTTATTTTCATGTTTGTTATCCCCTAAACTGCTTTAAGCTTCTTCTCAATGTTCTTCCTGACCCGTCTGCTGCCTTCCTTCATCCTCAGGATGCTGTTGGTTCACTGATGTTTAAAAACTCCTTGAAATCCTTCTAAGAACAGCTGGATTTATACTGAGAGTCAATTAGGAACAGATGGGCTCTGTTGACTAATTTAGGTGGTTTTCAGAGAATTTGGTTGCAATATTAATTTATTTAGGGGTATAAAAGTAAAACAACTCAAAAAGTTCATAGGGTGTGAATACTTAAGAGTGTTTCTGTTGTATCTATACTGTTTCTAGCCGAAGTGGTGCAGCACTTTTAAACACAAGAATACTGTTTGAGCAGAGTTTAAACTGGTGAAATGCATAAACATGTGGTTTCAGTTATGTCTCCAAAATACTTTGTCATGTGGCTATTCTGAGCTCCTTCCTCTGGTTTCTGGGGGCAGCGACTGAGGAAACCAGACTACTGCATAAGCACTAAGGGCTTGCATTTAAGTGCAGCTCTTTGACACGCACTTAAATGAGAAATCCTGTCCCATTTCCAGAGACGGGTCCACATTTTCCAACCCTTTGTTTGCTCTGTTCAGAGCTCAGCAGTCAGGAGAAGGTTGGCTGTGTTTTTTTGCTCACTCAGCCACATAAGGCTCTGAACCAGTTGGAAATCAGCTGACGTTGACTTTAGAGTTTCTTAGTGTTTAAAAAAAATAGATTGTGCACCACCTTGCAAAAATATTTATACCCTAAGCTTTTTTTCCTCTTTTGCCTCCCACCCAGATATGATCTGTGATTTTATTCTAAAAACAAACACCAGTAAATTCAATCCAGCGCCACCAGTTATCTGTCAAGTCACCTCACTGATAAACGGAGTCGATCAGAGCGTGAGCTAATCTCCGTATCAATCCAGCTGGTCCAAATGGACAAACAGCATCATGAGGAGAAGTTTCAACTTTTATTTCCTGCTGACTTGTTTGCTTTAAACTTCCTGCTCTGGTTTTTCACTGTGCTTTTCTCCTTTTGTTTTAGAGGCTGAGGACCCAACATCTCCGAGGTTTTTCTGGATTCTCAGACTCAGTCATCAAGGCCCGGGTAGTGTGGATGTGCCGTTGCCATGGCTACTATTTATATACCTTTTTTTGCGTGTCCCCATTCTTTTTCACAAGGCTGGTGGAAGATGGATTATATTGATGAGAGTGGATAAGGGAGCAAAAGCAAAAAAAAAAGATAAAGGCCTGAATCTCATGGTCTTCTATTGACTCTGTACATTTTGCTATTTTCTAGGTTTTATCATATTTCTATAGAGCCGGATAACAACACTACATGGACCCAAATGTATTTATTCTCTTTGAGCGCCCCTCCCTCCCTGATAGTTGTTTTTGAATATTCTGCTGGTTTGCTGCTGTTATTCCGAAGCTCTCTGCGGCGAGGTCCAACCTGTCCAGCCGGGCGGGGCCGGTGGCGCCGCCCTCCTAAAAAGTCTTACTCTGAACCCTCTTTACTTTTGGAAAATGTGAATGCTCCATCCAGAGACAGCATTGACTGCAGCGTCCGCTCCCTCATGGGTCGCTGGATGTGTTTGTAACGAACTCTGTCCGTCTCCGGTGTCGCGTCTGTTCCCCATTTCATTTCCGATTCCAACGTCCTCCTCCAACTATTCAGATATCCTTAAAAGCATTTTTACATTTAATTATTTAAAGTGACACATTTAAAGAAAATAAGCACTTTATCTGTACCTTGGTGGCCTGCTGTAAACCCACTGTCTGAAACACTATTGAGAGATACAGCCTCGATAGGCAGCGGGGGGGTTCAGAAGTCTTTGTGGTTGACTATCTATGGCCTTGGAGATACAAAACTGAAATCTGCTTTTTGTTTTTATTTAATCTTAAATGTTTGATCCATGGGGAAACCAGAGTCAATGTTTTTTGTTGTTCTTTTTTTTCACTTACATTCTGGCTTTGTCACAATAAAACAACAACAAATCCTTTCTCCATTTCCACTGGAAGCTCTGTACACATCATGTTAACACCCCCCCTCTTATGCATCATCAGTTAAAGCTTTATGAATTAATTTCAGAGGAAACTTCAAAACGATACCAGGCTGTAAGAATACTGTGAATTCAATGCTGAGTCACTGAAGGAAAAAAATAACCGTCTTGCTTCTAGTCGCAGTATTTAGTCACAGGGCAAATACCGACTGCAGCACTGACTCTTTTTTTTTTTTACCTTTGGGGGTTAAAAGTCGGCCATGTTGGGCGTGCAGTGAGGCTGTGAATCGGTCAGTATTTAAGAGGTAGCCGTATGGTTGCACAGGCACACTCAGCCAACCAGCTCGACTCCTTTCTTCCAGCCAAGAAATGGAAAAGCAAGCAAAAAGTTTAGGTGACACAGTTATTATTTTTTAAAAGAGCTGCTCCCTTCTTCCTGTTTTGATAATCTTTGTTGTGAAGCTGTCGTCAGGCGCAGCGGGAGCGGTGCGAAAGTGTACGCCTGAGAGGGGAGACTGGTCAGGATCTTCCCATGAATAAGAAACATGGCCGTTTACTGCTGCCCATGTCAGTCAATGTTATTGGCTACATTTCTTTCTTTTTCTTTATTTTTTACATGTACTGTACATAAAATAAAATATACAAGCAATATTTGAGCAGTTGTGTGTAATTTCTCACCATTAAAATGAAATACACACCCACTAAATAAAAGTATTAGTTTATGGTTGTAGTTTAGATCTAAAAGGAGAAATGAGCTGTATATTTATTTTTTTAGGAGTAATGTAAACCTAAATTCAGTTTCCCTCCATTGTTGAGCTCTACACAATCAAAGAAGAGATGCCTCATCAGGAGGTTGAACCACAAAAGGTTGTAGCAAAAGACTGGCTCTTCATATGGCTGTATCTGAATATATATAAAAAAGTTTAATGGAAGGAAAACGTGGCTGAAAATTGAAAAAAAAGGGGGGGGGTGCATGAGCAGCTGGAGTGGAAGCATTTAAACTTGTTTCTGTCAAACTACTGAACAGAAGAAAAACTGGTGTAAGAAAGCTGAAAATTATTGAACAAGCTCATATTCTCTATACAGCAGAAAGAAAAGTATTTTCATATGGAAATGAAGACCTCAGGGTTTGGAGGAAGAGTCGATGTTCCAGTGTGAGGAGGATCCATGTCTTGCTCCAACAGTTTTGTACAGCAAATGAGTGAGAAGTAAATAAAACAGAAAATTGCAAGAACAGAAGGAAATTTGATCCTGTTGCGATGTCACTAAACAACATTCAAGTTTAAACATTCTTGGAGGGTAGATTTAATGATTAACAGAACAAATGCAAACCTAACCATGATGTGAATTAAACAGGGAAAACTTGTGACAGCAGAAGTCCTTTTTCCTCTAAGCTTCTCTCTGTTCAAAACAACTAAGGAATTTCTATCTATATGAACACACCAGGGAAGTATTTTTACCACCGTTTTACTGAAATCGGTAACATTTTTGGATTATTAAGCTAGCTGATTTGACCAGACCAGCAGTTAGCTTAAATAGCATTAGCAAATAATACATTTTAGATGCTACATCCTTACTTTCTGCTTTACTTTCACACTTTTCTTCCAAGTTTAAGTTATCAAATGCTTAGATGTATTTAAAGGTTTAATAAAAGGACATGGTTCCTTTCAATAATAAAGTAGTTCCAAAGTTTCTTTGTGCTGTGGTTGCATTTTATAACATTTTAGTGATCTGTATGGCTTTATATTTTTTAATTACTTTAAAAAATATTTAAGAGTAAAATAGCACTCATAAAAACTTTTTTTAATATTCATTTTGAGAATTTGACTTATTTTGGGGTTTGTTTTTTTCTTATTTTTCCTGTAATTTGTTGCTTTGTTTCAGACAATCAGATTTGTCTGGTAAAACTGCTGTGTGTCACATTGAAAATATTTTAAAATGCTTTCTAAATTGCTAAAAGGGTTCATTTTAAAAATATTTTAAAATGCTTTCTAAATTGCTAAAAGGGTTCATTTTAACAGCATAGCAAGTAATGACAGGTCAGAAAAAACAGAAATAATATTTATTTCTCCACACCCTTGAACCCATCCATAAAGCTGAGCCAATGTCAGCCATGTTGATTTGTTGCCTCTGTGCCTTAAATAGGACTGGTTAAGTATGTCTGTTGCATAACCAGTCGTCAGTGCAGAGGATAGGCTGGTTAAAGTCAACTGACCCATGCCTGGCGATGTCCTGACAGTTTCATTTCAGCTGTTGTTCCCCCTTCCCCCACAAACCCATCTTTAAGGCTCCTCCTGTTTCACACATCTGACCCGGTTGGGTCCGGCGCCAGACCTTTCATAATCGCCTGCTCCGTTTCCCAAGGACCACAGCCCAAAGTAAACTGAATGATTTAACACAGAGAGGCCTAAATAATGGTGGGTGGTATAATGGATAGTCTAGAAATAGACCAATTTGAGTTTTAAATGTCAACACCATCTCAGCCTTATAGATGGCTTCACAGGACTCTTTTTACCAAGCAGATTATGTTTTTCTTTTGCCTGGTTCTGAAATGCCAGTCTTAGCGGGTCCTTAGTATGAAGGCTGGATACTGAGAAGCAACTGGCCTCACCCAGACATGTAAACATCGTCTTTCTTTAAAATATATCAGATAGGCAGCCAGCCAGAACCTGTGATTCTTCACAGCTGTACTCTAAACTGTGCTCTGTACTTCGGCTTTGTTTTTGTAATGGGGGTTCATTAATTTAGATGAAATTTGGAGTTGTTCCTAATATCAAATCTACTAAAATCTAGAAAGCTGAACATGCTTTTACTCGTTCATCCTCACTAGTAGAAACAGAAATCTTAATAGTATAATAATAGGGATTTTATTGGAGAACTTTAGACCTCTGGGTTGAGCTAATCAGGTTTTATAACTAAATCTGACAGAAAAAGTAAAGGGAGGTCTCCTGAGGAGGGCTGTGGACAAGTTATGACCTAACGATCTGACAAAGAGTTGGAAAACATTGCACATGTTGATAAGTTAAGGAATCCTACCTGTTCAATCCAGTTTATTTATATAAATGTCCTTTTAATGAGCTTCACAATATCAGTTTAATAAGATCATACAGAAAGACTGGTTAGAGGTTCTCTGCCTAAGGAAACCCAGCAGATTGCATTTTGTTGGTTACTCCAGCGCCACCAAGCATGCATGAAGTGACAGTGGAGAGAAAAAACTCCCTTTTAACAAGAAGAAACCTCCAGCAGAACTTGGGTTAGTGTGAGCGGCGATCTGCAGAGAAACAGTGGGGGTTTGAGAAGGAAGAAGTAGGCGCACAAAAGGAAGACATTAGCATGGATCTGTAAATACGTCTTATGGTAAACTAGCACCATAGGCTACCGATGCAACTAGAATCAGAACTGAAGAAAAAGGTTCTTTAACAAAGTATTGAGAGTTTAAGATTATGAAACTTTATACAACTTGGTTAAGGTACGTTTCTTTCATTTTGCATTTTTAACCTTAGAATTCAGTTTAATCACAAGTTTAATTTTACAAGTGAATCCATCATTGACAATCCAATACATTTAGAGAAGATTTCTTATGCTTTTATTTTTGTCATTGTGAATGCCTCATATTGTAATGAGGGCATGTACACAGCCACTAAATCTATAGTGTTCTTAGATTGCCTCAATTAAAACTTTTTCTTTTCTTTTTTCCTCAATTGACTCTGTTTAACGTCTTTTTGAAGAAAAGGGGTAAAATCCAATTTCTTTTTATTGAGTAGAGTGCATTTACATTTCAACCTTGGGTGTTTCAGTACTGCATGTCCTGACCTAGTAGGAGAGAACAGACGTTCTGGTGTTTACATAAAAACAAGCACACCTCTGCAAAAGCTTACACAACAAACACGCTCTGCTTCGGCGTAAAATCTCAGAGTTTCCTGGAGATGACATGGAACCTCATCTTCTATCCATATGTGCACCTCTGACTAAAATTCCCTGGGTTCCTCTCATGGACAGATGTGCAGGCCAATAAAGTTGCATCATTCCTTCCCCCAACATCTTTTTATTTAGAGCTGCACACTGCTCCTTCATGGATCAACGGAGCCTAAATCTGGAACAAAGATGGAAAAAAAAATGCAAGGCACATGGCAGTGAGATGCTGTGTGCAATTACAGCTAATGATATGCCTCCATGCAAGCTGTGGCCTTAATTAACTTTGCAGGAAGCCAGGCCTGTTTGAGCTCAGCATGAGGGGATGTAGATGCAGAACTTGTAGCCAAAGCTAAGAAAGCACACCTGTCCTTGACGTTGCTCAGGCAACTCGCCTGTTATCCCACATTTGCAGGTTGGGTGGTCTTGTGTGCGGAGTAACATGATGCGCATGTTAGAAAAATTATCCCCACGGAAACAAGGGTTTACAGAAGAAGTTCTGGTGGGAATGAGGCTAAACAGTTTTGGTAAAGGTGGATTTTAAAGGTATGGAAACCAGTTTCACCACAGGGGGCAAAAAGACCATCTCAAAAAAAAGAAAAAATGGGCCTCAAGTTTATGGGTTATTTGACATTTTAATGTCATATTAACTTTCCTAAGGCAGCATAGAAAAGGACTGGTTGGTGCTGTTGTCTCACAGGAAAAAGCTCCTGGGTTCAAATTGTGGCTGAACCATGCATGTGGAGTTAGCATCCTTTATCTCCAGGACCTCCAGTTTGTTTCCACAGTCCATAAACTAGATTCAATAAATAATCCAACATTACACCATAACCACAAGCAGTGCTAGCTCCAATGCTAAGGTTGGATCTGACGGAAGGGAGGCAGAATAGCCAAAGCATGGCTGCAGAGCAGTCAGTGTGTCGCCTGTTCACCAGTCGACGTGCAAAACACCAGAACTTCACCACAGAGCAACAGCAGAAGCTGGCTGGATCTGGTTTCTTTTTCCATCTCATGGATATGCAGATGCATTGTGGGAAGGAAGTGAGCCGGCGGAGGTATTGTGATGGTTTGGACACTATTCTGCTTCTCATTATTCTAAATTAACATTTCACTTACCTAAAGCATTGCTCTAGACCAGATACCCCCTTTGAAGGAAACTGTATTACCTAAAGGCTGTGGTTTATTTTAGCTGACTAAAATGACTCAATGACTGAAAGGAAACATGCTTTAAGAAAGATTGAAGTAGATATGAATCGAGCTGATTAGTACATCAAGAGCTCCACTTTTCAACTAAGCCACTAAATGGATGCGAAAGAAGTTCCTTTTCTTTGACCAAATTCAGCCTTTTTAATTTTAAACTTGACTAAATATTCAACTTTTTTAAATAAATAAGTTGTTTTTAAATAAAGATGACCTAATACACAAAGTTAAGACTTTTTCCTACCAAGATTCTTATCAGAGTTTATAGAGTAGACTGCTCATACGAACAGAGATGAAAAAAGGAAGTGGTTCTCTTCCTTTTATCTACCTCAGGAGATGCTGTTGCTCTTTGGCTTTTAAAAAACCCACTAACCTTAAAGGCCATTAGATACAATGAAAACCATCCCGCCTAACAAGTTGGTGTTTATTCGACACATTCCACCTTCGGCTGAAGTTGCAAAACAAATGGTGTGGTAGCTTCAGGCAACGTGCGTTGGCCCGTGTTCAGAGGCGTGCTCCGGAGATCTGTCACCTTCTTTGTCCTTGGCGTCTCACAGTCATTTCTCATTCCTGCCATCTATTGACAACCACCTTTTGCTGACCGGACTTTTTAAACCAAGTCGTTTTTATTGATCCTGGTTAATCATTGGGGGATTGATTGCTTCACTCCTGGCATTCAGATGTAGATTTAGGATAGAGTTGGAAAGCATCCAGTGTTTGATGCCTAATGGGCTTATCTACAGTAAATGTTAATGCACCATCATTTAGTACATCAAACCATGAAAGTCGCAATGATTACTTCTTTATTCCAAATAACGTAGCAGAACATGGTGGTTACATAAAGTAGATGATAGCTAGAGCTGAATACCTAATCTGAAGGTTTTCTTGTACCCAAAAAGGAAACAGAATAAAAAACTTTTTTTCCAAAACATTTCTCCATGACGACCTTGCATCTCCATGGGGGTTTTGGTATAATGTTTTTTTTTCCTCCTTTTACTAGTTTTTACTATGAGAGCTCAGTTTTGTTTCATGTATGTAAACAAATGAGTGCTGATATTCTCAAAGATTAAGGCTTTTTGAACAGCTCTAGTGTAGTTGTGTATCAGACTGACTAGCTCTACCCATGCTAGGCTATTAAAGCGATTGCATTTCTTGTCGAATGTTTTCTTTATTTTGTTTGATACATTTCCATTCTTTTCCAAATGTTGACTGATCAAACTCCAGACAGAAACACCCATAACCTAAGGATCTAGGTGTGGTTCCACTGGACAGTTTACAGACCAGCCTTTGGGTTAAACCATGTGACCTGGATAATCACAATGCAGGCCCTGGCAGGAAGCAGCCGTCACTTATGATGGACTTTAAACCTGTTAAATACTGCCGTGTTAGTGCCTCCTGCCTCCTCCCACCCACTCAGACACATAGAGCTTCTTTAAATGTTGACACAAGTGGGCAGACTGAGTAAACATCAAGACTTCTTTGTGAAGGCCATATTTTATTTCAGGTTGATCCTCTCCGTGGCCGTGAGCATGCATGAGTTCTTCCCCAAGTCTTCCAGGATGTGGCTGTGGCTCCATCAGCAGCAGCCCCAGGCCTCCCCGAGCAGCTGTCGAAGGGCCCCAGGGACTGGAGGAAGGCAGAGACACGGAGCAGCCCTGCCCCCATCTTTTACCAGCCTTGCCTGCTCCCTCTGCAGGCACAGAAAGGGGGGGATGGGTTTTCAACCTCAGATATAAAACAGCAGAAGCTCCACTGCATCTACATGCAAAATGAATTCAAAACATGAAGACTTGTGTGGATAACTCAACGCATATTAATCCGTTTGTCTTTTTACAAATGTTACATTCGTTTTGCTTTTTTTATTCTCAGCCTCCTGTTTCCCACTTCCTCCATTGTCCTCTGACTTTACTGGAAATATAGATCAAAATGACTCTAAAAACAACTATACCAGCATAGGAATGAAAGAAAGTCTTAATTATATCATATCATGAATGATGGGGAATCATATTATAGCAATACAGTTTAAAAATTAAGATGCATATTGGACTTTATTTTTACATGAGAAACAGAGCAGATATATTGTTAGATTGGGGGTGTAATAACTCATTTAGCGACATGCAATGTCTTGTCAGGAGATGAGACTGAGTCACAAGACAAGATGTCGATGAAACTCTAGGAAACAAAGAATCCTTGTCATTTGTTTTCAACGCATAGAATAAAGGTTTTACTTAAATCATCAGGATGATTCGTTGCAGCTTTCAGATCCCATCCTGTAAACAACATGAAGAAAATACAAGGTGGTATCAAGTATGTTATTCTTTATAAAATAGAAATATTTCACACCTGCTTAAAATCACCTAAATCCTTGTTTGGGCCACAGCTAAGACACAAAGACAAAACTGAAACGTGTTGGTGGCAGCATCATGCTCTCAGTTTCAGACGTGGGACCAAGTCATTGTTTTTAACGTCTCAAGTCTTTGTCCTCAGGTCTCAAGCAGACATATTCGTGTCAGAGTCGAGCCTCAAGTCAAACATTAACTCTCAGTCCCAAGTCTAAGACTTAAAAGAAGTTTACCAAAGTCAACTTTTATATTGTAGCAAAACAGAAGCTGGAAATTGTGTCATCTCTGTCTCTGATTCTTTTTGTTCATGCTCTGCATTCTGCGTTTTGTTTTTTATTGAGTACAATTCTTATTTTCTTTCAAATCTCTTTAATTTGATTGACAAAGCTATAGCTCCCACTCAGATACGTACAGAGTGTGGAAAGATAGAGACGGCTGGTTTATTAATACGGATGGGAAATGACTTCAGGATGTGCTCTTTTAATAAACAGTGTTTAGAACTTAATATCAAGTCTTTTCAAGTAAACAGGTCCAAGTCATACTCAAGTTTCAAGTAATTGGTGTAAAAGTACAACACGTATCTGACTTGACACCTCTTCTTGGTTTTCCTTTTCAGGTTGAACTAGAAAAGATGCAAAAGATTTTTTACTTTTTAGAGACAACAAATAAATCGTGATAGACAGAGGAATTTAAAGATAGGAGGATCAAAGTTCCCTCAGCTAAGCTTTGTTTAAAGTCGTCAATTAATTTATAAATAATAAAGATCAAATTTTAAGTGGAAAGTTTTTGGAATCATTTATCGGAACAAGGCTGTGTAGATTTTTGAGATCCCTCTTTAAATAATCAGTCAGACCAGTCAGTGTGTAGGATTAGGGTTAGCCCCGCCCGCTGACTTTGACGGGTATGTGAGACGGATTAAACAATCTTCTGATGTGACCATTTAACTAAAACCCCCATAAATACGTTATTATAGACACCATGTTTGGTCATAATGTGTATCTGAAAGGCAGCGTAGAGAGTTGTCCCAGTGAATTTGTGTTAAGGTGTACATTTTCCGACACACTGTGATTTCAACATCAACACCTTGCTGGGATATTAGCTCTTCTCCATCTACCGTCTCACTTTACTTGTGTAAATATTTTCCACATAGAAAATCAGCCCGAATCTCTATTGGCTGCTTCGTATCTTTTAGGCAGATTGTGTCCTTTATTTCGTCCATCTTTATCTATGGATTATTATGATCTGCAGCACGTTGTCTTTGCCAGCATTGATGACATCTGGCACACAGGAAGAGGACATACCAAGAGTATCTGATTCACACACAGACACCAGCGGAGTCACAAACAGAGAGATATCGTTCCCTTCCGTTAACCCAGCAGATCGTAGGATTGCTTTCTGTTAGATTTGTTGAAGCTCTAAGTGAATATGAGGATAGATCATAAAACATTCACCATGACTTATGGGGAATATTTGAACACTATCTTCAGCTCCCTTTAAACTACATCACAGCTGAATGATTCTATTTGTTTTAATATATATTAGCATGTTAGAAAGAGATTAGAAAGTACCTTTATTATCTGACAGAAAGGTATCACGGGTACAGACACTGGCTGCACCTTTGAACCATATAACATTTACTCTTCTATCCACCTCTCCAGCAAATGTCGTTCTTCCTGACTGCTCTTCTTTGCAGCATTGGTAGAATGCTTGGTTTTCCTGTCAGGGACATGGCTTTTTAAAGACGTCCACATATTTTTCCAAAGGATTGAGGTCTAAGCTTTGGGAAGCTCAATGCTAGCATTTTAAACCCCGTTCTGATGAGTTTTTTTGGGGTCTCTGTTCTGTAGAAAGACCAGGCCTTGTTCAAGGTCCAACCATCTTGTTAATAAATTGAGGTGACATTGAAGAATTTAAAAAATAGACGAAACGGTTCTGAACATGAAGACCTTTGGATTGTCCACATGGGCGTCTGCCATTTCACTCCAGCTTAAGCTCACATCCGGTTTGTCTCTTGTTTGTTCCTCCACATGTGACATTTTGGGTTGGATGGTTCAGGCAAAACACACATAACTAAAAGATTCTGACGGGATAAAGCCGGACTAACTTTCAATCTCTGGAAAACCTACCAATTTAATCAAACTCTACTGATTCTGTCATAAAACTGTTTTTCTGGTAAAAAGATGTGATCTGGGCATGACTGTCAACAAAACAAACATTAATGGGGGACGCGCGCATGTATTCTTAGCCTGTTCACTTACATGATTTTAATTGTATTAGAAGCCTGTGGTGAAATTAAACATGAGGAACCGATTCTTGTTGTTTGCTCCTCATCTTACCTCATTACTTCACCCTCAGTTTTGTTGAATTTGCATATGCCAACTCACCCAGTCTGCAGCCCAACCCTGCAGCTATGCTGATCCCATCTGTGAACCCCACCTCCTCACAGCTTGATCCCACCACCACATCTATTGTTTGACTAATCCACACTATTACCACTGCATCACAACAACAGGCCCTCACAGGAGATCCGGATGGCTCCTGAAACTCTCTCCACTAAACTGAGAGCAATCTAATTAATCTAGAACAGACCTGGGTGGATGGGAGCGTGCGGCTAGTCGCTACGTGTGTGTCTGTGCATGACATTAACAGAATCCAGTGGATTAGTGGCTGTTTAGTAATGGGGTAGAGCCTGCCAGTCACAGGTGGTGATATAAAATGACCTCAGTCAGGGTGGATCACGTTAAATCATTATTATTCAGACAGTGGCACCGGGAAGTGTTTCATGGTTTAAAAAAAAGGGTAGTTTGAAAACCAAAGAATCTTTCCTCACAGGGTGAATTCCAATTTATTGTCAGAGAGAGGGACTGAGAGGGAAGCTTTCTCCATTTACATTTTTCAAGAAAACCTGAAACGTACACTTTCCATTGGTATTTAGTCCACCTCCGCTTGTATTAGCTCAGTTTTATTACAGCTGTGAGTATTTTTTTTTTCCTAGAAGCTGATAAATGTGCCCGTTGTTTACAATATAGCCCATTCAGATTTAAAGGAGAATCTAAACATCAGTTTTCAAGTCACTGGTCATCAGTCAGATTTAGGCCTTAGACTTTGACTAGGCCATTTTAATGACCAGTATGCTTGGTTGTAACCCCTGCATTGCAGCTTTGGGGTCCTGGTTAGTTCTATTGTGTACCTGGAAGCTGAACCTTTGCCTCAACCTTAAGTCTGTGCTCCCCACAGAATGATGCTGCCACATCCATGTTATACAGGAGGAATGGTTTGTTGATGGTAATGTGCAGGATTGGTTTTCAATCCCACATAGTTTACAGCCAAAAATGTTGGTTTTATTCCTTTCTGACCTGAGAACCTTCTGCTATATATTTGCTTTGCCCCCTAATGCTCTCTTTTATCAGTGGCTCTCTGTCCTGTTAACAGATATCTCACCTGATCTGTGCATCTCTGCAGCTCCACCAGTGGGTTACCGTGTGTTGGTGCTTCTTTGATCCATTGTCTCTATTACTGGCCTGCCAGTTTAGGTGAACAGACATATCCTGGTAGGTTTGGAGTTTTACCACATTCTTTGAATTTCTTTTTTTCCCTCTCTCTCCTAGATGTTCAAAGCTTGGGACCTTGTTTTATGACCTGATCTTGTTGGAACTTGAAGGGTTTCTTTACTGTCCTGCCTGCTTTGTTTCCTTATCTTCTCTATCGTACCGCAAAGGTGATTCCTGAAGCTAATGGTCGTCATGGATTTAACTGCAGAGTAATTTTTAAAATGGCTAACTAGGAATTTTAAGAACTCATTATTTGTCATGTATTATTTACCTTCAGCTTAAAAAATATACATGATTCTAAGTTGGTTTCCCATTTAAAATCCTGTAGAAATTCATTGAAGTTTTGGTTGCAGTCTGAAAAATTCAAGGCATCATAGATGCCTGTGGCCAAAAACACACCTTTGCTGATTCTTTCATGGTTCTGAACACATTAGTCTGTGATTATCCATAATGCAGCGTAAAACTATAAATGATAAATGCAATAAATATGCTTCATATTAATTTTGGATCTATTAAAAAAGCTTTTTTTATTTTTTATTTTATTTTTATTTTTTTTATTTTTATGTTATTTTTTTTTTGCAGCTTAAAAAAAAATAAAATAAAAAAGCTTTTGACTTATGCCTCAAATAAAGGAATTTATTCTAGATTTGCACAGCTGTTTTTTGTCGTTTGCTTGAAACGCCATAAAGGATGTCCAACCTAATGAGGTTACTTTTTTATTTATTTATTTATGAAAACAAATTATTTCTGCTTTCAGCTGCATTTTTCTAAACCTGAACAACGTCTTTCCTCTCAATCTTCCCAAGCCCTCCCCAGCAGCTTTGCTATAAAGAGTTTCTTCGAACGCCTGGAGGCTTACGGTTTAACTGAAGACTTATGAATAGTACATATGAATAGTTCATGTAGATAAAAATCACATATCATGACAGGGTAATCATGTGTTTGCCTCCAGTGCTTCAGGTCCTGTTTCTAGCTGTTCTAGCTCGGCTCTGTCTCTGCAGGAGAAACCGGATCTGTTTTAACGTCGAGGTTAATCTGGGGAGCCTTCTGAATGAAAGTCAGAGGAGCTGAGTTTGCAAAGATTCCAACTCCTCAACCCTGGGAACTGTTGATTCTTCAAAATGTCTGCCGCTGTGTGTGTGTGTGTGTGTTTCTGTGTGTGTGTTTTTTGCTCAGATATATGAAAACCCAGCAGAAGTCAGCTTGTTGAAAGCTCTTACTGAGCACATTAATTGCATGCATCCACTGAATCCTGTGATTCAAAAGCCAGAGAGCTCTCTGCAGACAGGCTGCCCTTCCCCCACATTTGACATTCTTCAGCCTTGTAGGGTAGATCAGCTTCAGATGTTGTTCCAGAGGAGAATAACCACAACTCCCTGCATCTACTGAGCACCTCCGCCCTGTCCACTGAGAATAAAAGAAGCCGCTTATGTCATTCTATAACCCTAGCTTCGTTTTTAGCTCTTACATCTGGAAAAGCAGGCTGACATCTGCACAAATGAGAAATGCAACGTCGTCCTACTGTGCCGATGAGTAACTGCTTTAGACGTTAAAGCAGGACTGAATTCCCAGGGGAAGGAAATGCCAGTCTGCACATTCATACCCAAAGCAGCCAGGTCATTATCTAGCTGTTTGTGTAAAACTCATGACCTCTCGCTTCAGTGAGGCATCAGCGTGATTTCGGGTAAAGGGAAAGGAGAGGTATGCTCTTTGTTGAAGCAAGCTGGAAACCGGGCTTGTAATCGCTGCCTTATGCCTCCGGGCTTCACAGCAAGTTAAGCTTGTGGTTTCAGCTATCCCTGAGGAATACTTGGAAATGTTTACAGTCATCAAGGTGAAGAGCTGATGTGAGATGACAGATCAGTGATCTATTTAAGCAAAATAAAATGAATAGGAAACTAAAGCAATCTTTATTAAAGTTATAACAATGTTGGTTTCTGGACAGGTTACTACAAACAGTTACATCAAAGTATACAATATCTAAATGTGTATCAGTATTTGTGTACATTTAAGCTTTATTGTGGTGAATTTGTTACCAGATGGGTGTTAAAATGTGAGCATTGCAGCTACATTCTGACTTCTCTCTGTGATTTCTCTCCCTTTTTCCATGATGTGTCTGTCTGTCGCTCCATGCCTCTCCTCCCCCACCTGGTTGCATCAGCCTACTTACCTGTCACGGCTCAGCTAATGAGGTCACTCCAGGTTGTCAAACCATTCCATGCATGTGGTTTGGGAAATTAGTTGTCTGTTAGAGGTGATCAGATTTTCGGCTGTGCAACGTAAAGGACACAATTTTTCTGTCCAACATGGTTTTTCTTTAAGGTTGTTTTCAAACATGTATTTCTGCTTAAAATGACTTTAAGTGTGACTTTGCGTCTTTTTTGAGAGAAAGAAAAGTAAGACATTTTTGTCTTCCCATAAGTCAATGGTATCTTCATTACTGACATCCTGAAAAATGTGTTCAGCAGTTTATTAACAGAACAAGATGAAATAAATGCTTATTTCCCTTTCAAAACACATGCAAGGCTCTTTACAGAGACAATCAATCAATCAGATCCTGGTTGGTTGGTCAAAAGTTTTCTATCTAAGGAAAACCAGCTGGTTGCATCCAGTCAGTGTCTTTGCAGGATTCGCATCTCCTGGATGAACATGTGTAGATATTCGCTTTTATTTTGTTGTTGTCGTCTCTCCAGCGAGCATGCATGCAGGGAAAGAGCGAAAAACTCTCTTTTAACAGAAAGAAACCTCCAACAGAACCAGACTCAGTGTGAGCAGCTGAGTCCAACTGGGGTTCAAGGAGACAGAAACAGACACAGAACGAACATTAAAGCACTAATCTATAAATACTTTTTATGTTAGAAAACGTAAAACTAGCTCCACGGGACGCTCTGTGAAAGAAAGAAACAGACAAGCGACAACGACTCGTTAAAAGAATAAATCCTATGAGTTACCACAACATTTAACTTCTTTTGGAATCAATAAAGTCTTATTTAAATGACTTGAACTAAATTTGGGATTATTTTGGTTGGACTTCTGTTTGTCCTTGATCTTTGGTTAGAGGTTTTTTTTGTCTTGACTCTGTTTATTAGTTTTCTTCTGCCTACATTCTGCCACTGCTAATCCTCATAGCATCTGATTAGCTTTTCTGGTTCAGTTGTCATTTCCACCCTTGCCTCATTATATAAGCTCACAGGCTCTCTTTGCTCATTGCCGGATTCTTCTGTGGGTCTGCCTGTTCTTTTCTTTGTTTGCAGTCTATGATCCTTGACCAATTCTACATGCAATTCTATCTCCAATTTTTCTTTTGTTTATTTTAAAAAAACCCAGTTTCTCAGTCAGTCTGCCCTTGGATCCTGCAAACCAAAACACTATGACAATATGTGCTTATGACTTCTGTTAGAATACAACACTGTATGAGCTGCCTGAACAGTGCATTTTTAACAGTATTGTAGTTGAGATATGTTTATTGGACCTCTTTATGGGTGCCAGTGATTATCTTTTAGATTCAATCCATTTTTTTTGAAGTTTAGGTAAAACACAGCTCGCTGTTGCAGACATCTTTCCTATGGATCTTATGCCTTCACTGCTCAGTCCCTTAAAAAGGTCCAAGCAATTCTTTGCTGTATTGCTATTGCTTGCAGCAATAGTGCAATAGTGAATAATTTGCTGTCATGGCAACGGTGGTTGAATTCCTACCAGCACTCTGGTGCAGACCAAAGAAAGCAGACTCTTGGCTGCTTAAAACATACGTCTTGATCAGCTTTAAGGAAATCAGCTGCAGAAATTGAACTTCAGTTCTTGGCATTGTGGGAAAACACAACCAAATGAAACAGACATGAACCAGGATAGTCAGAACAAAGTGCGTCACCCAGAGGGAGGATGAGGTAAAAAGCTCTGCTGGAAATACGGAAGAAAATGCACATGATTAACTAAACATTCAAATTAATTAGCTTTAAAATTAAATTCAGAGGAAAGTGGCGGGGAGCACATCATACCAGAAAGATGTGGAGTGTTTTATACTTTCACCTGTAGATACTCCTCTCCATGTTCTATCTGCTGCTAAAAACACGACAAGAATAAGACAAAAATCTTCTAGTGAGGCTACTGTAGGCGACGGTGGCTGGACCACACATGAATGAGGCTCCGTCATCACTAATGGCTGAAGGATGCTTTGAAATCAAACAGAGATGCAACACGTCTCTCTCTCACACACAAATCCCTGCAGACGCAGTGGTATCTTACAGCCAGCTTACAGGTTCCCCACTCCTCTCATCACAGACATCTCCGAGCTACACACACACACACACACACACACACACACACACACACACACACTCACACAAGTCAGTAGGGAGGAAATCAATGGCT
>JAUZNJ010000022.1:461106-474917 GCA_034780135.1 Jordanella pulchra | reverse complement strand
CCCTCCTTCCCTCCCTCCCTTCCTTCCTTCCTTCCTTCCTTCCTTCCTTCCTTCCTTCCTTCCTTCCTTAACCCATCACCAGGTCTGGCTTCTGCCACTATATCCATGGACACACAGGGACTCAAAGGAGCAGCCGGGGGGGGCTTAGGGAATGGCCCCTCACTGATGCGGTGGGTCGTAGGTTTCTTCTGGTGATAGTTAGTGTCTGACCTCATGTGGGCAGAGTATGCAGACACTGAACTGATGACACTGACGCCCCCCCCGCCCTCATGATATATATATCAGTATGGATATCCAGCATGAGCTTCTAATGAGTTCTTATTGTTCTTATTGTTCCTGCAGTGGGCATAATTACGACCAGAACATAAAAGGTATTTAGTTTCAGTAAATTCATACATAGCATGTTAACACATCCTCTTATTGAAAGTTTTTTCTCCATTTCAGCCAAAAACAAAGGAGCTGAAAAGTGCTCCATGGTATTTTTCTTCCGTATGGATGATATTAAAACATTCATTATAATATTTTAGTAGTGAAAATATCACTGCAAACAGTCCATAATAACTGTATTCAGTTATATGTTGAAATGGGAAAAATAATGTAAACAGCAAATGTAAAAAACTGTTTATTGTTTTATTTATTTATAAGATGATTCATTCTTTTTGTAATAATTTATCTTTTTTTAATGTTGCCAAAAGAAACAATTTTCCATCTCCACTTCAGTTGACAAATGTCAGAAAACCAAACTTTGCTGCACCCATCTGGCAGGTTGACAGTTAAAACCTGACGGTGGTTGCAGAGGTAGGAGGGGCTTCATTTTGCTCAGACTGTCTACAGCATCATCAAATGTTAAAATACTTTTGGATTAGTTGGAGTCAGGCTGACATGTCCCATAGCTTTGAAAAGGTCTCAACTTCTTCACAGGAACCTTAAAGCTGAAGCCAGAACTACTCCACTGTAACAGTAGTGTGACTGTCCATAAAGTCCAAGGGAAACTGAACCGCATATTAGCGGTAATGTTTGTCTAGATATCGGATTAAATAAAGGCTACAAGAAATTCAACATCGTTGTTGTTCTTAGAATCTTTGAAGCTGTTCAGATTCAGCTCTAATTAAACTGATGTCCTGACTGTAAAAGTCTGACAGCGTTTTATAATAAACGACTCTCGTATCTTACAGGTCTCCGTTCTGTGAGGAGATAGTGTGTTGTCGTGGCGACCATGTGAGGCTTGGCGTTCGTGTTCGGGTGTTTGTGTATCCTGAGAACGTCTGCGCCGTGTGGATGATGTTTGCCTGTAAATATCGCTCCGTGCTCTGACCGACCGGCGGCCCAGCCGGGCCTCACCGCAGCGACCATGCAGGACACACGGGTCCACGAGAAAACAGATCTGAACTGAATACACTGGAGAAAATATTTCACAAATCACCAGAATATTTACGTTTTAAGACATTTTTTGTTTTTGTGTCCACTTCTGTTTGCTTTTTATGGATATTTTCGGAGCACAATTCTCTTTATTTAGCTCTGCTTCGAGTTGCAGTGATATGTTTTTTCTGTGTTTGAATATTTGATAAAGGTTACTCCTGTTTTAAATGTTTTTAATTCATATCTAGAAATCATAACTTGTAAAAAGAAACCTAATAACTGAAAATAAAACGTATTTTTTTTAAGCACCTTAAACTTGTGAAAAGATGAATCAGTTTAAAACATTTTCATCCACTCCTGATCCTCTGCCTCCATGTTACTCGTACTGTGCGTCCATCCACCTTCTTCTGTAAAAGCAACATATTTAACATCCTCTATCCAGTATAAACACGACTCTTCATCTTGTTCAAACCTGTTCAGTGTCGCCTCGGCTCCCTTCTCTGCTTTGGAAGATGGAGCTTCGACTCATCCACCTCCAGTACCTCTATCTACGCTTACAGCCTTAATCCTCGACCTACCTCATCTTCTTCTTTGGTTTTAATGGCTGTTGGGAACCAGAAGGAGCATTACAGCCAACTATTGTCAAAGAGTTTGATCAGAGAACAACTGGATCTGTTTATTAACCCTGTTTGTATAAACCAGGCTTCTTGGCTGTGAATAACTTGAACAATTAACTGATGAATTCCTTCTTGTTTAAATCTTTAAACAAGATTTTTCTTGTTTAAATTGACTTTTTTTCTTTTAAAAGTCATCCTTTCTTGGTGATATTTACTAAAATTAAAATATCTAGAAATTGAACCTGTAAATAAGCAGTTTATTTAAATAGAGATATTTATGAGCTCAGGTTTTGGAGACAAGCATTTTGCAAAGTTGAAATATTGCATAAGAAAAGCAACTTAAATGAGGAACGTGTAATACCGAAATGAAACTCTAGATGTCAGAGTAGTACAGACAATGGCTGTTGGAAGATAACCTTCAACTACAAAATAACTTGTTTCACTGATTGAAAAAATATTTTAAAAGATTATATAAAACATAAACTAGAATATCAAATATAAATCTTCTATATATCTCTGAAACAGTAACCTTCACAACATGAAAGCTATTTTTGTCTTTATTATTGCCACAAAACCGGCAAGACCTTTTAAAAGGTTCATAACTGCCATTTATTTCAATTTAGCTTTACCAGAAATTTACTTCATTTCTTAAATAAAAAAAAAAAAACATAAAACAAACCAAATGTTGAGACTTTGCAAGAAGAGAGTAAATAAAACGTTCTTAACAGAACATTATTATTAATGTAAAACTAAGGAAAGAAAGGAGACATTGTTTGAAACCAAATGACATAAACATCTCTTTAATTAAATAATTAGTTATCATTAACAGTATGGTATCACTAATTATATGAAAATGGCCAATAATTGAGCAACCACAGCAAAACAAAAGAAAAAAAAAACAGAACTGATAAAACAGGATGTAAAACAAGATGTGTTTTAAAAGTGAACTGAACAATATTTTAACTTTCCTTACAGAGAACAGTTAGGAACAAAAAAAGCTTTAGTTTCATTCTGACACAATACGGGTCCACAAAGAAAATCGAAGAGTATCAGGAGTTCGAGCTCAACTTCTTCCGGGTAAGAAAATGTTTATAATATTGATGTTTGTCGTCTCTTTAACATTTAAAAGCTAAAACTAAAATAACCCTAAAATGTAAGCAGTGCTGAGAGGACGGTATGCAGCTAGTCTGGACTTTTGGTTTTATCCATTAGGGGCAGCTGCCGATGGATCCGATGTCAGGCTGTGTTAAGGTATTAAATACAGACGGTTTTCTTCCAATAAAGAGCTGCATTTGTGGACCCCTCCCTCTTGTGAATCTGACTCGTCGAGCACCATCAGCCTAAACCCTGACAGGAACGCTGTGAGGACGGCCAATTAATTAGATTTTCCTAAGAGCTCATTTGCAATTCTGCAAGTGCCCCAGAGTTGTTGAACATAAGGTTTTAGGAGGGAAGCAGAGAGAGAAAAACAATGCTAATGAATTATTCTCCTCTTTTTCAGTGTCACACAGACGGCTGTAAACTCATCTCTTCTTCTTGTGAAAGTTTTTGATGAGGCAAACTCAGCTACATTTTCAGCCCTTTTTGATGAATTCTGTTGTTTCTGTTGTTTTTTCATCCTGCAAAGCAGAACAAACAAACATCATTAGACAGCTGCTGAAGGCTTTCCTCAGATTGAAACCTTTAAAGCAATCTGACTGGATGATGATCTGATTGAATGGTTTCTGTAAAGTGCCTTGAGTTGACATGTGTTGTGAGTAAGCAATATTTAAACTTAAACTTTATGACATCAGAATTAAAAAGACATAAAAACATGTGAAAGATATCACCATGAGAAAACCTTCTTTCTTGAAAATGAACATGCAGCATGACTAAGGTCTGCAAAGACAGAACCTAAAGACTACTTCACCAATATACTTGAGCAGCTGAGACCAGCAGGACATTCTTAGCCTTAACATCCAGCTTGTGCTCAACAGTAACACGTCTTAACCTTTTACAGCCACGTCTATCATATTTGATACATGAATTTTTGAGACCTCTGCATCATCAGTGGGATATTTTCGCTCTTGAGAACCAGACTTAATAAATCAGCAATATGTAGGGAACAGAACATGTATAAAAGATTATACAGAAATGTCTAATGTATCAAAATTTATGCAAATAATGATCAAATTTAACTTCAATGAAAACTGTTATATTAATAAATCAGAATTTTCCGTCAATTATTTCATGGTTTGGGCTTTAAAGGGTTAAATGTGTTAAAGAACAGGAAGTGGAACAAAGAAGCCCTTTTACTCACATACGGCAACACACCTTCTGAGAAGTTTCTCTTCTAAAGTGATCAGTCCACAGTGTGTCTTTCCAAATGTCTTGGCCAGCCTTTGTTTTTGGTGAAGGAACTCTCCCACTGATGGTCTCTTTGTCTCCCATTTATCTGGGACCAGGTTGCTGTGGCAGCAGTCTAAGTAGAGACGTTGTCTCCTTAGACACGTCCTTCTGCCTCTTTTGAGGGAAGCCAGAGGTGTTCTTAGGCCAGCTGAGAGAGATGGTCCTTTCAGCGTGACCTGGCTCATCCTCTGGGCCTGGAACACCTCCAGGGGCATCAAATGCCCAACCCACTTACACTCACTCTTCTGGATGTGGGAAACAGTGTCTGTTCTCCACCTTCCTTCCAGATGGCTGAGCTCAGCCAGTCTGAGCGAGTGCCTGGTTACCCTGCAAGGGGCTCAATGATTTGTTCTTTCCGTCATGACCGGAGCAATGGACTGTTAGGTCGCCATCTCAACACCTATTTATTTACAAAGACTTTAAATTGTTTTTTATATGTTCCAGATTTTCACTCTGCTTTGTTTTATTGTGTTTTGTATGTTCTGTTTTTCTGTAAACCCCTTTAAACTCAGTTAAATTCAGTTTATTTATATAGTGCCATTTTACTAGACTGTACAAAGACAACAGGACAGTAGAGGAAAAACCTCCAGCAGAAGCAGGCTCAGTGTGAGCGGCCATCTGCTGAGGATGGATAGAAGGCGCTATATTGATAAAGATTGATTGATTGATGCGGTTATGACCTCGTTCTCATTGCTAAATCATAAACATCAACCTCAATGGTTTAGTTTAGCTGTTTTTATACCGGTACGTTGCTTCATTGATGCATTCTTGGTGAACTTTTTACTTGGCCAGTAACTCCAGGGTATAAAGCTCTGTTCCATGCTTTGTCCATGTCTGGGAAATTCTTCCTAGTGTGCTTGGCGGGAGACTCGAAGCCTTAAAAAGTGTCATGAACCATCAAGTTATTCATGACAAGTTAGGTGATCAATATCTGTTTTCCATAGAAACAAATAAGTATTCAAGATTGCAGCAAGTTATTCTCTACACAGAGAAAAACAAATCTTACATCTACTGGATCTATTCAAACATATTTAGTAACTTTAACATAATCATTTCATGCCTTAAAGAGAATGTGATAATATTTTGTAGATATTTTGACTGAAGGTAAAAGGAACTTGCATCTGTTGGATCTACCTCAGAGCATCTTGTTGATTTATATTTTATATAGTTAGAGAAGATTGATGCTCGACCTAAACGTTGATGTGTCTCCTCTATTGAAATCGGTTGATCCAATTTAACATAACTTTCTGCTAGAGTCATTCTAGAGTCACTTCATGTGTGAAATGATACCGGTGTTTAAAACTAAATGTGCTGTGTAGATGTCATCTATATTATGCCGTTGTTACTGGATCATAAGAAATTCACCCTGAGCTTTATTTTACTTACAGTTCATAAAATGAAGCAGGTCTTCAAAGTGCTCTTCTGCAATTTCTTGAATTGATATCCTGGTCTAAATCTCAAAGGATTTCATGCTGATAGATTGCATCCCATCAGTATACATTCTCTTTCGAGTTACAAGTAACAGCACTGGTAGCTGTAAATCGACCTCAGCTCTGCCCAGTAAGGTGGAAGCTGCTAAACCTCCTCATTATTTCATTGTCATGACATGAATCTAATTCCATACAGCCTATGGGCCTCTGGCTTTGTTTACGTTTGTCTCTTAAATGAGAAGACTAATGACGTACTGCCTTATCAGTTGTGTTTTTCAGTAGTGGTAATACATCTGCTGACAGACGCTGATGCATCAACTAATTACCGTATTTTAGTCATTTTAAAAAGAAGCACTTAGACATTCAGCATGGCTCAGATTTTACGGTGCCAAGCTTGTTGCTATTTCACATCACTGCTTAAAGAAATACTTAGAGCTAAATGAATATTACTTTTTAATTATTTTATTTTAGCTTTCTTGCATGGGAGTTGCACTTTCAGCTACTCTTTAATAACATATCTGTGCGTTTTAAACCTTCAGTCGTACTTAAGATGTTTCTCTGCCACCTTTCACCTCATTTCTTTTTTCTTTTCTTTTCTGTTTTGGTAAAGAGAAATTCCTGTAGGGTGTTAGAAGAAGTGGGAGTGACAGAGAGAGGAGCGCTGGGCATTGGAGGGAAAAGCATTGCGTGGCCTGGAGCCTAACGAGTAATAAAGTCATTAATTCAGCTGATTAAGTTGGCCTTTGGGTTAAAGAAAAATCATATCCGTCTCCCTTTGAGATGTGACTGGGGAAGCACAGAAGAGGGAGAACTCAGCTAATTAGTGCTGAAAAACAGAAGGGGGGCCAGAGAGGGAGAGGGAACAGAAAGCAAAAGAAATGTGTGTGTGGGAAAGAGGAGAAGGAGGCAGAGGGGGGTATGGATAGGTGCATCGACTGAACTACTAATGAGGCATGTTTGGGGTGAGGGAGTGACAAGCTCATCAAAAAGCCGCTTGCCATTTCTCTCAAAGAGTTTGCCTGGCTACCTTTGGGGCTGACGTTACCACTTAATGATGTGAACAAGTGAGAGCGGGGAGAAGTTCAGGTGAAATGTCAGTTTGCTTGCAGTTTAATGAGTTTATCGTTGGTTGCAGGAGAGGAGAAAACATCCAGAAATGAGCAACAGGAGATTTTATCAGAGCAAGATGCTCCCCAGTCTCCTGACAACAACTAAATAAACATATTATTAATCTATTGTTCTCTAAATGCACTTAAAGGAACCCATTACTTTGACGTTTTCTCAGCATGTTATCTTTCTTTATAACTCTGTCAGCTTCCCTGAAATGACGTCAGTCTAACTCTTGTGCTGTTCTCAGTCGTGTGCATCAAGCAGCAGGTTTTACTAAGCTGCACAGTGAACTGGAGGACGGATTCAAGCCTTTAACACTGAGATGGATTATGGGAGACAGCAAGAAGGAACCAGAGCCTAATAAGGCAAATGGCGACGTCTTAAAAACTGGGATTATTCCAAGTCTTTAATCTCTGCAAGACTAATTAAGCATTTACTGCTAATTCTGTGGCGTGAATTGTTCATATGAAAGCCTTTAAAATGATCTCAAATGTTTAAAAGAAGACAATGTATCAAAATTATGAAATATGATCGTATCAAATTATCAGAAAACAATTCACAGAAAAAAATGTACAATAGATCATAGTTTAAAATATATAATTTTAAGTAGTAAGTCAGAATAGCACTTGTACATATTAAGGTTATGTTTTCAACATGGATTATTTTGCTTCTGGGGGAGAATACAATAGTTTCCAAACCTTCACCTGATTAAATCTGTGTTTCATTAACTATAATAAATTCTCTTCTTATTTTCTTATGTTTCTGAGGTGTATGAAGTTGTGAATGTAACTGAATATACTTGAATGTAATAATGATTTCTATCTGTTTCTTGTCAACTCTTATGTGCATAACATCAGAGGTATTATCTGTGAAATTACGAGTTTAGAAATTACAAAGGTACACATTTGCAACAAAACTACATAAAACGTTTTTAAATGTTCTTAAAACGAACAATGAGGACGGTCCTTTGGTGCACAAAGCTGTTCGATACAGGGTTGTAGAGAAGAAAGAAACAGTCGCAAGTCATCCTGCACCTGTAGCCTTGACCGCTATTTGTTTTTGGTCAGGGTGAGAGCGGAAAACCCACAATCACATCGGTAAGTGGAGGGGAAGAGGATCAGGGCTTTTGTGGACACAACTGAACTCTGAACATTCACCCAGAATCACGTATTCAGCATTTCCACCAGTCTGTGTTTTAAGTCCACATTTGAGCTGAGCTCAACAAGAGCCCCCTCTTGGATACTCTTTGGCGCCCCCCAGGGGAGGCACGCCTCACCTGTTGAAAACCACTATAGACTTTAGACAAAGCCCACCTCACAGATTTTATCAAATATGCATGATTTCTTCCTGTGTAGTGAGTGTGACACATGCTAATGTACACACCTCCATATGTTTTGTTTTGTTTTATCAGGTAGAGCTTTAAGTGTTTTTATTTATAACTTTGTTATTTTGTAGATCTTTTCCTGAAGGCTGCAGTCTCAATTTAACCAACATCATTAATGTGTTTGAACATCACCTAACGATGTCCGTAAGGCTGAAAAAGGAAGCAGGAGCTACAAAATGAAGTATTTGGATTGATCACAGGACTATTGGACAACCGGTTTGGTGGTGGGTCAGTGATGGTCTGGAGAAGCATATCCATGGAGCGACGCACAGACCTACACAGGCTAGACAACGGCACCCTGCCTGCCATTAGGTATCGGGATGAAATCCTTGCACCCATTGTCAGACCCTATGCTGGTGCAGTGGGTCCTGGGTTCCTCCTGGTGCACGACAATGCCTGGTCTCATGTGGCGAGAGTACGCAGGCAGTTCCTGGAGGATGAAGGAATTGATACCATTGATTGGCCCCCCCGCTCACCTGCCCTGAATTCAACAGAACACCTCTGGGATTATGTTTGGATCCATCAGACGCCACCAGCTTGCACCCCAGACTGTCCAGGAGCTCAGTGATGCTCTGGTCCAGATCTGGGAAGAGATACACCAGGACGCCATCCGTTGTCTCATTAGGAGGAGGAGTATGCCCCGACATTGTCAGACATGCATACAGGCACGTAGGGGCCATACAAATTACTGAATACCTTTTTGAGTTGCAAAATGAACTATCCTGCTGCATCATTTTTTCACTGTAATTTTTAGGATGTCTTTGAATTCAGCCTCTGTAGGTTGATTATTTACATTTCCATCAAATGATGTGGCCTCTTTTTGTTCCTAACACATCACCCAGTTCATACCAGTAGAAATAAACAGCAGGATTTTTTCCCCATTGAGAACTGATGTGTTTTCAAACGGTTCCTTTAATTTTTTTGAGCTGTGTTTATATATATATATATATATATATAAACACAGCTGTTCCGCCATCGTGTATGTATATATATATATATATATATATATATATATGGTGCCACAATAAGCCCATTACAGCCAGCTCGATCCTGTTCACGTGTTAACTTAAAATGTGTGTTTTATGGGATAATGTTATACAAGATCTATGACAACTACAGGTATTTAATTTATGTATCAGTATATGTGTGGCAAAGTAAGCAACAGAGGGTAGGATCTGGTCCCACAGAGTCCCAGGTAAAAGTCATACTGGCTTACCATTCAGCAAAGGAAAATCCCTACTACCAAGTAGCCAGGATGCATAGTGACAGCACCACGGTGTCACAGATAGAAAGATACAACATTAGGCATTACAATTATTGATGAAAGTATAGTGAATGGTTTTTGATGAAAAAGCAGATAAAGCAGGTAAGAAAAGCCTAAGTTTTTTGTATAACTGCTAATGGGCGGGACCATCCTATCCGCTGTTCTGCCATCGTGTGAAAGAATCACTCAATCATACTCTGCTCCGTATTTCTGTCTTCTGAGGCCTTCCTCTTCTTCTCATAAACTTGTTGGACTGTTTTCAAAACTATCAATCATTTTAAAAGCATAGAGTGAGAGTTGGAGTTGGTTGAAACCAAAGCTAGCTGCATAGAGAAAAACAAGAAGTGTGCAGGAACAGCATGAGCAGGCCAATAGATAAGTTGTCCCCCACTGTTCATCTGACCTTTAATATCATGGATTTGTAAATATGTGCATGTACTTACAGTATTAGCAAGGGCTTAAGTCTGCCCTTGATGTTCTGTTTGTTCTTTATCCTGTTGTTACTGTAGATTGACCCTGAAATGGTTCTGTTGCTTGTCCTCTATGGGACACCCCTCAGAGTACACTGGTCCCTGCCTTGCCAACCCTATAAAACATCTGACTATGCCCCTAAATAAAGGGTCAAAATAGGAACAATCTTTCAACACTCAAAAATCTAATAAAAAATCAGAATCTCTGACTAAACTATCATACATGAAAGCCAGGGTACCTGAGGAACCGTATGTGTGCAAGAGAGCAACATTGAAGCATACAGAGGGGCTTATGCTAAGATTTGAACCCAGGACAGTACTAAGCTCTACCTGGCTGTGTTGCATAGGTATAAAATAACAGACAATTAAACTAGCTGTGTAAAATGTTTGCATAAATTCAAACAAATTTCATGTTTGAATTTATTCACAGTTCATGATAAAACCTTGAAATGGCCGCCACACAGCTAGCGGTTATGTAAGTAAAATAAGGATTAAGGTATTCTCTACTTTCAGAAATTAAAAAAGATTTGATCACTAATGATTTGACCTTTATGTTAGGCCCAGTATTTAGCAAATATGAAGAAAAACTGCCCAGTGTGCCTTAAATGTCCAATGCAATCATGAAAAAGAAGCTTTAGGGTTAGCATCCTGTCTACAGCCTGGGTACATCTGGTCCTGTGGCAAACATAGAGCGAATCCTTTGTCAGCATCTACAAAGGCAGAGAAGGAGAAGAAAGAGAGAAAAGGGGACTCTGCTGGACTTCTTTATAAACCAATTCAAAGGACTGTCTTCTGGAGTCTTTTAGAATTGCAGAGTGTCTTCTGCAGATGCAGACAGGGTCAAATAAACGGGCTCTGCAGAGGCTGCCAAATAACCTTGGCCCCTGCTATTGAAATAGTGGTCAATCAAAAGAGATGGCCGAGGGCAGCAAGCCATAAAGCAGCAGAATGGGCCAAATATGGCAGGGAGAGAGAGAGGGAGAGAAAGAGAGCAAGAAATGGTTCAACGGGAGAAAAATGAAAAGCAGAGATGTGAATGAGAGACAGCGGGTGGAGGAAACAGGTCAGATGAAGGCAAGATGGCAAAAACAAAAATAACTTTAAAAATTGATGGCAAAAGCCATTAAACTGTAAACACCCCCACCCCAACCAAGAAAAACAAGTTAGCAGCCACTAGCTTGATACACATTTTGAATCAAACTGCCTTTAGTCATTTCTTGCTAAACACCAAAACATTTGGACTTCTCTGGGACCTGATGGGTTTGGCTTCTGTTCCTTTAGGAAGGTTATCCTTGCTGTGTAGATTCTGTATCTAGAATGTCCTTTCAACTAACAGGATTATAGAAGGTAGTTGAATAACTTAGATGTGGCAGCTGTCTGACCTAAATCATTTTAAGATTGCCTTTGTGAAATTACTGGCGGTTATAGTTTCCTTAGCTGTTGTGAAAAGCCTTCATTTCACAGTGAGCTTGAGCTTGTTTCACAATGACTGCTACTTGGACATGCATCTTAGTAAAGTTCAGCCGTTCCAAACGAGTCAAACTGAAAATGCCTTTTATCAGTAGAATACAAGAATATTTTAGCCAAAATTGATACAGTAGGGTTTTACAGGAGACCGTTGTGAGACACAGTCTATGTACCTGATAAGCTCAGCTGTCCTTCATGCTGCAGCGCAACAGAGCAGGAAGGTTGTAAGTGATGGAACAGACAATGAAGGTGTCTGTGTGAAGAAATAGTCACATCGCGCATGCAGGGACAGTGGAGAGAAAAAACTCACTGGTCAATTCAATTTATTTATTTAGCGCCAAAACACATTTCATCTTAAGGCACTTTACAGAGACAATTCAATGAAGACACACGGTTAGATTAGTTAAAAGTTTTCTATCTAAGAAAACTCAACTGATTGCATCGACTCATTGACTGGAAAACAATCCCTCACATCAAGCATGCATGTAGCGACAGTGGAGAGGAAAAACTCCCTTTCAACAGGAAGAAACCTCCAGCAGAACCAGGCTTAGTGTGAGTGGCCATCTGCTGAGGAAGACTGGGGTTCAGGGAGACAGAAGCAGAAAGAAGCAGAGATATAAAAGGGTAACTGTTAGCTAGCTCCATAGGCGGCCCCGTCCAGGAAAGACACAGCCAAGCAGAGGAGCTCGGAGCAGCTCTCGTGACAGAGGATGAAAGAGAACACATCCAGTTAGTCACAGTAAGAGAAACAGGACTACACTGAAACACAGGCCAAGCTCTGACATCTTGAAACCAAGGTGTTGATGGTTGCAGCACGGCTGATATTTCCATCCAGAATGTAGTCACAGTCGAACAGGAACAGACCAGATGAAGCTACTATGATGAGGAAAAAGCAGACAAAGCATAAAGTGATGAGTGGATCTTGACAAATAATGCAGAATTGCGGCAGAGAGACAGAATGACGTAGAATGAGGAGAAGTGGTTCCTACCATGTGATGTAGCAGCACAAACATATAGCAGCACAAATACATAAAATAGCTCAGGGTAACCTAGTTATTCTGGATGAGGTCTGAGAGAGGTAAAGCCACAATAGGACCAAGGAAGAGCTAAGGAGAAACGTCCTGTCTGGATAGTTAATAGGGGAAGACACCTGAAGCAGGAAAAGGCTGTCTAGTTGTATTAAATATTAGCAGGAATTTTTTAAGTTTTACAACTGAGCTAAGTTATAATGAGAAGATTGGTTTCAAATACTTACTCATAACTACTGAAAAATACTTAGTCAGAGGCACACTTTCAGTGCAGTTGTCCAAAAGTTATTGTTTTAGGTTAATTGCTGTACTAAAAATTCCTGAAGTTCAGTGAACGTGTTCTAACCACCCGAAAAAGCAGAACAGGCCTTGTATGAAAGATGAAAATGATCTGTTTTAACTAACTCACCAGACTAATTTCACTAAGCTAAGGCCACAAACTAACTAGAACTCTGGCAGTTAGCTGGAGGTAATTTTGTTACCTTGAAGCTAGCCTTTTTGAAGTGTTAAACCAGCAGGAGTGAAAAAAACTTCCCGCTACCTGGTCTAATGATGTAGAAGAGGTTCAGGGAGAGAGACTGAATGCTAGAAAGAGGGTACGAAAGAGGATCAATGGATGTTCTGAAATGAGGCTCCAAAGGGAGCTGAGATCAGTAAGACAGCTCAGGCTGTCTGATGGAAGCAATAATGATGGGCTGCAGAATTCAGGACGAGAAGGAGAGAAGAGCAATAGGCAGGAGAAGTGAATAAGAGAGAGAAAGTAGAAGAATAAAACTCTTTGTCCCCTTCACCATCTTTCCACATGGTTGGCAGCTCCTTGGTAGAAAAAAAAAATATTTCAAGCAAAAGAAAATCTTTCAGAGGAAAGTCTTTCAGTGAAGCTGTAATTCTAAAGTTGTTTTGCATAGTCTGATTCATATTCTCCAAACTGTCCCTGCAAGAGTTTGCTTCAGCAATTAGGGATTTATGTTTTCAAGGGACTTCTAATGCCATTTCAAAGGAAGAATTAATTAAGACTCAGTCACGGCATTTTTTCCACCAATTTTACACACGTTCGGTGACAGTGATAGCATGAAATTATTCAATGCTCAGTCTGTCATCATGGAATAAGTAAATATACTCCGGCCATACCCCCACAGACACACACATACAGTACATGTTTATACATGTATAGCTCTCTCTCTCTCTCTCTCTCTATATATATATATATATATATACAGTGTGTGATTTGCAAAAAAACCAGAGGGGGGGATTGGGAGTGGATATTAGTTTACGTCTCGCGTGACGTCACGAG
>JAUZNJ010000022.1:446302-461006 GCA_034780135.1 Jordanella pulchra | reverse complement strand
AGTATGTGTTCCGATCACTCTATCACAGAAAAATAAGACTTGTAGAACTTATTGGAAACTCAAGACAGTCATGACATGTTTTTTTACAAGTGTATGTAAACTTTTGACCACAACTATACTGACATGTAAATAGAGAGCATTGCCTTTTCACTCAGCTCTCTCCTCACCACAGCAGAACAGTGCAGTCTACACATTATAGTTGCACCAGCACCAATCTGTCTATTAATCTCCTGCTCCATTCTCCCCTCAATTGTGAACAAGACCCCAAGATACTTGAACTCCTCCACTTAAGGCAGGAACGCTCCTAAAAAACTGAAAGGGGTAATCCACCTTTTTCAGCTTGAGAACCATGGCCTCGGACTTGGAGGAGCTGATTGTTATCTTGGCCACTTCACACTCAGCTGTGAACTGCCCCAGTGCATGCTGAAGGTCTTGGCAGGAGGGAGCAAGGAGGAAATACACTAGTCGCCAAACAGTCGCCCTAGCAGTCCAAGGCGACTCCCCCTGACCTCCAAAAGAACTTGAAAGGAATATCAGCCGTGATAGCCTGGCAACATCCAGATACCCAAGGTACTCAGGAGAGATCTCATCCACCACTGAAGCCTTGCCATCATGGAGTTTCTTGACCACCTTGGTAACTTCAGTGTGGGTGATGAAACTAATCCAGTTCCCTGGTCTCCTTTTGGCTATTTTTCACCAAGGAAGGTGTCAGCCAGATTGAGGAGATACTCAAAGTATTCCTTCCGCCATCCTCAATCCACAATGTCCTTATACAGGGTCAGCAGCTTCCCAGACCCTTTAAAGATAGTGCTAGCGAAGCACTGTTTCCCTCTATGGAGACGCCAGATGGTTTGCCAGAATCGCATTGAGGCAGACCGAAAGATTTTATTCCATTGTCTCTCCAAGCCCCCTCCTATGCCCAAGTTATTGTCATCCAGGCAACAGCGAGATTGGCCTCACGATACCCACTTACTACATCAGGATTTCCACAAGCCAACCAAGCCTGACAGGACCCCTCCTTAAGCTTGACAACTGACACTACGGACCTCATGGCCACAGCTACAGGTGGCTGCATCAACAACTCAGAGAAAATGATCCACTCAGACTCAATATCTTCAACTTTCTCTGGAAAAAGTTCTCGGAGATGGAAGTTGAATACGTCCCTGACTGAGGGTTCCAACACACATTCCCAGGAGGCCCTCATAACTTGCATAGACCTGCTTAGTCTGTCCGGCTTCCTTCCCTTCCAGTGTATCAAGCTCACCACCAGGTGGTGATCTGTGGACAGCCCCACTACGCTCCTCTCCTGACTGTCCAAGATATGCGGTTGAAGGTTCGAAGATACGACTCCAAAGTCGACCTCTGGCCTAGGGTGTCCTGTTGCCAAGGGCAGCAATGAACACCTTTTTTAATGAACATGGTGTTAATTATGGACAATCTGTCACACGAACAGAAGTCCAATATCATACATGTATATAGCATCCAGCAAAACCAGACTTATGTATGCATTAACATTTTTATGGTCATAGTAAACACATCTAGGACAGAACTGTTTGTATTGCTAATTTTCATTTTATTATAAAAAAAAAAAGTATTTTGAGTCCACAGTTTGTTTCCTTTGTACAGTAAAAAATATTAAATTAACTCCCAACGTTCTGAGCAGAAAGATAAAGAGGATACAGTTTCTAAAGAGGGAGCTCAACCTCCCCCAGAGGAGGATAAAAAGTCCAAAGGAAGCAGCAAAAGGGACGAGGAAGAAAGAGACTAACCGCTCGTATGGCCGTCTTTCACCTCATTTCTGTGCAACACAGTTCATTTGGATCATCCTCTGTTTACTCAACAGTAGAATCCTAAAAAACAAATGAAGAAAAGCCACCCTTCCCGTTTTTTTTTTTTTTTTTTTTTTTTTTTTCTATACATCCCCAGCCCACATGTAAAACGTTACAGGCACAAAGGTATGCATACCCCCCTCCCCAAGCCTCCGCAGCTCCATATGAAGTCTTTAAAAGGAAGGAGGGGGCACACATTCGAGGGAGAGGGCTTGCACTTTTGCGAGGGGGGAAGAGTCCCTTCCAGCCCGACTGGAGGACTGAGCAGACCCTCGCCAACCACGACAAAACAAGACGTCGTTCCCGTCTGGACATCCTCTGACTGAAGATGACTAAAGCAATATATAAACTAACAAAAATAGACTTCTACAGGAAACTGAAGTGGTCTCAGTGTGTCTATAACTGACCCCCCTGATGAAACAATAAATAAACCAAGCCCAAATGATACAAAAAAAAATAAAAAATAAAAAATATGGGTACTGTTTGAATTTACACCGATAACTCACACCACTCTGAAAAAAAAAAAAAAAAAAAAAAAAGACTGAGTGATGCAATACAAACAAAAACGACTGCAGTAAAACAACTTCTTTACCCCTTAACCCCCTTTTAAAATCGTAAAAACATATCTTAAAAAAAGGCAAGTACTGTTTATACCTGGGAACCCCCCCCTCCTCAGTTGGCAAAAATATATATTAACAGCAATAAGTTACAATTCATTCTAATTCATTTAACAACTGCTCCATTTATTGTTCATCTCCCATAGGAAGTTCAGTTCAATGCATCTTTATTGAAAACATTTTAAATAAGTTTTTAATAGTAAAAAAAACAGGCTAAAGAATAAACAATAACACTGTCCGTGGTGAGTGCAGTTTGTGCAGAAATCCACTGATCCTCTCCTCAGCTCCTACATGTGGTCCAAGGAGTTGTGGTTCATGTTCTGGCCCATTGCGTCCGGGCCGCTGCTTCCCGGCCCGTGCAGCCCAGCCATGCCGCTCAGCTGAGAGAGCATGGCACTCTGCTCGGAACCGTACTGCTCCATCACGCTTTGCTGCTGCTGGCTTGTCTGCTGCTGCTGGACCACCATTCCTGGATGGTGCTGGTTCAGATGGCCTGGATGGGGGGAGCCGGTCTGCACCTGCGGGGAGATGTGATGTGGCGACGGCTGCGGCTGCATGCGTGGAGACGGGCTGGAGTGAGGAGGCTGGGACTGAGGTCTGGGCGAGGGTTGCGGTGAACGCACCTGGTTGGCAAGGGAAGTTGGCAGGGATTGGCCCTGCAGGTGGGGGTGTGGGGACTGGGCCATCTGCTGCGCCTGCTGAGGGCTCATGGGGTTGCTGTGTTGGGCCGGTGAGCCACCCGGGCCGCGGTGTTGCTGCTGATGGAGCAACCTTTGCTGCAGAGATTGCTGGAAAAGAGTCTGGTTAGACGGAGGAGTGGGTCCGCCTTGGGTAGGCTGTGGACCTTGAACTTGTTGCTGAGGAACACCAACGCCACCTCCGCCTGGCCCTCCATCAGCGCTCTGAAGGGCAGCCATGTTGTTCTGCTGTTGCTGCTGCATCTGAAGCTGGTGCTGCATCCTCTGCTGCAACGCGGCGGTGGCCTGCTGCTGCTGGACGGAGCCTGAGTAGCCCTGCCCCTGCTGAGCTGGGGGGCCTCCAGGAGGACCCTGTCCTACCACAGGGGGCTGCATCCCAGGCTGGCCCATGAATCCCTGCCCCTGAGGAGGCTGTGGCTGCTGGAACTGACCATGATTAATTCCCATCTGCTGCTGCTGTTGTTGTTGCTGCAGCTGTTGTTGCTGCAGCTGTTGTTGCTGCAGCTGTTGTTGCTGCTGTTGCTGCAGCTGTTGTTGCTGCTGTTGCTGCAGCTGTTGTTGCTGCTGTTGCTGCAGCTGTTGCTGCTGCTGTTGCTGCTGCAGCTGTTGCTGCTGCAGCTGTCGCCTCATAATCAGCTCTCGAACTTGGAGGCTGTTGAGATTTCCCACGGCTGGCCCCTGGCCTTGCATACCCCGTCCTACTCCTTGCTGCTGCTGCTGCTGCTGCAAACCACTGAGCATCGGCCTCTGCTGCTGCTGCAGCTGGACCTGCTGTAGCTGAGCCATGGAAGCCATGTTGACGTTGGATCCTCCCTGCCCCCCCATGTGCGTCCCCGGCTGGCCGACACCTGAAGCATTCATGTTCACTTGTGGGTTAACTCCTGCAATGACGTTTCCAACCGGACCCCCCGCAGGGCCCGGTCCTCCTCCTGGACCGGCCTCTGGTCCACCCGGGCCCCCCTTGTATTTGGAGGCTCTCTGTTTGATGAAAGCAGCCATAAGCTGTGGGTTGGAGCGCAGGATGTTTAGAACCTGCTGCTTCTGGAGATCGGAGCTTGGTGAACGCAGGGTGCGTAACAGCTCCTGTAGAGCTGTTTGGGGGATGTTTCCACCTTGCTGCTGCTGCTGAACTATGTTCATCATAGTGGGATGTCCCTGACCTGGTTGGTGTGAAGGTGGCGGCTGCTGCTGCTGCTGCTGCTGAGCTGCTATTATGGCCTGATGGCTCATCTGGTTCATCAGAGCCTGTCTTTGTTGAGGCGGCATCCCAGGGCCTGTCCATTGCTGCTGCTGAGGGTTCTGGATAGGAGCACCCATCCTCTGCTGCAGCTGCACCTGCACCTGTAAGGGTAGGTTAGCCTGCTGGGGGGGCTGCTGCATGTGCCCACCGCCGGCCATCATCCCCTGCAGAGCACCTTGCTGCTGATCCATGTGGGCCCTTGGAGCCGTCTGGTTTTGAGGCGGGATTCCTTGGGGTCCTACCATCCCCACAGGTCCACTGTGGCCCATGGCAATCTGCTGAGGCTGACCCGGTTGGTGGTGAGGGTTGGATGGCATCAAGCCTGTAGCTGCTGCTGCTTGTCTCTGCAGAGCCATCTTCCTTTGGGCGTCAGCGACCTGCTGGATCTTCAGAGCTATTTCCACGGCAGCCTGTGGGGGCCCAGACTGAGGCTGCTGCTGCTGAAGCGGGGGCTGACCGGGAGGTTGCTGGCCCCCTACATTTGCAGGCATTCCTGTCCCACCGCTGTGCTGGGGAGGTGTCGATGACCCAATAAGCGGTTTACCCTGGGACTGGTGGATTGGGGAGGAGCCTGGGGGTCTGCTGGCATAGTTTGGGTGTGGGTTGGTCCCTGGGCCACCTTGCTGCTGCTGGATCTGCGGAAGCATCTGCTGCTGGGGAGAATTCATAAGTCCCCCCGCCCCAGCACCTCCACCACTCATCTGCTGGAACTGGCTTAGTTGATGCTGAGGGGGGATCCCTCCTGGCTGCTGTTGCGCTCCGTTTCCAGGACCCGCTCCCTGCGCTTGGACTGAGGGCATATTCTGAGTAGGGGTGTGAGGGGTTGGAGGCTGAGCACCAACTGATGTCGGTGTGCTGGGCGCCGTGGTGCTGTTGGTTCCTGGAGATGGAAGCCCAACCATCGCCCCTCCAGGAGGCCCCCCCGCAGGCTGACCGACCCTCTGCATGGTGGCCATCCTCCTCCTCAACATCTGAGCCTGCTGGAGCCTGTGCTGCAGCTGCTGCTGCCGGAGCTTCTGCTTGATGTTCAGGCAGAACGGGACAGGGCATTTGTTCTCCTGGCAGTGCTTGGCGTGGTAGCAGCACAGGGCGATGAGCTGCTTGCAGATGGGACAGCCGCCGTTGGTCTTCCGCTTGCAGCCCTTTGTGTGCTGAACGACCCGCTTCATCTTCTGACACGACGGGAGCGAGCAGTTGGCATTGCGGCACTGGCAGGCGTGGACCAGCGACTGGATGCAGCGCTGGATGCTGAGACGGCGAGAGTCACCAGGACTCTGAGTCGCCGCTGCAGACTGGTTGTTGCTATCGTCGTCCAGGCCGAGCCCCAGTTTATCCATCTTGTGCTCATGGCCTTTAGTGTTGTAGCAGGTGATACACAAGTCATAATCCTAAAAAGGAGAAAAGGGAAACAAATGTAAACATTTATTTCATAGATATTTTCTGCATTCTAGCCATAGGATCCTTATTCTTACCTCGCAGACGGTGCAGTGGAACCTCGTCTCCACGTGATGTTTACATTCGTTGCAGGTGTACACGAAGCGGTCCTGGCTCTGGTTGTGGAGCTCCACCAACATGCACATGGAGCTCCACTTGGACCTCCTCAGGGAACTAAACTCCAGGTGCTTGTCGCGGGCAAGGGTCAGGAAGGCGTCGCGGCCGTCCATCAGGTCGCAGGCCATCAGAGGATCTGGGTCTGTGATGGGGGGTAGCGAGTTGGCGGTGGGGCCAGCAATCAGGCGGATGACGAAGAAAACCTGCATGAGGGAGATGGAGAAACTTTTGTTCAATATCTATAGAAAGTTAGTAAGCTAATGATCCAACTTCCTCAGAGCTTTTAGGGAACCCGCAGAACCTTCTACCATGTCGCTGCCACCATATTTTCCCTCTAATAAACCTCTGAGGCTTCGATCGAATCGCTGCATTTATGCAGAGGTTCAATTAAACAGGTTGACTCAAAACATGAGACAACTTTTGAAAACACACAACTTAATTAAATCAAAAAAGGCTCCATAGTTACAAGGCCTATATCCAAACCTTTGCAAGCTGTGTTAAAGACAATAGACAAAAAATAGACAAAAAGACAAAAAATTGACATTAAATAAGATCCCAAAGTCAGACTTCCAGACCTCTTTGTGTTTCTCCATGGTGGCGTAGAGTTTCTGGGAAAGGTCGTTGGAAACGCTCGGCATCCCTGGTTTCTTCTTATTGGCTCGGCTCAGGCTGCTCTTGTTCTTGTTCGCCTTTTTATTGTTCTTCTTTTTGGCATTTTTGCTGTCTCCTTTTGTTGCCTGTGGATGTTTAAATGAAGACAAAAAAAAAAAATAAGAAAAATCAATGCACATCCTGAGCAGAGGTGGCAACAAACAGATTCTTGCTCTACCTACATCTGTGCTTTCATTAGAGGTGCTGTTCTCCTCCCTCTTCCTCTCCTCTTCCTCCTGCTCCAGCTCCTTGATGCTCTCCTCCAGTACATTGGGCCAAAAGTCACCCTCAAAGTACGGCAGCTCCTTCGCACTCGTCAGACGGTCTTCTGTTGCCTGCTTGAAGATGTCCTAAAAGACCAAAAAAAAAAAAAAGAAGCTGCTTCAGCAGAGCTTCAACACCTAGTTTTTAGATTCGGTGACAAGCTTCAGTGTTTTTTTATGTGATGGATCAATGTGGTGCATGTGGTGTTGGACAGAGAAGGAGACTCTACACCCCAGACTCAAGTCTTTAGCAGCTTCTCATATGCTTTCTTCCTTAACCCTTTTATTCATTCTAATCAGCTACCCTGTCTTTGTGGAAGAAAGGCATCCCCACAGCATGATGCAGCCACTACCATTTTCATCAAGGAAATTTAAACATTCAGGTTACGGTTATCTAAAATGTCAGGCTATGTTCTGATGGTAAGAAACGCTTCATACTCGATAATCCTTTTTAAAACTGCAGCAACATTTTGCTGAAAGCAAGAGCAAAAACTTGAATTAAAATATATGGAGATTTCAACGTCTTATATTAGGGCAAAAAATAAATTAATTAATTATATTACATTACTAAAGAGACAGAAAAAGGGATCCAGATAGTGTTTTAACTCAATAGCTCATGAGCATAATACTAATAAAACCAAAATGATTTTATGTGACAAACAAGGATCTGGTCACTGCAAACATTTTCTTCGATGATCAATTTTAGCAGTGAGGTAGGTTGCTATGAAGAAGCAGCTTCTGGTGCTAATGCTCCATTAATCAGGAATAAAATCCCAGAAAACTGTAAAAACATTTTTGTTTGGACTGGCCTTTGACTGAGTTTATCCAAACAATAATTGTTACATTTTTAGTCCAAATTTCCGGACATTTTCTAATTCATATTTTTCTAATTATTAACTTCTTTTAATTATTAATTTTTGTTTTCTTTAGTTATTAGTGTTCAGTAAGTATTTAATTACCTTTATAATACTGCAACATTGGGACGTCACAAACAACCTTTTTATTTTCCGACACCAACATTGCAGCTCGGAGAATTGACCAATGCAAATATTGACCCGATACAATCTTAGCACTAAAAGCTTTATGCTTTTATTCCTTATTTCTTACTGTAGAATATTTGAACAGGTTTGACCAGATGCTTTACTAATACAGAGAATAGGTATGAGAGCAACGGACTCATCAACATTAACCAATGAGTTACAGAAACTTTAACCAGAAGCAGAGAGTTTCTATTAGCATGGAAACATCGGAGATTTTAGATGCACGCCGATATAATCAGATATTAGTTTTTTTGACTAATATCGGACGGACATCTGATTTTTATTAGATCAGGACGCTTTCACTCAGTCCTTTGCTTTTTCCTTTTTCGTGCACAGCGCCTGAATTGTCTTGCTACTATAACGTACTACATAAATAAACCTGCTTTGCCTTTACTCTTTTAGTGTTCGTATGGTTAGCTATGATCTGTGTTAGCATTAGCGCCCAATGGCTTTACAACCTAATGAGGGTGTAATAGACTGATTTGTTCCTTTGATTCACTGTTTATTAGCCAACTGAATGGTTAGATGATCAATATTTTCCTGTTTTAATTCATACCACAGTACAATGGACCATCTTCTGTTCAGTTGTTGATAGTGATAAATTTGTAAAAAACAACCAAACACTATTAATAGCTTGGAAACCAAGTTCAGCTATGTGATGAGTAGAAGGTGTCACCTTGTAATCGTGGACGATTCGCTCCGCAACCGCCTTGTCCAGCATCTTCTTGTACCACTCCTGCAGGCGTTTAGGCTTTGGGATCTTCTGGTCCGGTGGGTGACAGTGGAAGATGTAATCGTCCCCCTCACTGGGAGGACACGCCCAAATGTGTCCCGTCGTATACCTGCCATTAGAAAAGACTTTGTGGTTATTTACTGATCTAAAAATGTTCGACTTGTATTTTCAGAAACACTGTTTGTTTTTTTTTACCCCATTCTTCTGACATATTCCAGGTAACCCAACAGGATCTCGTGGTAGACGGCCGTCCTCAGGTGTCGAGGTCTAAAGAAGTGCACGCTGTCCAAGTAGGAAATGTACACCCGTCTTTGATTGGGCGGTGGGCAGTCAGAGCCGTACTCCTGAACATGCATGCCGAAGAAACACACGTCGGCTCCGTCTATGTCCTCAAATGCGAACAGGGCTTTCATCCGGTAAGGAAAGGACTCGGCCATCTCTCCGTTGTCAACAAACCTGGAAGAAAACAGCTGAAAAATTCAAGAAAAGGCAGCACTAAACTGGAACAAACATAGCAGCTAATCATGAAACACCTTATAATCCCTCCATTAGTAGTTAACTGTCTTTGTGTAAAAAGAAAACAACTGACCTTGACTTCATGCCAGGCTTGACCTCAACCACTTTGTCCGAGACGTGGACGACACGGACTGTGACCTCTCCTGACTCGGGGTGGCTCTGTCGTTTGAGGTAGTCGTTCACCCGGGTCTCCAGATAGTTTCCCAGCTTTGTCTGAGGAAGTCCTGAAATGCATAAAAACACACCAATAAATCAAACTCCCACCAAAGATCCAAAGCAAACCACATTTCCTGGTAAATATTTGCAAAAAGCAGCACAAACTCTAGAATAAGGTGGGTTCAAATAAAGGCCTAACGGGCTTTTTGCTTGGAGTCTGGATCCTCTCCAGGTACAACCTCCTTCCTGACAATCAAAAAACATGGTTTATTGGCCTCTAAGCTGCACATAAGTAGGATGTGCATTGGTCTTAGTAATAAAACACAAATCAATCAATTCAATTCAATTCAAAAATACTTTATTTAACCCAAAGGGAAATTAAATTAAAATTATAGAAAACCTCTGTCCAAGTTCAAAATCAGCAAATGACTCCTGATCCTGAGATTGGTGATTCTTATTTTGCATCTCAAAGCATAAACATGGAGAGAAAACTCAATTTTTTCTTTTTCTTTGAGGAGTAATACTTTCTATCGCTTCCTATATTTATGAGGACACGGACAGAGGCAAACATTCCTCCTTAAATAAAAGATTTGAATCCTAATCCTGTAAAAATGTCAATATTCAGTGCAGATACACAGGGATAAATAATTTTGTAGTAAAAACCAATAAGTCCTGCCATAAAATATTAAGTTCAGAGAAAACATTAAAAATGAATGCTGAGGACACTTAACCAGAAAAAGAAAAGTACAACGTCGTCCTTTACAGATGGAACAACAGAAGCCTGGTTCTTTGCTATGGAGGCACTTGTCTGAACGGTAACAAGCTTAGCTTTTTATTATAGCAGTGAGGTTTTGCTAAACTAATAAAATACGTTCATTTTAAGGCTTTTTAAATACATTTTAACGGGAGGGCAGGGGCATATGGTATGGCAATGCATATTACCATATAATTCTGTTACATACAAAACCCAAGGCAAGTCTGCAGAATCCACTTACTTTTGGCTGCATATTTGTTTTCTTTTCGCGTCTTGTTGGCCTTTTTCAAACAGTTGTCACAAACAAAGCTGTGAATGAACAAAAAAAATGAAGAAGTTAAAATTAGCTCTTAATAAATTCTAAGGACCTTTAAAGATCCTGGGTGGGACCGCCTCCTTACCCTGATGGCCATATGGTATCGTTATGCAGGACGCAGATCTGGTGCATTTTACGACCGCAGTCGATACATTCCACAAGTCTGAGCAGAGAGGAAACAAACGTCAGGGACAAGATCTGGAGGGCTCGCACCAAGCCAATAGAGTTCAATAAGAACAACAGTGAGTGAAAAAGGACTACGTACAGCTCAGGGTCAAGGGTGTCGTTCTTCTTTTTCTGGAATTGGTCTTTGTTGATGGACCTGTGGAGATGAAGCGAATATATGTGACGCTCGGCTGCATAATATCAATCCTAAAAAGAGCAAATTGCTCAACATTTTGATTCTGATATCCCAGTTTGGTGCATCAATAATCTAAACCTATCTGAACTTTTACAATTACGGTTTGATGTTGAAATCAGTGAACCTCATTAATTATTATAGCCTTGATTTCCCCATTTCTATTTTAAAGCAGGTCACATGACCCTGATCCCTTTTTAAGTTACATAGATTATTATTTGAGAAGAACCTCCATGCACAGCAAGTGCTGCATATTGACCTGAACGATCATCATCTCAAATTAAGGTAATATTTGGGTTGAATCTAGTGTTTTACATTGATTTACCGTTTGCAGTCATTTAAAAACTGTTTCCATCAAAGTAAACACTGCAGAAATTTTCTGATTAATTAACAAAAAGCATTTCTATTACAACTAGTCTTTCAGTATACCGCAGGTCTGTATCGTTACTTTCTACCTCTTTCCATGTCGACTGGTACATCACTGCAGTTACAGCTGCTCGGTAAAATCAGCTCTTTTCAGATTAAGCAGCCTTACTGGTGATTGGATGCGAGTAAATTTACAGTTTGATCTTAGTTTGACAACATTAACAACGAATTAAAAAGGAATATAAGGTGTAAAACTACTAAAAAGGAAAGACTTAGCAGAATAGCAGTAGTAAGTAAGTAGTAATTAAACTTTGCTTTATTTCATCCTTTAACCTTTGTTCTTTTAAAGACACCTGATAAAAAAAAAAAATCCTAAAAGGCAAATTGTGCCTTTCGTGGTCGTCAACTATCAGCTGGGGCAGTTAGGAGATCCTCAAAATATGATAACCGAGAAATATAAATATTACAGACACGCAGTGTTTCCATAAGCTTGGAAAAGTAAAATATCTTAATATCTCCAAAAAGAAATCATCCTTAAATCATCAGTAATATCTTGATCTTTAAATATATTCATTAACTGTTTATTCTGTTCTTTCACTGATACAGAAATGAAAACAAAGCATTTGCTGAATTTAGCAAAACTTTATTTTAAAGAACTCCTGTTTCCAGATGGCTACTGGTTCGCTCACTAGTAGGGATTTCTGCACAGGTGCTTGCCTGCATTCTGCAGCTGAACAGAAAACCATCTGGAGCTAAACCACCGTTTTAAAAACATTAACGTCTTATTTAAGAGTTGATGCTTCTTTATCTTCCACACTATGATCGCCTGTGCTTTTTTTGCAACCTGAAGTTTTTTCTCAGACAGCTAAATTAGTCTTTACCATAAATGAGAGAAAAATAACACCACCCTCCTTTAAACCAGCTCATCAGCAGTGTGCAGCAGCTGTAGGGGAGAGGGGACTCTAATTGAGCATCCATTGGCATTTTACTAAAACATTCTGCAAACCTTTACATCCTTTAAAAGTCCACTGGTCTACCACTGAGTCTGCACTAACAAACCTTCATCTCCTTTCTACTAGCAAACATCTTATTTGATACAGGAGAATAAAGAAAGGATAATGATACGAGTTTATCATTATTTATGGTCGACTTTATAAAGGCAATCATTTTTTGTAGCATCAACCACAGTGAACAGCTAAGTGATGAACCCCAATTACGACATTTAAAGCTTCATTTTTTCAGCAATATCTGCGTTTTTCAGGCTGTAATCCAGGCCACATCTCTCCATATGAAACCAAAACGTGATGCAATGCTAAATTTGGCGCCAATTAACTAATAGCTGCTAATAAAAAGCAGAAAGGGTCCTTTTAATTAATTTACGGTAAAATCAAGTTTTATCCCTCATCTAGTGAAAGACAGTTGGCCTGGTAGGACCTTGTAGGTTTATATTGTAGGAGCAGATTTCAGATGATGACCAGAGACACAGATCTAGACCTTTGTGTTTTGTTTTTTTTGCTTCGTGTTGTTGTGTTCAGAGTGTGTCGGTACTCACGTCTGAGGCTGGGAGGGGTCGTCCCCCAGGGACACACTGTCGCCTTGGATTTCGTTGAAACACTTCTCACAGAAGTGGTACCTGTCAGCAAGAAGCCCATATTTTGGTGAACTACACCGTTCGTCATCAGCACAGCCAATCACAGAGAGGGAGCGAAGAAGCAGCCACCAATCAGGGCAGGGCGGGGCAGGGCAGGCCGGGGGAGCGCGCACACACAGGTGGAGGCAGGGAGGCCAAGGTGGGCCGTCGCCAGGAGGTAGCGGCCAATCATGATGCACGGTTTTTGTGTGGGCGGATGTGTTTTGAGATTGCGTATTAATTTTGGAGTGGATGATTGGTCACACCAAAGCAGGCCAATGCAGACATCACAAGCGTTAAGAAAATAGAAAGGAGAAGGGCAAGGAGGGAGATGGGGGGGGGAGGAGGTAAAAATAAATAATAATAATAATTAAAAAAAAAAAAGATGTGTAATAAGTTGTTACAGGTTGGACAGAGACAAAGATGGAGAGACAGAGGGGGAGGGGCGATCAGGAGGTAGAAAACAACCAACAGAGGACAGAGAGCCAAGGCAAAGCAAAGATTAGCATCAGACATCCAGTGGTAAACAACAACAACAACAAAAACATTACATGAGAGAGCACTAGGAGCCGTGGGGCAGCAGGGCAGTGAGGATACAAGGCTCCAAATATGAGAAGGTGAATGAGGAAGAGATAGAGCAACAGGGATCCATCATCCTTTCTGGCCATTCATAAAGTGGGAGCTTTTCCTCTGGTGGAGAAAACAAACCAACCCCGACAGAAAACAGGAGCCGTTTAAGATTTTATCCAGTGGAAACAACTGGGCTGTGAATGAAGCACGGCTGGAGAAGAAAGGAGCCCACTTTATGAACGACTTCATGAAAATTAAAAACAGTGAACTATGAAGATGGTGATGGCGACACGGTTAACATTTGAAGCCAAAAATCAATCTCTTCTGTGATTGCACTGACTGATGCTACGCTGCAGGAGGTATATCTAATATGAAAAAACAAAACAAAAAAAAAAACAAACAAAAAAAAAAAAACAAACAAAAAAACATGTGACAGACTAGATGATCCCAGCAGCTTCGTTTTTATCTTTAGAAAAAAAAAAGAAGGTTCTAAAAGCAGGTTTATGCTAAAGGCTCTTACCTGTTCTGGTAACTGAAATACGAAGCATCGCGTTGGATGGTGCATAATTGTTTTCCGTAGCAGCAAAGAGTTTGGGGAGAAAACTCGTACTGCAACAGTGAAGAGACAAAGACGGACAGAGACGTTATAGAGTGGAGAAAAAAAACGCCTGTCATTTACTCTTTATTAAGAAAGAAAAATACATAAAAATCACACCTGATAACCTCCATATCTTATTTAAACTTGTATTTACATCACTAAAAACCAATGGAGCCGCACTATATTAGTTAAACATGATGGATGTCTCAGTCAGATTTAATCAAGTCCTGGACTTTGATACTTAAAGCTATTAAATCAAAGCCATTGATAATGCTTAAAAATCTTGTAGCTTCAAGCGTGGAGAGGATTGAGGCTGAACCCAAAGCATAAACAGCCAAAACATAGTGATTAATTCTACAAACGCAGTATTTCTTAATAACTAACGTCTTCGACCAGCAACTCATTTCTCAATGGCTTTATTGTTTATACAAGTACTTGGTTAGCAAGCTAGCATTAGCATAGCTCATATCGTTAAATTTACAGTGATTTTATTGTAGCATCAGACTAACTTGGCAACAATAACTTGACCTTAGATGAACGATGCCTTTTCGGTACCATCCGTTGCAGCCTACAGTCTAAGGTTTATTAGTTTCTGAGACCCACACAAACAATAAAAATCAAGTGGCTGTGATTTACCTTCCTCCCACAGCAGTAGCCCAAGCCCTGCATAACGGGATCGATCTCCGACTCAAACACCTCAGCCAGCTTGGAGCAGTACTTGTAGACCCGAGACGTCTTTCGATTGTACAGCCAGGCGTTGTTGAACATCAGCCAGACGTCTTCGATGTACTGCCATGGCTCCTCATACTGTCCTGTGT
>JAUZNJ010000022.1:421947-446202 GCA_034780135.1 Jordanella pulchra | reverse complement strand
AAAAAGGTCTTGAAACAATATTATCGTTTATCGCAATAACTTTTTGAGACAATTAATCGTTCAGCAAAATTTGCTATTGTGACAGGCCTAGTGTTCACTTTATTGTTTTTGACTCTGAAAATATTGTTTTGCACTGGGCATGATAAGCAGACAAAAATTGTTGCGTGATCTGGGAAGACATCAGCTGACAGTACCTGATCACAGATCTATCCAGTGAAATCTGAATTGTAATGAAAGCTGATTGTTTCCACAGCTTTAGCTCCCACTGCAGTGAACACAAACGTTCAGGGCACATCTCTTATCCCATCTCCTTTGGGATCAAATAATTTTTGTTCTTTTTCAAACTTGATCTTGGATATTTACCCTTTTTTCATTTTAATTCAATTTCAATTCAGTTTATATATATAGCCCAGATCCATCATCTCAAGGCACTTTACAGAGACAATAAAGAATGACTGGCTAAAACTTTCAATCAAGGAAAACCATTTGATTGCACTGATTCACTGACCTGCCAGACATAAAGACATCTTTTTTTATGCCTCTGCTGGGCGTTGCCAATTCAATAGGCTCAGTTAGTAACCAAGTTAAAGTTCGACTGAAACCCTGTTAAGTTTTCTATGTTTAAAGCAATGATATGTGAGAGATTTTGCTCTTTTATTTCAACTAGCACACACATGGCACACCTTTAAATATATTATTTTCTGAAAGCATGTGTAGGGGAGCTAGAACTGAGTGGGGAACAATGTCTCCAGAGCTCCAAGAGAACTGAAAATTATGATAAGAGGACTGTGTTACCTCTAGCAATCTACCTTCTCCTATGGTCTGGAATTTCTTTGTCTCCTGGGAGGCAAAAAGAATCAGCTTCCAATAGCTGTGCTTGATGTTCCTCTTGGACTTTTATCTGTATCCAGTGACTTGTCTAGGCTGTACAAAAGAATGCATCAAATAAAAATAAAGAGTTAAAAAGGTGAAAATATGGAATCTATTTGACAGCTTTTCTTCATCCACACATGGACATCTGATTATCTTGCTACGGGATCATTGAAATGTCTGCATTTGTCTCTGGAGCAGTGGAGCAACTGACAGGCTGACTGAAATAAGGCCAAATTTTTATTCATGTGTCACACAGATCCAGGTCTTAGCTTCAGCAAAACAAAACTCAGGGGCCCCTTATGGAAATTAATTTTACCACATATGCTCATCTCATAACACAAATATTAACATAAATGACTCAATTTCCTTATGGTCTCCTTATCGACCCCCCATAATTAGTCCCATTTGTTTGCTTTGTCATACTCCAGTGATATGGGCCCTTTGTTATGAGAACCAGAGCGGGTAGTCACACGGGAACCTGATTATTCATTTCAGTGGGGGGGGGTGGTCACTGGCCGGCAACAGGCCCACAACAGGCAGCGAGAGCTGTTTAAACATCAGTTACTTGAAACGTGCACAGTCAAGATCTGTTTGTCTTAATAGTTTCTTCGCTCTGTTTTTCTTCAGCTCAAACAAGGTCAGCCCTCAGCTAAAGTAGGCAAACTGTACTGTTTCCTGCCCTAAAAGGCCTTGTAACCTTTTCACATTTTCTCTCCTTACAACCATAAACCTTAGGTATTTTATTGGGTTTTAATATGACAAACTACTACAAAGGAGTGCAAAAAGTGACAATTAGTCACTGTTGTTTTTTGTTTTTTTTTACATATAGTACATACAGAGCTGTAAAATGATTTACTCTCTTAAAAACTTATTCTGTTTTTCTTTTTTGTCATAAACAGATCTATCAGATTTACTTTTTTTACCTACATCATTGATGGATCATCACAGCCAACATAAAGAACAGATTTTAATCTTTTTTTTTGCTTTCTTGAAAAGACTAGATGTGCTGTATTGGTGTCAACAACTGTCCTCAAGCATTGATACAGTAATTGGCAAAAAGTCTGCATCGCAAGTCAAAATCTGATCACCTAATTCTAGTTTACAATTGAGTAACAACTGTTTATTTTGGATTTTTATATGTATATGTCTTAAAATATAATGGATACTGGAGCTTGACTGAGGTAGTTGGACAGCTAGCAGAAGATGTCATAAAAATTTCCAAATTTTAAACATTTGACAGGTATGCCAGGTATCTGCAATGTTTCTGTTTGGAGCTCTGATCAACTTTGCAGTATGGTCACCAAGATATGCCAAATTGCATCCGGTAGCAATAAAACAATTACCTCCAGGTTCTAACTGGATGGCACTGCCATCACTGTCTGTGCTACCCTGTAAATGGCTGCATGTAAACTGTCAGCAATGTGAGACCTTACTTGTTTTGATGAGACGTTTGCAAGTAGGAAAACACTCTAAGCCAGTAATGAACATCAGACAGTGAGGGAAGTCATTGTAAATGCACAAATAAACCCTAAAATACACAAATACTTATTCTTTTTTTGTTGTCGTTGCTTTGAGATTTTTTAATAATAATCGAGACGGCTTTTCTTTTAGTAGAAGTCAGCATTTATATTGCTCCTCATTGTAACATATTATTATACATCACTATGATATTTTGGTGATTTTTATCTGTAGCGAGTGAGTCTAATACAAAAGAAGAAAGACATATAAAAACGTGCAGATCCTCAGCCCCTCACCCCCACTTCTGTCTCCTATCTGTGACAGCTCATGAGTGATGGATTAACCTAGAATCACCCCGTAGTCGATTGGGATGACCTTGCAAACTTTCCCCAAATGTTCCCCCCTTAAAAACACAACTCACAGGACAGCATTCCAACAACATCCAAACCATGCAGGGTGTCTTTTTTTTTTTTTACTGTTGATCCAATCTCAACGGACTTCTCTGTTAATTATATCTAATAATCTGTGACTTTTTATGCATAAAATATGTCATAATTCTTCTTGTATGACTCCATTTGGTCAATTGGTGTCTGATAAAGATCAAATCTACCATTTTAAAAAACAAGTTTCCATGCTCCACATGCTACAATGATCTTAATGCAACCAGTTTGCCCCTCTTTGCACTAAAACCAACACTAGAAGTAGGCAATTCCAGTTCCTGATGGTCGGTGTGTTCCTCCAACTTTCAGATGTGTTCAACACACCTGAATCAAATAAGTAAATTAATAAGAGAACTTTGGAGAAATCGACTGCATAGAGTGGAAGTAATTTAGCTGTTTGAGTCAGGTGCGGAGGACAAACGACAAATCTAAAGTTGCAGGATACAGGCCCTCAGGAAATTGAATTGCCCGCCACTGACCAGCATCACCCGAAATTTGGTTCATCATCAGTGAAAATAATCAGCAGCTGGACAGAAAGTTGTTTTGGTAGGCTAACACTATGAATCATGCTGTAATTTGGATTATATGTCATATAGAGCAAAGAACACTGCAGGAGACGGATACATTTAACTGACTTCACCAGGTCCCTACAACGTGTCTTTGGTGGATTAGCCACAAGTTCTTGTCCCAGGAGGCATCTCAAACCTTACAAATGTGAATATCTATCAAAACTTGAAAGTTTTGCTGTCTCACTATTTAATAACACGCCCAATGTATTGTTTTTGTAAATAACAATACAATCTCAGAAAAAATTGAGAAAATTAGTTTATAATAAGTTATTATTTTAAGTGTACATGTTTAGGCAAGAGACAGTGTTATCTAAACCAGGGGTCTCCAATCCTTGTCCTCAGTATCTACCATCCTGCAGTTTTTTTCTTTTTTTTTTTAATCCTGCAGGTTTTAGATGCATCCCTGCTGTATTGGAGCAGGAATGCATTTTTGTTTACTAAGGTTTCCTCTTTCTGCTTAAAACAAAATAGTATAATCTACTGTTCTCACCTTTGTGATTGGATTAACAGGTCCTTTTGACAACTCCTGTACCAGAGGCAGCTGCATCTGATGGCAGATAAGTTCTGACACTCATAAAGAGAGGAACAGAACCAGCAAGAACTTTACGTAACAAGGTCAATATGAGGGCTGGTTTTGCCTTCAGAAATTCAGGTTTCTGTAAAGTCTTTGGTTTATTTTCCTACATAATCAGTTTTCATCCAAAATGAGGAACTGCCTGCATTTTCAGTGATCTGAACTGAAGATGACAGCATTTCAAGTATGAATGAACTTCTGGGAAGACAGAACTCCTATCATAGAAGAAGCTGACTATCCATCCGGCTGAGAAAAAAACAGACAGATTGGACCCACACACTAGGCATTCTTGATCTGTTCTAACATATTCTGGATGAAGCTGCTAAAGGATCGTTGGTGGTTTCAAAACTTGGATCTAACCCTTGTGTTCTCACATTAACGTCAGGCATCAGGGCTCAAAATTAGGATAAACTGGTCCTTTTTTTCATTAATCTACTGAAAAATCAGTCAATATTTTAATTGAACTAACAAAAGTCTGTGGAATTAAAGTCATATCTGTTATTTCTTACTATCTAAATAAATCCTGTACTCAAATCAATTAATAAATTTGAAATGGATATTAGTTTTGTAATTAATAAAATGGAAAGTAATTCTTAATAAAATTAAGTTTTATTTTCCTGTCTCTCCCCCCCCCCCCCTCGAATCCTATATTAAATTGGAATCATCCTTAATTTATATATCGTAATCTTAGTGTTATAATGAATCTTCTTGCTTCTTAAAATTTGTCAAAGATTTTGATCTATGAGGAGGACACATGTCGTAAGGGTTTTAATAGAATTGATGAAGTTATTCCTACCAACATTAACAAAGTTCAGTTATTCTGACCATCAATATCTTTCAAAGGGTTAGAAATGATCTGTCTACTTTGTGCTGACCTCTGCTGACTGGGATCTCCTTGTGCAGTTTCACAAAGTCATCATACGACTGTTCCTCTGCATGCATATGGACAGACGGCTACACAGACACACATAAGTATGATTTGAAGGCCTCTGTGACAACCAAGTGCTGCAGACCTGCGAGCGCACACACACTCCCCCATATGCACAAATGAGCCCGCTCCATGACTTATATGGAAAAGACCAAACATTGTTGATAAATCACAGTCAGCTATTCATGAACACAGACACACTCACTGAAGGAACTAGTGAGAGAGTGTCATGTTTCTGGCAGCATGGGAGTGTGTCTGACGCACAATAAAATTGTTTAACTAAGCTTGATCCGTCACAGGTGCTTTCTCCCAAAGTTTCAGTGTGTTTGCTTGTGAGTGGGGGAGAGAAAAGTGGTGTAAATGTTTTTGTGTGGCACGGAACAAAAGGAGGACAATCGTTTTCATCCTATCTGCATGTGCAGTTCTACCTCTATCTCTATGTGGTTACAAATCCCTCCAAACTTTATCGACCTCCACGTGTCTGAGGGGTTAAAGCGTAATGAATGCCCTTCGACACTTTGACGACAACTGCGGGCTGCAGGAACAACGTGGGGGGGGCTCTGATCTGCAGCGGCCCGCTGTATGGAGGCGTAACTGCATCCAGGCATTAATCATTCCTAGCTGTGAGTCTTAAAGACCTGCGCTTTGAGCTCAGAGCGCTCACACTCGTGCTTGGTGGTCCTGTCGGCGAGCAGGGAGGCTGTTGCCAGAAGAGTCTTTGCGAGGGTTTTCACCTTGACCCAAACGCTGAGCTGCTGCATGGACAAAAGCCTCCTTCTGTTGTTTCACTCACACTATCCCATACATATGCAGGGTGGAGGGCATCATTGTTTGCTTTAGCATCATTGTTCTTCTTGCTGATGCTGTAACAGCCCCATCAGCTAGGAGATTTGGAGCGTTTGTAACGCCCTGTGCCAGGGCTTTAATCTTTAACTGGGAACAGATCTGGGTATTTGCGGTCTAATGTAAAGCATGTAGCGCTAGACTTGGGTGTCTCTCTTTAAACCTAGAAATTACAAGCAAGGGAGCTGTGCATAAGGAGCCTTTGCACAAGATTTCATATTTAGTCTATTTTAGTCTTCTACTTTTCTTCATTTGTGTTTTGTTAAGTTGTGTTTATAGTGTCATTTTTTAATTAAATTATACATATGAAAGCAACTTAAACTCACCATGGGTGTAGTCCAGGGTGTATCCAGAACTGTATAATATATTGATATCTTTCCCATGAGTCATTGCAGATTTAAGTGGATTGGTCAGCTTTTTTATCTAAATTAAAGAGGCGTTGCAGAGTTTTTTTTAATGATGCTGCCACCTGTGGCCAAAACACAGAACTGCAACAGTCTTCTGCTCGTTCTGGTAACGTCCGCTTGTACTTGTACTTTTTTTGTACCTTTTTCACTTTTTCTCTTATATGTAGTTGCCATTGGTGTCTGAGTGGAGCTGGATGTCATTTGTGATGTAAACAGATGTGTGTATTTAACTTTACTTTCTGTAACCTTGTATTTGAGATGCCCTCATGGCCAGCTCACTCTTTAAATAGAAGTTTTAATCTCAATTTGTTTTTTTTACCTGGTTAAATAAAGGAATCTGAAACTAAGGTCTCCATTACCCCTCCTCTTCTCCTCAAGTGATTTCTTTCCAACTAGCCGACTTATTTTTTTAGGTCCAGTCCACACTTTTTATTTGTTCTGGCTGCAAACACTTTACCCTCTCTTGGTAACCTGCTGCCACACACAGGTGCTGAGGTCATCTGCCTTGATCCTCAACAGCACCGTTGGCCCAGAATCACAGCTCATATAAACACACTATGACAGAGTTTTAGCTCATACTAGCCTTTGAACATAAATTCTTTATTCAGCCAATACATACATTCCACCTAAAGCGTTATCCTGCACTGTATGCTTTGCGCTTCGCTTTGTGTCACCTTTCTGCTCAAGCGTTAGTGGTAGAAAATTTTGTGGTCTGGCAATGATATTAATAATTGATTCCCATATTAGTATTTTTGGCATAATCCACTTTGAAAGTAAGCTCATAAATGTTACTGTGTATAGCAGATGAGTGCTTCCTTCCTTTGTTTGTGAGAAACATCAGATAGGAGGAAAAAGAGAGGAGCTGTGTGAAGTAATGCAAACTAATCAATATATATGATCAGAATTTCAAAGCTAGTATATGATGGCATTAAAACAACTGTAAACAACTTGTTTTTATTTATTTTCAGTAAACAGTTACTCATTTTCTTGTGTAACTAATTATCTGGAATCAATTACTATTGTATAAATAATATTTACTGTCCAAAAGCAATAAATTATTTATCCAAACTCAGAGAGTAATTGTTTCAAATCACTGTTTGTAATATTGACTAAAACAACCCGAAGAGTTTGTTTTTTTCATGTTCTAGCAGCTTTATGTAATAAACGCCTGTGCAACTATTTTCTTAGGCAGATAACTTCTATACTTCTTGAGCAGACTAACTGTTATTAGCAACACAAGCTAAATATGATCAGATAAAATCTTAAAACCCAAGATAACAAGGCGGATAAAATTAATTACGGAAAGAACAGTCTAAAAATTCATTTTTTTGTTTGATTCCAGTTAAAGAACTAAAATGACTTACTTTGAATTTAACCGATGCAGCCAAACATCTGTTTACCAAAGTGTCACCCAAAAATAAATACACAAATTGTACAATATATTTGTCCAAGGAAAAAAGTTTAAAGTGTTATTTTAGAAGTTACGAGTGATGTTCTGTAGGAATATTTCCAGAAAAATAAAAATTCTGTCCTGTGTGATCAATCACTGTCCCCAGCACATTATAGCATCTAGTCATGAGTGTGGATAACCATACATGAGAAAGACAGGCCCACTGTGATTCATGCGGCTTATGAGCCATCTTGTGTTTAATGTGTGAACACGAGATGATTTTGTCTGCTGTGGGTTTTAATTATCCCTAATCATTTGGTTTCCTTGAACTAAACCTTTCCATTGCACACAAACACACTTCCCCCTTCCTCCTCTCTCTTTCTAAAACACACACTCACACACAGAGACCCAAATGAATCTGCTGCCAAACCCACAACACACAGAGATCCTCCCCTCCGGTTAAGATGAGCTTTCACTGCGGCAACGAGTCACCAATTAATTCATTAACGCACGCCTCCGCAGGCGCTGAGAAGCTGCTCACATCCTGGACAGAATTACTGTTTGCGTAAACGCCCACTGGCACATTATGAAGACTAGGGAGATACACCCGGAAACAAATAACCTGTGTTATATCAACTCCAACTGGTGGAGCAGATGAAGAAAATATATATTCAAGAGATAGATGGCAGTAAAAACACAGGCGGCTCTTTTAGCTGTCTGATGTGAAGAGCAAGGATCACATGCAAAGTGCTCGTATTTCTGCACAGCAGAAATATGCAGAAAAAAAACTGTTCATTGGTTGAAGCTAGAACATTTCTTCTTGCCTTAAACAACATACATCACCTAAAATATAGTTGTTCTTGAAAGTTTACATACCCTCCCGTTAAAGAAAAGGATAAATTCAGACTAGTAATTCAAACAACACAAAGTCTAAAAGGTAATAATAAAAATACTGAATGATAATTTAGTCAAATAAAATATTGATTTAGAATTGTTTTTTTTAAATAATGGTTTTTAAAAATAAACTGTCCCTGACAAATTAAAATACCTTGCATGTGGACAATGAACCAATATATCTATTAACAGGTGCAGAAGTCTGACTAAACATTTCATGAACATTACAGAAAACACCTGATTTCAGTGATTGACTCAAAATATTACTCAACAAAATTGTAGTTCACAAGCTCAATTAGGCTGTATATATATATATATATATATATATATATACACACATATAAATATTAGGTAATATTTAGTGAAGGTAGTGCTGTTGTATTAATGTTGAATGACTTATTGAATGATTTAGCTGGAATATGTTGTGCAGCTCTAGTCTACTTTAATTTAAAAGAGAAAAAGGCAAAAATTATCCATGCCATGGACTTCTTCCACTTCAATAGATTTATGTTTAAGCGATCTATACTTGGAACAATGTTGAACCGAGTTCAGGTACATTCTTTGTGTGCTAACTTGGCAAATAAAGCTGACTATGATATTAAATGATTAAAGTTATAATATTGTTATGTAGGGCATTGACTTGGATATAAAGAAACAAAATATTTTTTATTCTAATAAATATTAAGCTTATATTGATCTTTGGTTAATTAGTACGCAGCTGCTTTATATAAATGCTTGTCACCACCCCATCTGTACTGGAAGCATGATCCGCACCATCAGCTCCTCCCAGATGCACATTCACATATTCAACCAGATATTCATCCGGGTCACCATAAAAAAATGCCATTATGGAATTGAAATTACTTATTTCTATCCTTAAATTACCAAAGGATGTTAAACTACATGGTATAAAGTTTATTAACAAATTCTCTAAGAGAACTGGATGCATTTTACTTTGTCTCTTTATATTGTCCAATGTCTTCATCAGACATGCTCAGACCGGTCCATTAAAATATGATTACACCATATTTAACTATATTTTAGATGTCTCGCTTTAGATTATGGACTATACAAAGTACAAAGTACTACAAATCCTAACATAAAACTCAATTACTACCATTATTCCCAAATCAGAAGCGGATAAAATGAGCTGCCTGCCCAAGGTAGGATAGGATCCCTTTTCTGGGAAAGATTGAGTACAGACAAGTAATAAGACAAAGAATATAAATGCATTTATTCTCTCAGAAATTCGTTAACACTTTACGAATTCAAGTTAGGGAGAGTAAAAGGAAATCACGGTTTCTTTCCATAAAATGCCAAAAAAGGCAACCCGCATGCATTCGAAAATGATCTGATCGTACGGATCGGTAATGCATGGCAAGAATTTCTCTGAAAATTTCTCTGCCATTTCATCTAAAATGCTTTTATTTATACATCTTTTATTATTTTTGAGACTTTTTTAAAAGCTTATTTCACCCTGGCACTGATACCCAACCTATAGGATTAAACATTTATACCTCGCTGCAGCTTAAGATACTGGCCATGACAGGGTTCTTTGCGGCGCTTCTACAGGAAGACAATAAAACAAAGGATATGGCTGTAATATTAATGCCAAAGCTTTTTATTGTGAGAACATGCTTTGGAGGGGTAAAAATCTTTGGGATGCAAACAGATTGTCTACATTTCTCCCTAAAGAATACAACTGGTTTTATTGGAAACATGTTTATGATGTTCAAACATGTGCCAAGTCTTAATGGCTCATAGCATGCTGAGTAAAAGCAGTTATGAGTTCCTCCACATCTTTGTAGCAATAGTAATTGTGCTCATAACAAATAATCTGATATCAATAAAAAATAAGCTCCAAGCGTGTTTGGATGTTGTAATAAAGCCGCCAGAGTCCATGGTAAGTCCAAGCTGAAGTGAGGGTGACAAGAGGAAGTGGGCCAGAAGCCAAAAGAGTAACGTTATATGGCTTTCTTTCACAGGCAATATGGCCTCGTACCAAACTGCTTCTCAAAAACAAGGCAGAGGCTGCATTTCAGGTATGAGTAGAGAGATCTGCAAGCAGCCATGCACTGAGACACAGACCTGAAATGCAGGCCCATGCTGAAAGCAAGATCTGGCTTCAATTATGTGTCGTAGCCAAAGCAATGAAACAAAACCACAGCCCCAGAACCACTCGCTTTGCCCAGAGGACACTGAAGTGAACAACAGATACATAGGCTGTGAAAATTTCACAATGAGTCTTTGCCTTCGCTGACATCTGAACACATTCCATCACCTCGAGCAGTGCAGCCTAAGCTTTGTCGAAAGGAAGGAGGAAAACAAAATGGTTGTAATGAAAAGAGATCTTTTGCCACTTGAGACTTATGCTGGACAACATGCAGAGAATTCAGGAAGAACCCAGTTACAGATGTAGCTGCACGGCAGGAACGCCCCACTTATTTTATTTTCAGCAGACAGACAGAGAAATAGATTTGATGTTGGATCCATTTTTTGATATAAACCCATTTCCAATCTTTAAAAAAGGAAGCTGTCAGAGTTAATTAACAGTGCAAAACATAATTCTATCAAAATTGAGCGGCATATTGAAAAGACCGCTGGACAAGCAATAACAAGCCCCAAAATTCCCTCCCATTAAGAGGCCTGCTGCCAAGCGCTGACGTTAATAACTTCAAGATCTGCACTGCTTTGACATATTCAACAGTATCTACACTGGCTGTCAGAGCTTTTGCTTCCCTTTAAAACAAAAATAATTTCAAGACGGAAAGATCTCACTCCTGGCAACTGTTTTGCTTCTGGGTGGAGAGGTTCCCAGGTGCTACTTTTTTATACTCTTCTATCTTTCTGATGCCAACAACTGATCTACAACGTAATTCTACTGAACTGATATTTTTTTTTTCTTTTATTAAGAAAACTAAAGAGCAAGAGACGGAACAATCTCCCTCAAAAAGAGATCTTTAAACATAAACATTGTGATTTAAACCAATAAATAAATAAAGCTTTATACTCTCATACATTTAGAGAACTATCAGTAGATCTAATCAGAAATATAACTGGGTGACCAAGATCCAATAAAAAAGTCACTGCTAGCTATGAATTATTTTCCTATAGACAGTCCTCCTGGCTAAATGCTTCTGTGTACACTGGGTCTGTCTTGGATGGAGTGTCACTGATGCAACTATTGGAGCCTTAAACTCTAATTAATCCATGTTTTTTATAATGAAAGTACTCCTGGCTCAGTGCCTCAGCGTGTATTTACTTCTCTTTCCTATCCTTTCAACCACTGGCTATTCTTCCCCAATCTGTTTCTTGTAAAAACCTGTTTTTCTCTCTTCACTGGTGCCAACTGCTTGCCCAGGAGGAGGGATTGCTGCAAAGCCAACAACTCTTTACATTCAGCTGCTCTTTCTTCAGATAAACAACTTTTACCAACTGGCATTAAATGTTCAACTGGGCTGGATCATCTTGCATCAGAACTTGGACTGAACTGGACTGTATGTATTTGGATCTGATTCTGACTGCATGGTTGGATTGTGTTGGAATAATTGGGACTGGTTCTTGTGGACTGAGTTGGCTCCTGTATTAATGGATAGGAACTTATCCTGTTTTTTATTGTAAAATGACTTGTGATAATAGTGAGTTACAGATACAGCTGCCATGTTAGGTATAAGTGCACCGCCACACCTCAAGCTAACCAGCTGTGTATTTATACCTCCCCCTTCATCATCAACCTCATCTTCCAGAATCTTCAGCTAGCAACCACCTCATCTCTACCTTGCTCATCCATCATACACTTGGCTACTTTCTCTCTGTTTTAGATCCACTCTGGGGTTGGGGGCGTTGGTACTGGTCAGCTCCAAGAGTCCATCTCTGAGGCAGAACCCCAACACCATCTCCTCGTCAAGATGGTGATCAAGAACAAGACTCCTCAAATGATTGTGGTCCTGGCCTGCCTGTGAATTAGGAGGGTTCAAGTGGTTTGTAAAGAAAAAAAAACTTCAGTGGGGAATGTTTATAAGTAAAAGATTTCCTTGCACATCTTCTCAGTGAAATTTGCATGGAGTTGTTAGAAAAGCCAAGTCCGCATCTGCAGCAAGCTTTCCAGCACTGCAGCCTCCGGCACTCGCCATGCGAGTGTGTTTCTCTGTGCAGCTGATGGCTGCCTTTTTTAGAGTTTAACTCCAGCAATTGATATACCGTAGCCCCAGCTTTGCTTACAGTACGTGCTGGACGGGTGACTGGTGTTTGTCTGTTTGGGAGATACAGCAGGTCTCTGGATCTAAAACAGAAGGCTGAGCAAGTTGTCTGGACTGTGCTCAATTTATTTCTATGCCAGTTTACAAAACCAGTCATAAACAGTGATAAGAGCTCATGGAGTCAGGCTCTTGAAGTAAGAATGAGGCCAAACCTCCCCCATCTCCTGTTAAACCTGTAACGTGAAGAAAAAGGTGAGTAGAGCAATATGGTGCAAAGTGCATGGCTGCTCTATCAGTTTATTCCCAGCTTTGTTTGCCTTCAGTGAGTCTCACTGTGGATCCGGCTCCAACCTTTGAAGATGAAGGAGACAGATTTTATAAAGGTGCACAACAAGCTGTTTAAACATCAACCTGACCTTCATTGTGAAGGTTTCCAAATAAACAACAAAGTGACCATCTGATGATAAGAAATGACAACGGAGATCAGAACAAACAAACCAATTAGAATTGTTTAGCAATCCCATTCCTGCTTGGTCCATCACAAAAGGTAAGTCAATCTCTGCTTGGTGTCTCTAGTTCATTCCATGTAAAAATTTTCAGACCTCTGACATTTCTGACACTTTGTCACAATCAAACATTTTTTTTTTTATTAAGATTTATGTGACAGGCTAACACAAAGTAGCACATGAAAGTCAAATGCCATGAGACTGATTCCGTTCATTCATCCTCATCTACTCTGAAATCCAGTACAAACAACTTTCCAAGCAGTCATTCAATTTTTGAAGAGATCCGTCCACCTGTGTGTAAAATGACCTAAATCCAGGCTTTGGGGTTTTTAGAGAGCAGTAGTGAACAAAGAGCATCATCTAGACCAAGAAACGCAGCAAACAGGTCAAGAAGAAGGTTGTGGAGAATTTTAAAGCAGGGTTATAATAAAAGATATCCAGAGTAGTTTATATCACATGCAGGAGTTTGCCCTGCAATCAGAGAATCGTTGGTTCAAGCCCCGGCTACAACTTTCAGCGTTGTTTCCTTGGGCAAGACACTTCAACCACATTGCCAACTGCTGGAGGTTTAGAGATGATGGCACCAGGGTCTGGCAGCAACGCTTCTGTCAGTGAGCCCCAGGGCACATGTGGCTACAATGTAGCTTGAATGAAACAATGCAAAGCGATTTGGTCAAGTCTCCTGACTTAAAAAATTAATAGTAGTAATAGAATATTTAACTAAGTTTGTTTTAAAACATTTAAATATAAATGCTCATTAAATTGTTCAATTTTGCCTGTTGTGTCTGGCTCGAATTCTGAATCCTCTGTTTGAGATCATTAAACAGAACATTTAACACTGACGAGGGGACGTCACATCCACCCAACAGCGCGGGAACTCCCAACCCAAAGAAAATCTAAAAAATAGGCTACAGGCTTATGGATCCATCTGCACTGAACTACTGAGGTATCAGTCTGCTCATCAAATGATGCTTTGGTCATAAGGGGTCAAATGAAAAGGCTATTTTAAACCTTTAAGACCTGTAATAGTAACAGTCCACCTGGTCCTTTTTCTCTTTTTTTATCAATAAATCTGTCAAAGCAAAAGTGAAATGTTTTGCCACTTTTTTAGGACAAGTATAACTTTTAACACATCCAAAGAAGCTGATATTTTTATATGTCATAAATATTTAAACTGTGTGAAATAATAAAATAAATAAAAAACTGATTTGAATTCTCAGCAAGTTTTTCATTTATAAACACAAAATATGAACAGGCCAAAAATGTTTGAGATGACAGAAAATTATTATTTCAATTGTAATACATATTCACAAGCAGTTTTCATTTAATTACTCCTGCTTGATAAAGCCAGTAATAACCAGGTGTTTTTTTTATACCACCTGGTGTTTAAAGCAGTTTCTGTCCATTGAAGGCAGAGTCCAAATCCACACTCCTTACACATCCTAGGGGTGCTCCATTTGCAGAGGGAGCACTGCTTCTTTCTGTTACCTCTTTCACTATTTTCTCTCCAAACCTGACACAAACTATACAATACACTGCCAGATTACTGCTGAAACACCGCTAACGCACGTGATCATCTGCAGGCTCACACCCAATCTGCTCTTTTTTCCTGCTATAAAAACTCTACACAGCGCAGCAACGGTTTAAAGTACCGTAATGTGCCATATATTAGTACAAAGTTGTAATTCTAAGCTTTTTGAATCCATTACAATTATATCAATAGCACAAATGGTCAAAGAGTTACAGTGAGTCAAAGAATGTGTGTCATTTTCTATCGCTGGCGACAGCTCTGGCTTTAAAGGGTTAAAGATCATTTTTATAAAAACTTACTTAAGGTCTATTTAAGAACCAGAGCCTATCAAAAAAAAACATTAGGTAATGTTTTTATATCTTCAGATGTGAAAAACTAAGACAGACATTACAGCTTTAATTACAATGAAATTTAGTTATATGAGGATAATTTCACAAGCATGCCACACTTTTCAGATTGTATTCTTTTTTTATATTAAGAAAATCAAGTATCATTTTGATATCTATCATGCAATATCCTTAAAGACTTGGTGCTGACACCATTATTACCATTAACTGTGACTAATATAGTAATCGAACAATCATTAACTGAAGTATATAGAATCTAAAACATATCTGTTCAGAGAACAAACGAGTCAAAACTGTAATAAAGCTAAAACTAAAAAAAGTTCATTTTACATTTGGTTAAATAAAAAATCCTGCTCTGTCTACAAATATGTTCCAGAACACTCCAGGTGGTGTTTCTGACAATTAAATTTAGTCTAGTTTTTATGGGGTTTTTTTAACATTTACAATTGATTTAAAATGTTTGTTAAACTAAACAGATGCTTGTTTGGTGAGGTATGCTAATTTACTAAGAGTATCATTTTTATTAATTTAAATTAGTAACTGAGTGATCACTATAATAGTTTCAGCTACACAGAACATTTTGTGAAACACTTCATAGATTGAGTTCAGTACTTCAGTGTAATATAGTTTCATCATAAACTATGATATTCATGGAAAATTAGTGGAACTTGGTAAGTTTTCCAATTCGATTCTCGATTTTTGAATAAACTCAAACCTGATGTCCATCTGTTAAATATCTGGTCAATGTTTCAAATTTGAAACTTTCTTGTCACTGTTCTTAAAATCTTAAACCTCATTAAAAATGGAGCAAAAATGCATGAAAATCCAAAACACCAGAGTCCCACACAGAAAGACCTACAGTGGATGTCTTTAACCAGTATCACACGGCGATAGGAGCATTTAGCAGAACGCAAGTTTCCTCTGTGTTTTTAAGACACCCGTATAATATCACAGGGCGTAAAAACCAGGTGAAAATGTTTTGTTCTTCCCCAGCAGCTGTGTCTTTAAAACATTTTTAATGCATTCTAACCTCCCTGCAGAGCATGTTTTGAGCTTCTTTCAGAGCACCTGGAAACAATATCTCAAATAATGCTGTGCATCTTTCAGAAAGCGAAATTTAATAAAGATGGAAAACATAGATTTAGAGTCACTAAAATCCAGTAGTTGATGTGGGAAGAGGAGAAAAACAACATGGAAAATGCAAAGTAATGCATGGATGCATACACTAACCATGCTAGTACGTGATACTTCAGTGTATACCTAAAGAGACCCAATGCTGCTTTACTGTGCTTCCAGAGGGAAATAAAATGTCAGCGTTTCAACAAGTGTGTGAGAAAATATTGGAATTGTTTGAAACAGTGGGGTAAAAAATGAAAAGGGAGTCGCATATTTCTCCTGCTACGTTTGACACATGCCGTCTTTGGATCGTGGATTGGACAGATCTGTCTGACATGGTGCCTGGTATGTGTGATTATAACACTCGCACAGCGCCATTCAAAGGTACTCACACCCCATTAACATTACCACACTTAGTCACATTAGGATGAGACACCTCAGTGTATTTTGATGTAATTTTTTTGTGAATGGCAATAATAAAGTGGAGCATAATTGCGAAGTAACAGAACTGATATATGGATTTAAAATAGTTTTCAAAATTATCTAAAAACTGTGATTTTGTGTTCATACCTGTTTTGCAGTTTTATGCCTTTTTGAGAACATAATGAATATCAAAATACCCCAAACTCTAAAGGGGTTTAAATACAAAATAGAACTACCTAAAAAATCAAATCAAATAGGAGAAATAACAGGTGAAACTTTGCTGCCTTTTTACAAACTACTTTATATTCATTTTCCACATTGCTCCAGATTTGGAGGATTTTCTCCCTGGTTATTCTCTGAAAGTGTTGGTCAGCACATCTGTGGACTAATCTTTGCCTTTACCCTAAATGATCTCCATCTATTTGCTGGTGCTCCTTCAATAAATGACCACAAGATATTAAATCAAGTTAACACAAGTGAATAAACGTTTTGCCTTTAGCCATCGCTGCCCTAAGAACAGAAGGACAAGAGCAGCAACTGGCTTAAACCATTCCTGCATTTGAACTCTGGGTTTCTGTAGTTTCCTCTTTTTTGATGGTAAAGCATGTTGAACCCTGAGTACCATACAGAAAAACCTTGGTAATTTTTCATTAAACAAAAGAACTGCAAGATTTAAGTATTTCTTTATGATTTTCAGGAAAAAAGTGACACATTTTAGGCCGACTTATATGTCTTAAACCGTTTTATGGAGCTAGACCGGCTCTGAAGGGCAATCGGCAAGTCAGAACGTACTAAGCTGGAATGCTAACACCGCTCTTCAGAGCGGAGACTGTTATTAAGTAAAGAAGTCTTTTGCTTTGCACACTGAGGTGATATACGGTATCTCTGCACACAACGGTCAGAGGAAACCGCTGTGTGCAGAGACAAGTCGCCTGTTTATTCAGGCTGCTACTTTTAATGTTTTTATCCTTTTAAAGAGACTAATTACATCTGTCAAGGTTCATAGATTTTGGAAATGTGTTGGAAAAGGGTCTACAAAATTTATAGAGAATTTCCATGGAACTGTAACTTCTCTTGTAAAGGAGTAAAAATGTATACAAGATGCAATTCATTTTAGTTTGTTAATGTTTAAAAAGCCAGATGTGTTCTATGACCTGGAGATTATAGTTGTGCGTTTTCATTGATGCTGCTGGTTACTACTCTGTAAATCTGAGCTCTGAATGTTCTATTTTAATAGAAAGTTTTGATTAGAGCAGGAACATTTTCCTATAAATCTGTTGGCTCTGAACTCCACACGGTACATGTACCACTGACACAATTAACTGCACAAGGAGAATCAAAGTCACTTCTATCAACTAAGGAGATTCACTCCCAGGGCCGGAGTTATCAACTTTATATGACTTTGTAACATCTCCAGCGTTCTACATATGCTGTGGTTTGCTGGGGATCCCGCAGCACAAGAAGCTCTGTCCTGGACCAGCCTCTGGACCTCACTGAGGAAGTGGGTGTGGGATGGTTGTTGGTAAAGCTGACATCCTTTATGAACAACAGCCCTCATCTCCTCTATTGCACTGATGGAGCTCAGGAGCAACAGACTGCAGCTCCATCAGTGCAGGACTGAGCAGTTCTAGAGGTCCTTCCTCCTCTCTGCCATCAGAATCTTAAATGTGAAAAAAATAATCGAGCACACAGACTTTTTTTGGTCTCTTAGATTCTTATCTCTATTTAAAAATATTCCTCAACTGCATGTTTTCTTTATGGATCTATACAAATCTATGTATTCCAGACACATTTTTGTATCTAAGTGCTGCTCTTAAGGTAATTTCTTGAATGGGAAAATTATTCTGCAACTTTGTCTTTGTAAGCATTTGTTCAGCACTTCTCTTCTCATTCTGCCCTTTCTTCTGTCCTTTTTATCAGCTAGTGAAACCACCTTCTGTGCACAGCCCTTCCCTGGATCCCTCTGCAGAGTTCAGCGCTGGTGCATTCACTCAGCACGCCTTTAAGCCATCTCCCGATATCCTGGATCATTCTTTGTACGCTGCTCTCCAAAACAACAAGTTAAATGCACAGAAATCTATTTTACATCACCACTGGCATCCAGTTTAACGCAGACATAATTTGCCTCCTCCTGCCTGTGCTGCAGCTAAACTCATTGCACCAGGAGACATTGCTTTGCTGCAGAGAGTCAATAAGCCAAATGGATTGAGATGCAGAGAGGAGAACAGTTAAATGACCTCTAAGATCCTGGCGGAGGTTATCAGCAAAGTGCCACAAAACTGAGACAGTATTTTAAGAGGGCTTTGCGGCTACTTTTCCCTGTTATTTCCTGCTTGATTTAAAAATATGACAGAATATAACAGTGTCACAGATCGACATTTCTCTGTGGAAAACATGAAGCACACATTGAACAGCAGCGGAGAAATGTTTGATTAATTTACAGATTGGTATTTATATGTTTTCCATTAAAAAAAAACTGTAAAACAGAAAACTTCAAAACATCTTATGGTTTTAGAGTTTTGCAGAAAGTGTAAAAACTCAAAAACACCCTATAATCAGATGGTCTTTTATAAATCAGTGCTGGGTATTCTAATGCTGGCAACAATAAATTCAGACCATACTATTTAATATTAAACAACATTAAAACAGTGGCGATTCAAAATGCCTTTTATATAAACAAAGACCATGTCTGGCAGGACATAAAGGTTGAACGTTAATGTATCTAACAAATATTCCTTGTTTATTTTTACCTAAAGCATCTGATTCAATAAGTGAAAGCTTACATACAAAAAAGCTGAGAGCTTTTTTATTGGTTGAATTCATCTTTCTGTGTTAATAAAAGTCGCAATGAGACTAGTGTCCATTAGCAAGCAGATATTTTGATCCTTCTTTGGTAACCATCTCTTCTTCACTCTCAGCGTTCATCTCATGAAAACCTTAAGATTACAGTAGCTGTGTGACGGTTCATCTTCAGGGTTTTAAAGCTTTCTATCAAAATGTAAAACAGAAGCTTAGACTGAGAGTAAAGAGAATTAAAAAGAATATATCAGAAAGGGACAAAAAATTGGCCAGGTGGCGACAGTTAAGCATGGCAGGATTTTAAAACACTCATTTCCATTTTAACGTTCCTACAAATAAATGTTATTTTGATAGAAATTCCAGAGTGATCTGAGTTTTCTTCAGCTGTAATGAGTATAAGTTCCCTCCCCAACCTGTTTCTGACCCCGATCAGCTGAAAGACTGCTGTTACACCTTTTCCTCTTTAGAAAAATCTGATAAAATATTATTTTTAAATGTCCTAAATAACACAAACAGATAAAGCTTGGACACAAAGGCAGCGCCAACCGTCACTTTCTGGAAACAACACAAGGGCCAACTAATAAACTAATATCAGACCTGTGGTGCTTTTTAAAGAATAGAACAACAGGAAGGGATAATAAACCATCTTATAAATGCACAAAAGTACTGAACTTAGCAGCTGTTTGTTCAAGATTTAAAATTAACTCTAAATATATGTTGTAGAAATACATGCTTAATAATAAGTGTGCTGCATTATTTTACATTCAGAAAGAAAAATTGGCTGTTTTTCTGTTAAAAACAATAAAAATGTCATTTAAGTTTTGATGTCTTTATAAATTCTATAAAGCTTTACTATTTTATAAGATCCGAAGAATTTCCAACAAGCTGATGTTTAACTGTGATTATAGCACAGAGATGGAAAATACCAACTCAGAAAGTCCCATGAAAGGTTACTTTTCTGCTGTAGAATTCATACTTTCACCCGTATGCATCCTCCATGTTTTAAATGATTTATTTATTTTTTTGTTTTCTTTGCATTGCAAGGTTTTGAAAGCTTTTTCCACCATAAATCTAAAAAGCAGAGCTCAATTAGCCAGAATGATCAGCTTCCTCCTGCTCCCAGAGCTTAGTCTGTTTATAGGAGAAAATGCAGGAACCTAAAATTCTCGAAACATTTTAGATCTTTGACTCACACACCATGTTAGAGTTCTGACGTTTTTTGACTAATAAATTTAATCAGTCTTTGATGATGCAGAAATTAAGATACTGGATGTAGCATTAAGCTCTGATTCATAGTTTTGCTTTAAAATAAACACTGACTAGAGATACACCAATCAACCAGAGACCAGGATCTCCATTCTCAACGATCAGCAGGTCAAATGCTTAGAAAAATCAGAGATTTTTCTTTATCAATCATTGCAAACATTGGAAAATCTGTGATCAACCTTCTAAGTTTTTTTACATAAATGCATCAACCAACAGCGTAATCTGATTATCTTTTTCAGAGAGGAAAAAATAGATAAGCTTACTGACAAATTTAATAGATGCAAAAATAGAATAGAAACCCCTCTAATCCTTAAGTTTTCTGGCTGGTGTTTAAATCAACATTATAAATGTTCAAATCTGGAATTGGAAGGTAAGTTAACCATAAATTGGTATCAAAAGAAGCCTGATTGGTGCATCTCTAAAATAACTGACTTTTTTTTTTTTTTTGCAAAGATTGTAGTGAATCATTAGAGCCACACTAAATCCCTCAAATTACAAACTGAATTTTCTTTTTATTATCCCAATATAAAGTAATGACAAATATCTTCACTAAAGACAATTTTCACCTATAAGATGATGTTGTTACTGATTTTATTATTTGCTATGATTATTATTTTGTTATCGTTGTTGCTGAATGAATCAAATAAATACAAAGCCTTTGTTTTCTGTAGGGGGTAGATAATGCTCATCAGCCTTGATGGTTCCGTTTAAACCTAAATAGACCTCGAATGTTAAAGTGATCATTTTGTCTGAAGTGAATTCTAGATGCATTTTCTGCCTCAGCATTTGTATTTCTCTCAATTTCTGGAAACTTAAATATCTGTTATTATATTCATCATTATTATATATGTTTTTAATTTTCAGTCTCTCCCACAGTTAGGAGAAAGTAAAAAAACAAAGCGCTCAGCATCAATCAGTCGCACCAGGCCGGAGGACAGCGGACCGACTCACCGACACACTCGTTGGCCTCCCGGGCTGTGGCTCTCTGCCACGGCCTGTCGTAGTGGAACGGCTTGCACCTGTCGCACTCCGGCCCCGCGGTGTTGTGCTTGCACTCGCACACCAGGCTCCCGTCCCGGTCCTTCACGCAGCGGGACGCATGCCCGTTGCACTTGCACCGCCCGCCGACCTGCAGGTCTGACACGGAGTAGAAGTAGGAGTCCCGCGCGAGCTCCGAGTCGTCCTCGTTCTCGTCGCCGAACGTGTGCAGGCGGCTGAAGGTGATTTTGATGTCTGTGGCCGTGACCCAGTCCTGCAGGACCGGGGAGCTGTCGAAGTCGTGCGCGGACGGGCGGCCGTCCAGCGTGCTGAAGGCGATGAGGCCGCCGGTCAGCGGGTACATGTCGGTGTGGGAGTCCGTGCACACGGCCTCCTGCTCGTTCTGCTTGGTGATCGCGGCCCTGTTTGGCTTGTTGTACATCTTCCTGCACTGCGTGGAGTAAAACTGAAAGGGCACCCAGGTTTTCCCGTAGTCCATGGATTTGTAGATCACCATTGATTCGGGACGTGGGGAGCAGAACTGCAGGCTCACATAAGTCACTTCAAACTTCTTCCCCAGGGACAGGCTCAGGGTCACGTTCTGCGGGAACTGGACGAAGTTCTCGGACTGCCAGCAGGTGAGGTTGTGCGGGTTGTTCAGGTCCGTCAGGTACGCCGGAGGGTGGCACCGCTTGGGGTCGGACGCATCGCAGGTGTGACAGTTCCGAGTCCTCTCGTGCCCTTTCTCCGCGGAGGTCACCACGCAGTAGCGGCTCGGCGTCCTGCCGCAGGTGCTGGACACCCTCACCTCCTTCCCGAAGGCGGCGTTGACAAAGTCCGGGATGCAGCGCCGCGGGTTGCCGTGCTCGTCGTAGCAGGGGTCCGGGGGGGAGGTCTGCGCCGCGAACAGACTCATCCCGTAGCCACCGAACGCGCTCCGGCACAGCAGGGAGGCTGTGAGCAGCGCAGGCAGGACGGCATCCAGAACCCAGATCATGGTCCGTCCGTGGATCCCCAGAGTGTGTCTGTGGGTGGAGGAGGGGGGTTCACATAAAGAAAAAATATATATAATAAAATATACTTTTCAATTAATTAACTAGACGACATTATGGTTAGATTTTGAAGAAAACGCGTAAAGTTCACCTTACCTTTGCGAATTTAGAAAGATGTCCACTAATTGTGTTTATCTTCGAGCTACTCCTCCTGTGTTGTTGTTTGTTTCTTCCAGCTGAACTTAAGAGACGCTTGAGTCCTTATAGTGAGACTCGCTCCTTCTGCCGGTCTTTTCAAAACTCCTTTCTCTCCCCCTATCGCTCTCTTTCGGGGATTTTTGCTTGGATCCATGCATGAGGTCAGCGCATCCTGATGGGGTGAGGGGCTGGGGGGATGCACAAGGCGGAACAACGACGTCCACTGGTGGCGCCTTATCAGAAGACACGGAGACGCTTTTTTATCTCTGGAGGAAATCGGCTGGCGCAAAATCAAAACTAATTTCCATTCGAATTGAAACAATATTCTAGGGCTTTAGTTGTTTATATTTACAATGCAATAATATTACGTGATTCAATATACATTTGTGTTTTAACCATTTTTTGAGGAACATCCACTGAGATCACCAAATTAGGGGATCACAATAAAATAAAACATTTTTGACAAGTTATCAGTTTTTAAAATCCACTTTTTAATGCAAGACTATATAATTAAAAGCCTGTTAAGTAACAAAATGACCCTAATTTGTATTCTATCTCTTGTTGAATGATAAAAAAATTACATATTGGTAGCAGTTTTAAAACGCGTTTTGCTCCTTCCATCTCTAAAAGCAAAAGGTCCTGCTGCAACTCCGCCAAACTTGTTGCACTCTTTCAACAGATGAAACACCGCCATCTAGTGGCCATATAAGATGCATCCAATTTCCGGGTGTGTTTTACAGCAGAGTCCTGGCGGGGGAGGCATAGCACAGCTTCAAAGTCAGGGCTGAAAGGAGATGCTTTGTAATGTATTTAAGGAAACCAAGGATAATCCTCTATGTGCTTAAAGGGTATTAAAATCTATTAACCTTAACAGAAATGTTCTGACAATTATTCAGTAACTATGAGCAAAGCTAAATCTGCCAAAGACTAATTGTAGTTACTACTTGTCTAAAACTCAAATTCAAAAATCAAACAACTTAATACTTAAAGGCAAAAGGTGAATTCAACTCAAATAGTCACTTGATGCACTGTGGATTCTGGCTTACGCAGTCCAAAAAGATCAGAAAGGTCAAAATGCAGTTCTTTGTCTGTCTATTCCTCATTGAGGCAAACAACTCACTGATTTTACAGGATTTTGCTGCTTCTCCTGCACCTGTTCTTTCACTGATTGACTGGTTAAAAAAACACACACACAAATACTGCAGAATGGGAGAATAGACAGAATGAAGCTGATAACTTCAGCCCCAGTGACATGATGTTTTTCTTTTAATTCATTTTCTTATCAAATGCAAATTCTGTTCAGTAGCAGGTTCTTTGAATTTCTTTTTCTTTTGTTGATGTTTCTCTGCAGCATCTTTAAAAAATCTCTTCTTTTTCAGCTTGACAATTTTCAAATTTAGACAATATATATATATATATATATATATATATAAATCACTCTCTCACCCTTGTAGGGTGGTATCTGTATATATAAGCTCGGGTCTTCTACCAGAGACCTGGGAGTTTTAGGGTTCTGCGCAGTAT
>JAUZNJ010000022.1:398718-421847 GCA_034780135.1 Jordanella pulchra | reverse complement strand
CGTGATTGTCTTTGTCACGATAATCTAACTAATACATTATGATGTTATGTTGCTGATTAAATAAAGATCTGTGGTAATCAAGGTAACTTGTAACTGTAACGGATTACATTTTTAAAGTAACTTACACAACACTGATTATGACAACGTGAAAAAATGTTTTGGTTCTGTTTGTTTTTTCTTTTAATGATTTAACAAATGATGCAGACCAATAAATCTCTTTACTTAAGTAATCACAGCCTTTTGTTAAAGCTCAACATTAAGTTTAAGGGCATACTGTTTCCACTGATCATCCTTGAGATGTTTCTAGCAAAGGTGGAGTCCAACTGTGGTACTTTTAGTTGATTGGACATAAGGAAGGGCACTGACCTTTCTATATAAGGTGCCATACTGTAGTTGACAGTGTATATCAGAGAGTAATTATCAGGTCTAATTTTCTGTAGACCTCTGGGACAGAATGTTCTTGAGGTTAAACATCTGGGAAGGTTCCAATGACAATAGGGCCCCCATCATTGATAAATGAAAGACGTTTTAACCACCAGGACTATTCCTAGAGCTAATTGACTGTCTAAACTGACCATTCGCTGGAGAACGGTCAGTTAGATTACGCAGAACATTGATTACAACAAAGCTCCAGGGCTCCTCTATGGAGAGAGGACAGTCCAGAGTGACAAGTATCTTTTTGGTGTGAATACCAGTCATCATGTTTGGAATTAAACAGGCTTATTCTGCAGGGTGATGCAGCCAGCATCAGCAAGCCAGTAATGAGTAAAGGACTGGCTTCAGACCAAATCTATACATGTTCTACAGTGCCCAAGTCAGAGTCCACACTTGAATCTGATACAACATCTCTGAAAAGATCTAAAAATGGCTGGTTACAGATGTCTCCCATCCAGCCTGATGAAGAGTGGATTGTGGTTGAAAGAATGGGCAAAAAACTGTCTAAAGATCGGTGTGCTCCGCTTGTGGCAACATGTTTCCAATAACTTGAGCTCATAATTGCTGCCAAAAATGGACATAGTGTTTGGCAAAGGCTGATGACACTTTACATAATGTCATTTCCTTTTTTTTTTTTTGTTTAAGTGAATTTCTAAAAAACTCAATGGGATATTAAATTATCAATTGCTGGATGCACCTCTTCCTCTATCTTGACCAGTCTATCAGTTCTTGCTCCCTATCAGTTCTTGCAAACATTGTGCTTCATTGTTGGGATGGTCTTGCCCTGAAGATGAGCTGTGCCTGGTTTAATCCAAACATGACACCTAGCATTCACAACAAGGAGATAGCCATCTCTCTGCAAGGTTCCTCTCTGCACAGAGGAACTGTCAGGTTAAGGACCAGGGTTCCAAGGAAAAGAGATCAATACAACACTGGAAAAAGAGTGTAACATAACTAAATGTGGAAAAAGTGCAGAACTTTGAATATGTTTCAGATGCACTGCATAATGTTCTTGCTGTGTCTGTACTGGTGCTGAGGTTTTAGCGTTGCGGTGATTGGAGAGTCTAATTTAGTCTTTTCAGGGTTAAGATGCGTTTAAATGCATGCACTCCATTGCTCTTTACAGTGGTTTACTGTGATCTACTCATCGACGGATGGATGGATGGGATGGATAAATTCTAAATAATGGCTGCCCCTATTGGATCCACAGGGTTTAAACGTCAGTTGCGCTGACGTTTAAATCAGCTAATATTTCCTGCATTCTTTTATATTGTCCGTAATTAGTCCTGAATAACCTTAATGGGCAGCACACCCTTCAGAGCTGACAGATCTCTTCCACATCTCTAGTGGCATGTGTGTCTGCACTGTCTAGTTGAAATGTTTCTAAAGAAATTTTTTTAAGATGAAAGAAGGCATCAGTTCCACTGGATGAATAATTAACCGGTTATTTTTACCCCTTTGGGGGCATGAAGCGGCTGCCAGTATGTGTGCAGACAGGTGAGAGAATTGCTCACTGTATAAACGATAGCATTGAGTCAGAGGATCACATGGCTTCATTGGCATGCTGCCAAGCTTCTTAGCAAAAGACTCTATAAATGGCTTGTTGTGAATTGTGAATTTCAAATTTGAACTAGGAAAAAGTTGCATTTCCTGCAAAAATTAAGTGTGAATGCTGTACGCTAAACTGTAAGCTAAAAATGGCAGAAACAAGAAGTTGACCTGCTAAATAGTATGAAATAGAAGAAAACAAAAAAGCTTAATTTCTTTAATGAAAAATTGCAGAAGCAAGCTGTAGCCAAAAGGAGAAACATCGCGGACATGTTATGAATTGGCCCAAAGCAGAAAAGCTTAATGTCTGTTCAGAACGAGACCAGAATCAGCCAAAGTTGATAATATAGTCTGAAATGAACCGTTTAGCCAGAAGCTGAAAAGAAGTCAATTCAACAGGAAAACACTTGTTGAAATGTTATAAATTTTCAGAGAAACAATGTGGAATTGCTTACGTGAGACAGCAGGGACTGTTCATAAAGAGTCAGATGAAAACAGCCAGCAACTCAGGCCAGTGGAGAGATGAACGCATAAGGTTGAAGAAACAAAGGAGTAATTGAGGATCGGAACTAAAATTTTAATAAAATATGCTACTGAATAATAAGTAAAGTGTGAAATTGTGTGTCGAAATGTGAAGAATTGGAATAACTGTTGTAAAACAATACAAAAATGTCAGTTGTTGAAGTTTAAGCTTAAGAGAGGCTTACACAAAGACAGCTCAAACCACTTAACAAGCTGAAGTTATACTAAGAGTAGCAGTAGTTCAAAATAATTGCTGAAATATTGTCATTAAAACTTAAAAAATACAAGGGTTTAAGAAGCATTTTGAAGGATAGAATATGTGAGCAAAATTGATGAAATGATGAACTAAGTGTTCCTTAAGCTGTTGATACACAAGAAGATTTTAGAACTAATGAAACAACGTACCGGTAAGAAAAAGTTGTCAGTAGATAAGCTTAAGACACAACATTCAGAAACAAACTTCATTAAAAAAGGAGGAATAGGTAGGTCCACATTCAAGCTGTGTAAAATAAAAAAGTTTTGCACTTCACAAGACTGACATTTTTGTCTATTCTTCCTTGCAATTCCTGTTAGAGTGATGAGCTGTGTTGCTTTTACACCAAAAAACATTTTACATTGTTACCAAAAAGTTTGATTTTGGTTTCATCTGAGCAGAGCATCTTGTTCCACATGTTTTGTGCATATCGCAGGTGCTGTGTGGTAAACTTTAAATAAGACTTTTAAGGATATCTTTAATAAATGGCTTTCTTCTTGCTACTGTTTCATGAAGGCCAGATCTGTGCAATATACAACTGATTGTTGTCATATAAACAGAATCTCCCACCTCAGCTATAGATCTCTGCCGTTCATCCAGATTGATCACTGGCCTCTTAGCTTCATCTCTGATCACTCTTCTCCTCGTTTGAGCTCAAGGTTTAGAGGGACGGCCGGGTCTTTGTAGATTTGCAGTGGTCTGATACTCCTTCCAGCTCAATATTATTGCTTGCACAGTGCTCCTTGGGATGTTTAAAGCATGGGGAAATTCTTTGTATCTATATCCAGCTTTAAACGTTCCACAACAGTATCTCGGACATGTTTGTTTGTTCCTTGTTCTTTACGATGCTCTCTGTGCTTTAAACAGACCTCTGAGACGATCACAGAGCAGGTGAATTTATACATAAACATGATTATACATAGGTGGATCCTATTTATCATCAGTCATTTAGGTCAACACTGGATCAGTCAAAGAGCCTCACTGCACTGAAAGTAAAGGGGACAATTTATTTTGCAAGACCCACTCTTCAGATTTTTTGTTATAAAAGTTTAAAACATCCAATCAATTTCATTCCACTTCACAATTGTATCCCACTTGCTGTTTATTTTTCACAAAGAATTCATTTTTTATGTATTTATGTTTGAAGCATAAAATGTGGTAAGAGGTCAAGGAGAAAAATCAACAGACCACACAAAATACAAAGAGAGGAAAATTAATCTCTCAAAGCAACTGTTGTGAATATATATTTTTTTGTCTTTTGAATAAACCTGTGAACATTTTCCTACTGCATCAGATGATGTTTGGACCCTTTCGTCTGGATTTCCTGTTATAAGAAGTAGTAGGCCACAAGAATTATGACTTTGGAAAACAAGACTGGCTCTAGATTACCTGCAAGCAGAGAGGGGGAGATATTTAGGAAAAGGTCTTTACTTTTAATACTGCTGGTCAACATCCATGATAAAAGAGTTGCTGAAATGCCAGCAGGAGGACAAAGCTGTTTCATCCTTGGAATCCCTGGTCTTGGTTTGTCTCGTTGGACTGATCTTGTGGTTAATACAGTACTCAAAAAAATAAAGGATCACTTGGCAATCAGAGTATAGCATCAAGTTAATTAAACTTCTGGGATATTGATTCGATCAGGTAAGTAGCAGAGGGGGTTGCTAATTTCATTAACACCAAAGCAGCTGAAACTGATTAACAGGTGCACTAGAGGGGCAACGAGACGACTATCAAAACAGGAATGGTTTTACAGGTGGAGGCCACTGACATTTTTTTCCCTTCATCTTTTCTGACTCTTTTTCAACAGTTTTGCATTTGGCTAGGGTCACTGTCACTACTGTCAGCATGAGGCGATACCTGGACCCTACAGAGATTGCACAGGTAGTCCAACTCCTCCAGGATGGCAGATCAATACATGCCATTGCCAGAAGGTTTGCCGTGTCTCCCAGCACAATCTCAAGAGTATGAAGGAGATTCCAGGAGACAGGCAGTTACTCCAGGAGAGCTAGACAGGGCCGTAGAAGGTCTACAACCCATCACCAGGACCGGTATCTGCTCCTTTGTGCAAGGAGGAGCAGGAGGAGCACTGCCAGAGCCCTACAAAATGACCTCCAGGAGGCCACTGGTGTAAATGTCTCTGACCAAACATTCAAAAACAGACTTCACGAGGGTGACCTGAGGGCCCAACGTCCTCTAGTGGGCCTTGTGCTCACCGTGGAGCTCGATTTGCATATGCCACAGAACACCAGAACTGGCATGTCTGCCGCTTTCGCCCTAAGGTTTTCACAGATGTGACCAGGTTCACCCTGAGCACATGTGACAGACTGTCCAGGAGCCCAGTGATGCCCTGGTCCAGATCTGGGAGGAGATACCCCAGGACGCCATCCGTCGTTGTATGGCCCCGACGTCATCAGGCATGCATACACGCACGTAGGGGCCATACAAATTACTGAATACCATTTTGAGTTGCTGCAATGAAACTTCAGCAAAATGGACTAGCCTGCCACATAATTTTTTATTGTAATTTTTAAGGTGTCTTTGAATTCAGCCTCTGTAGGTTTATCATTTTCATTTCCAAAAAATTATGGTGCATCCTTTTGTTCCCAACATATCACCCAGTCCATATCAGTATAAATAAATAGCATGATTTTTTATTTTATCACATTGAGATCTGATGTATTTTCAAACTGTTCCTTTAATTTTTTTGAGCAGTGTATATATAAATATTTAGAGTAGACTATCAATTTTGTGTTTGATTTTGTTATTTTGTATTTTTGTAACGGTTGAGCAGATGATAGTGAGAATTACTAGTACCACCACCTGTGGGGCTGCAGGAGAGCTCACCATGACAAATAAAAACAGATTAACACTACAGTTTGGGTTTGAAAATTTCTTCAAAAACGAACCCCCAGGCGCCTCCGGGGCAGAGCACGGGGCCCTGGGGGGAACTCCAAGGCGCCTCGAGCGATGCGCCGGGTAACCCTAACCGAGTGCTTTGCACCTTACCTATAACTCACTTACCTTGCAATGCCACTTAAAACCAACAATCAAGTTTGAATAAAACAACAGCACAGGAAATCACAAACCTGCTAGCAACAGCACATTCTAAAAACAAGTGCCTGCTTTCAACTACATAAAACAAAACCAACATTTACACCGAAAGAAAATTCAACCAGTTTTGGCATCCATCTTCACTCTCCGTTCATGTTCACCGTGTAGTATAAAGACAGACTGGAAATAAAAGACAACATTTAAACAAAGGCTTTTTAATATACTAGCATGTTTTGACAAGTATTCTTTTTTTTTTCTTAAACCAAATGTTTACCACCATTGCCAAGGCAACGTGCTGGCATCTCGCTCTGGTCTGCTGCACACATGTTGTCTTATTGAACTTTGGCTGGCTGATTTAGAAAAAAAATAAAAAAAGAATTTAAGTAGTTTCATCTGAAGTGTGATGAACAGACACATTTTACTTAACACAAGAGTTGAATTTAGCTAACCGGCCTTTAAAACTGACAATTATTGAATTTTTTTCTCTTTTTATATTTTTATACAAATAAGCAGGCTTTTTTCTTTAATAGATGGTGTTCAAGGTGATCTGGAAATAAATGTGTCATTTTGTATGATAAATACTGTATATTTATTTAAATTTCTATGGCTGAGCAAATATCTGTTCACAGATTGTTATAAAGACAGATTGAAAAATTAAACACAACATTTGAACAAAGGCTTTTTAATATACTAGCATATTTTGTCAAAGTGTAGTCTGGCTTAAGTAGATAAAAAATTGCTTCCGTATTTAAAGCCTGGTTAGCTAAAGCTCAACTCTTGCCTTTGTTAGTTATGTGACTGCTCATTTTTCTATTTTCAAAATTGGTTACATTTCAAAACTAGTTATATATTTTTTAAATATGTTCAGCCAGCCATGGTTCAATAAATCAAAATGTGTGCAGTAGACTCAAGCAAAATATCTGCGCGTTGCCTTGGCATCTATGGTAAACTTTCGGTTTAAAACAAAAAAAGTTCTCTTATCTAGATTAGATGAGTTTTATTGATCTCACAGCGGAGAAATTCACACGTCACATACTAATTTGGAGAGCTAAAAAAAAAAAACCCAATAATTATCAGTTTAGGAAAAACTGGTTTTAAAATAAAACCGACCCGCAATACGACTATTCTTTATGAAAATTTTAACTGTCTGCTCTGTAGCTTCCTGGTCCGTCACCATGGCGCTCTTAGCACTGTGCTCCATTATCCAGTCTTGGAACCCTTGATGTCAGGCCACTGTTGTGAATTTCTCAAAGAAAAAAATCTGTATTCCCTAAACAGCTGCTTGTGTGTATTCCTAAAGAATAAAGCACGTATTTAAAACTTGAAATTTGTATTTAGCAGTTATAAATTAAAAACTATTTAAACTGTATTATATGTTTTGAATGAATTTTCAATTACTACGAGTTTACAAGTTTGTCATGCACAACTTAATATGCACAAACTATCCCTTTTATGGACAAGTTTATCTTGATGGCTATCTTACCTCATAGCAGGGGATCAGGTTAAGACTTTCATGTTCTTCAAAATCTGAAATGGAGAACAGAATCAAAGCTGGGTGTGCAACACAAACAATCTTGCAGATGAAAGAGCATAATGGCTTACTGAGAAAAGCCGCAGGTATGGCTAGGAGGAAAGTATCGAGGTCCTGAGTACAACTTGGAAGTCCGAGAGGCGATTCAGAGTGAGTGTGTTCCCAGCCTCAGAAGATAACTACCACACTTTATTTCAGCAAGGGAAATTTATTAGAAAAATTACCTTTATCTGCAGTTAAATGTACAGGTCCTTTTCAAAATATTAGCATGTTGTGATAAAGTTGATTTTCCATAATGTAACGATAAAAATTGAACATTCATATATTTTAGATTCATTGCACACCAACTGAAATATTTATGGTCTTTTATTGTCTTAACATGGATGATTTTGGCATACAGGTCATGAAAACCCAAAATTCCTATCTCACAAAATTAGCATATAATGACAAGGGTCTCTAAACGAGCTATGAAACTAATCATCTGAGTCAACGAATTAACTCTAAAAACCTGCAAAAGATTCCTAAGGCCTTTAAAACTCCCAGCCTGGTTCATCACTCAAAACCCCAATCATTGTTAAGACTGCCGACCTGACTGCTGTCCTGAAGGCCATCATTGACACCCTCAAACAAGAGGGTATGACAAAGATATTTCTGAATGAATAGGCTGTTCCCAGGCTGCTGTATCAAGGCACCTTGGGGGGAAGGAACAAGTGTGGCAGAAAACGTTGCACAACAGAAGAGAACAGAAGAGGTCACCAGACGCCGAGGTGCTAGAATCTGCAAGGTGCCAGATTCTAGAGGAATACTGGGGAGAAGGAAATGCCAAAATGCTAGAAGTCCAGTGTCAAGTACCCAGTCAGTGATGGTCTGTGGTGCCATGTCAGCTGCTGATGTTGGTCCACTGTTGCTCCTTTTCCATCCTTAGAACCTCTGTGCTTGATTCCGTGCCGACACAATTTTCGATAAGTTGCAGAACAGATTGCTTGCTCATCAATAGTGGGCGGTACTGAACACAGACGTAACACTAGGTGGCAGGAAGCAGGTATGCACGAATCAATCCAACAGAGAAGGAGATGAGGAACAACATGGAAGCACAGTAGAATAACAGGGGTAAAAATAGTTTCCCGACCGTGGACTTTGTTGCTCTGCATTTGGTTCTTCTGTTTGCAGCAAAGAAGCATCAAAGCTCTGCAGGCCAAGCAGCAAGGTAAACAACAATGCCGTTAAACCAGAAGGCAGCTACATGCAAGATAAATGGTACCTGCAGAAACTAAGGTGTATGTGGTCCTGACAAGAAGCTAAAGTAATCGATAAATGATGACGTTTTAATCTGATTTATTTAATTACTTTAGGCGCTGTTAAAAATCAGATGGACGTGACGGGATGAAGTGTGGATGTATCCCTGCTTGCAGCTGCGATGGGACGGTGTCCAGATATAACCTTCAAGATGTTTGTGATGAGTTTTAGTTGGAATATCTTAACTCTTTAAAATATTTCTGAAGAAAAAATTATTCACATGTGTACTAGAATAAAAACCCTACATTAATAAACAAACTGTGGAAAGCGGAAGTCTGCCTTTCATTTCCTTTACCTATATTACACCTTGTGCATTTTCTGAACCATGAAAGTAGTTGTAGAAGCAATGATTTTTGTTTACAAATATACTCAGAATCACAAAACCAGCAGAGAGAATTGTTTACGGTGTTTTATTAACAGATTTACAGTTATGTCGGAGTGCATTAAAATGCGGAGCATCATCTTCCTCTCTCATCAGCTTTCAGCTCTGCTTCTCTGAAGTGAACCAGTGTAACACTGGATGTCTTCATGCTTCTTTTTTCTACAAAATAAAATATATGTTATTGCTGCATATTTTGTGTTGTGATGACCAATCATTAATAGTTTGCTCTATGATCACTTGTGCTCCTCGGCGTCTCCACCTCTGAACATAGGAAGGTGCTCCCACATTTCCAGCAGCTCTCCTCACAGCAATGACCCGGTAACTGTCCACTATCCCCAGGAAAAAATTAAATATTAACCTTTGAGTTATTGTTGTGGTGCCAAGTATGGTTTACATGAAAAAATGTCCAAACAGACCGGGCAGAAGTTTGTGTCTGGCTGTCGCTTCCAATCAGAAGTTAAGCTAAAAAAGTGTTTCTTCTACTTTGTCATAGTAGAAACTTTCTAATAGCTGGATTAAAATAGCCGAAGAATTGATGGATGTGATGCAGAGATGATTTAAGTTGCTGAAATGATAAAAACAAGAGATTGTATGGCTGCCGTGTTTCCCGAGACGGAAACTACAACCAGACGCCAACTTCTTAATTTTATGCTTTGAAAAGGTAAATCTGCTCATTAAACCAACGAAGCTTGCTACAAATATGATGAACATTATTGCTCACTGTCCTCTTAAAACAGATTGATCACCGTAATCTGAACCTTAATGTAGAAATAACAGCAGATAACAGATGGTAATATCAGAAATATAACATACAGTTACAGATATCCCCAGTTCTCTTCAGCTTCTCTTTTTTATCTGATCCTTAGATTGATGAAATGCAGCTGTTTTCCGTCTGCTGGACAAAGTTTGTTTTGTTTCCTCTTTTCCCCTTTCTCCCGCGCAGACCCCCCACTAGTAGTGATGCTGCTGCTGACTCATCGGTTCCCTCTGCAGAACCAGCTATTCAGAGGTGCCGGAGGAGCACCGCAGTTCCTGCTCAAGCACCGTGCTTGTTTGATCGAAAAATGTGCAACCTGTGCTGAAACAGGTTCCGGCACAGAGCTGCTGCGATGGAAAAGCCCTCTGTGTGCACTACATACCCCTTAATTAGAAAATACTAGTTCTTAGCTATAAGAATGCTTCCATAATTTAAAGCTGATCAATGTTTTGATTAGTTGGCTCATGTCTTAAAAATGGATGAAGAATGTGAAAATTTGAAACGTCTCCAAAAACAAAACTTATTAAACTTACATCTTGAAGGTTATATCTGGACACCGTGCCTACGCAGCTGCAAGCAGGGATACATTCACACTTCATCCCGTCACGTCCATCTGATTTTTAACAGTGCCTAAAGTAATTAAATAAATCAGATTAAAACATCTTCATTTATCGATCGCTTTAGCATCTTGTCAGGATCACATAAACCTTAGTTTCTGCAGGTACCATTTATCTTGCATGTAGCTGCCTTCTGGTTTAACGGCATCGTTGTTTACTTTGTTGCTTGGCCTGCAGAGCTTTGATACTTCTTTGCTGCATAAAGAGACGAAGCTGCAAACTGTAGAACCAAACGCAGAGCAACAAAGTCCACGGTCGAGAGGTTGTGCTGTTTAGTGCCCTCTACTGACTAGCTGAGAAGTGGTATTACATCTACACCAGCTGTTCTCAGGTGGAGAGGATTTTTTTATCCTAGTGACCCAATGTGTGTAGCGCCCCTTTGTGACATCTAGTGGCGTAGATTTGTAAGCACACTTCGATTTTCCCCAGGCGAAGACACCCTGTCTCCCCCTGGTGGTTGCTTTTTGAGTTACAGCTATACCATATTTAAAAGCTCTCTTTTATTTCTACGTTGTCTTTTAATTTTTCTTTGATAAACTGTATTAAGGGATAATTCTAGTGGTGATCCTAAAACTATAGGTTTGAAACCTGAGTTGATTAAACAGTTAATCGGTCATCTTTGCCACTTCTCATGAGATATCTAACACTGCATTTATCCTTTTATTGTCTAGCTTGTTTGACAGTTGTCCACGCACACCTTATTGCATTCAGATAATTCTACTAACAGAAAGGTTAGTGGTCCAACCATCCAACAGAATTTGTTAAGAGTTAAACACAGCATTGTAATCTATCTAACCTGAGTGCAAGTCGCACGTTGAAAGATAACCTGCGCATTGTTTCTTCCGCACATATTTGTACACGTGCTGTATAGGTAGACAGACCTGGAGCAAATGGAACGTGTTAGTTTTGTGTGTGTTTTCTTAACATAGTTAACGTTACGTAGCTTTTGAGTTACATTGTTCATCCTCCCCTAGTTAAAGAATGGATAGGGAACAGGATAAGATGGCAAAAGGAGCTTCTGTTGTTTCTGCTGTTACCCAAGCTCTAATGAGCTCAGTAGTCCCTTTGTCCTCAGAAGAGCATAGAGCATTAAAAAGTCTTGGCATAGAGGCTTTTGAAAGGGAGATTCAGAAACTGGTTGAATCAACTAGGAAGCCTGGGAAAGATCTGTTTCGGGGAGGGGGTGTAGCTCCTTGTTCACAGGATGAACGGTCAGAGGAAGAAAGTGAAACCATTCTTGCTTTAGAAAAGTTGGATGAAAAGGGTACCAGAGGGGTTCCTCCTCAGGTGACCACGGAGCTGGGAGCTAGCATGATAGAGCAGCATAGGTTTGGTAGTGCAGTGAGCAGTTCCACTAAGCAGAACAGCTTCAGATCACAGAAGATGACAGACCTGATTAGCATGTATAGTTCAGTTTACAGAGCAGCCCAGGTTCCTGACCAAACTCAGAACAGACATTGAGCGTTTTCATCACAGTAATGCTGAATCCACCATTGATGATTACCTCAGGGAGGTAGAGCGTTGTCTTTTAGAATTACCCAATCCCTCCACACTGGGGAAATTGAAACTGATATGGAAAACCACTTCAAGGAGTGTCCATGTATCTATGGAGAGCCTTCAGCCCTCCATCAGAGAGCGCTATCCTTCTTTGTCAAGCATTGAGAGGAGACTATTCAGTGCACGCAGATCCAGCCTCCACATTGCTTGGTGCCCTTGGGATCCAGCAGAGAAAGAATGAAGCACCAAGAGATTATTACTGCCGTCTCTGAGCCGCATACTTCCAGGGGCACAGTGCTCCTGGCTTGGAGGAATATCACACCTTAAAATCCCTTTTCCTCCACAACCTTCATGAGAGCATAAGGTATGAAGTCACCATGTATTGTCAAACTAAATGTCTTTCCATGCAGGAAATCAGGAGATACGCTCAGATGGCATGGGAAACATGCGTTAGGCACAGCAAGGGTAGGGACAGTGGCAACAGGGTTCTAGAGGTCCATGCAGAACCAGGGAGAAGCTCAGCGTTGGAGAAACAAGAGGTTCCTCCCCCCAGAGCTAAGTTCAAAAACAGGTCAGAAAGAAAGTATGATCCTGGTAGACAAGAAAGGAGAGATTTTCAGAATAGGAGGAGCTCACAGGATAGAGAAGAAGGAGGTTTCCCGATAAGGGACAGATCAGAGATGAGTTGGTATAACAGACAGCCTGAACACAGGAAGCTAAGGAGTGAGAATGATGGTAGAGATCAGAGTGAGCAGACAGAGCAGCCAGTGAGGAAGAAGATGGAAGCTGTCCTCCATAGGTTGTTGGCAGAAACTGTTCACCAGATCATCCACCCCTCTCAGCCACCTGAACGTGACGATCCTCAAGAGAAGCCCACAGCATGACTAGCAGTAGAACCATCCTTCACTTTCTCCTTCCACTTGGTGGAAGAGGAAGGTCAACCTGGTAAACCCACAGTATCTTTCCAGATCTTACCAGGAAATGAATCCATTTTGTTTCACCTCTTTCCAAAGAAAACTAGTCAACACTCAGAAGATCATCAAGATGTAAGACCATAAATTAAAGATGCTCCCCATGATCCACCTGTAAAGGACATGGGAGGCCTCACATCATCTCAACAAGCATCCCAACAGGTGACAATCTTCTCTCCTTTATCTGACAGCAAACAGGTGTCAAAGCATCCAAACTGCTGTCAGCTCCCATCATCACACCTCATGGAGCAGCTCCTCAGCAAATGGGGGTTACATCCATGTTGTTACGGGTACAGATGAACTGGTTTGAACCATTTCCCATATCAATAGCAGGGATAAACTTTTTTTTGCATTTTTAACATTCTTCTCCGCAGGACAGATCGACAGAACCAAATGCAGCCCAACATCCACTTCAGGGACGGAGCGCGTCTCTATCCAAAGACAGGTGTAGACCATTGTTTAGGTTGAGTGGATGTTAAAACCAAGAAACATCCACTAATTCCTAAAGAATTAATTTCCATTTTCCAAATTTCTCAGCATATTAACTGGTTTCATTTCAAGAGAAATTACTTTACAGTCACACTCTATTCATAAACCATATGCACTTACAGTGCACCATATTTTATAGAAGTGGCAAAATTTGACATGATTTTCTCAAAATTTGTCAGAAAGTTTTCTTTGCAGGATAAAAGATAACTCCTCTAGAACCAGTTTGCTGAAGGATTACCTTTGATCTGGTCTTTGTAAAAAGGTTTGGTAAGAAAGATTCGTAAATCTGTTTCAACTGATTCCTGCGGTCACCACCTTGCTTATAAGCTAGGGAGTGCAGTAAAACTTAGTAAATCTGATAATTTAGAGATCCAATTTATGCTAAATCATCCTTTTAAAGATTTGACATATATAGGTTTAATTCGGTATTAAATATTGGTTTTTGAAACATAAAATTAATACTAGAAAAAGTTGCATGTCCTACGAAAATGCAGTGTGAATGCTGTACGTTAAACTGTAAGCTGTTGGTTGAAATGGCAGAAACAAGCAGAAGTTGAAAGCAGAACCTGCTAAAACGTATGGAATAGATGAAAACAAAAAGCTTAATTTCTTTAATGAAAAACTGCAGAAGCAAGCTAAAGTCAAAAGGAGAAACATTGCGGACATGTGATGAATTAGCAGAGAACAGAAAAGCTTAATGTCTGTCCGGACAGAGCAGAATCAACACAAAGTTAACACAGTATAGGGTGAAAGGTAATAAATTAGCTGAATCAGAAAATAAATTAGGTTGAAGAGAAAAAGGAGTAGCTAAAGAATAGAGACTAAAATGGTGAAGAATATGGTATTGAATGAGGAGGTTAGTGGTAAATAATTTGTTGTAATGTCAGGAATCAGCATAACAGTAGGAAGTAAATTCAAATGTGTGAGTTGACCGACATACAGAAAATAGTGTAATCTTAAGTCAAAGCCAAAGCTCCTAAAGCAAAGGAAGACTGAAAAGGAGTCAAATAAGAGAGGGAGAAGGAGGGAGAGACAGAGACAGACTGACAAAAAGACAGCTGATACTGTTTAACAAGCTGAAGTGAGCTTAACACTAGTGGGTTTTTAAAAAACTTGTTGAAATGTATAAAATGGAATAGTTTACAATGCAAGCACTGAAAAAGCACGCAGAAGCATACTATGTAGAAAATGATGAACTTAGTGTTCAAACAGTTCTTAGGACATAATATCACTGAAGAAATACTAAATAAGTTTTGATTTCTACAACAACGTATGTACCCATGGTTAAGACATAAAAATGAGGGTTGTTCTTAAAGATCTTAGTATGAGGCTTTTTCAGTGAAAAAGCCAAGGTGATGTGCCCGGATAACCAAGCTGCACAGCCAAAAGATGAATGATAGAGAAAAAAAAATTGTCAATGTGAGTCCAAGGTAGGTCTGAAGATGGTCTGTACCAACTTTAATGTTTGTACAGAACATGCAGAGGTCTCAAAAATTCATATATCAAATATGATACACTTGGCTTTAAGGGGTTAAATCCTGGCTTTCCTGGCTTTTTTGCCCTGAGGAGTTTGTGACAACCAAATGTTAATAACTCTGTAATAACAAGGTGTATCAAAGTTATTTTTACATCATTTTTATCAGAACGGATAGGGGAACAATATTTTAGGGCTGTTTTGGTTGAAAATATTTTTCAAAAGACACAGGAGTTGGTGGAAAAAGGAAAATTTGAAAAACTGGAAAAAATGGAAAAATGGGCATTAATCTATGCTTAATAAATGAAAAAATATTTATGATAGAGACATGAGGTTTTTACCATATTAATTAACAAGCCTTCATGAACAAGTATGGAAACTTTCATATTTCTACAAAAAAGTATGTTGCCACGATGACCAAGTGAAATAAGTGATTATTTTAAGGAACTTGATTTTGAGTGATTTACAGATTTTTTTGTCCCAAACAAACCTTATTTTCTCCCAAATGATAAAAGATATTGACAAAATTCCTTTCTGAACACCAGCTTCCACAAGACTCATGTTTGTAAACTTTATGGTTTGAGGGCCAGTTGAAAACATGTGCTGTTTGACATAACCAATAAAATTTTTATTGCATTTTTGACAGGATCTTGTCAAGACCATGTTCAAAAAATAAAAGAGCTATCGAAATAATTCTTCAACCAGGAGTGTCAGCCACAGTTAGATGTGTCATTTTGAAAAGCTTGACTTTCAGTGATGGACCGTTTCTCTACCCCTGAAAAAAAACTTTTTTTGGCAAAGCCATAAAAGATATCAACAAAATTCCTTCAATGTGAGTGCTAAGAAGGTCTGATGAGCAACTTTCAAAAGGCTCATGTTTCTATATCAAAATGGTTCCCAAGAGGTGGCGATTTGAAACCGTGTGTTTTTTGGAATTTTCAGCTCTTATTTTTTGGAACTCTCCCATTGGAATTGTATTGAGAGAGTTTAGACTTTTTGCCTGTCTGGGCCGGATTGGCAGAAAACCATCTATCCCACATTAATGGCGCTTACATTTCCCGAATTCAGACAAAACAACCCTACGTTTTGATGTATAATTCATGTGGGTAGTATAAAGGTTGAGTGAGTGAGCAAAGGTATTTTGAGTTTATGTTTCATCCATCAGTGCCGTTCTTGTAAATAACGTAATTATAAAATTAGGAGGCATCTACTAAAGTTTATGCGTTAATTCTACTTTCAGTAAAACTAAAAGTTTGTCATGATGAGGAACGTATATAAAACTCTAAATATTTGTTTTGTGAAATAAACCAGGTCTTATGGGTTAAAAGGTTATTTTTTTCTTGCACTGTCTAACAAATAAAGTTTTCTTTCCAATTTAATAGATGCAGAAAGAGAAAAGGGCTGGAGAAGGTATGCAGGGACTTTTAATTACATCTATTTTAATCCCCCAGACAAAATAGCCTCTCTTAGCAACCTTAGTAAGCACATTTTAGCCGGACACTATTTTAGAGCTCCGTTCCCCTGGTAATAGAGGAGGGCAGCCACCCTAAACCTTAGTTATAATATCTCAGTGGGGAGAACTAAACGTGTCACCATTGTGTATTTTCAGCCTTTCTTCCATCAAACCCGTAAATAATCCTAGTTCATTTTATAGTCAGAGTGCTGGCTGCATGTCACAGCTGTTAGAATAGCCTTGTCTCCTTTTCAAGGCTTTTAGTGTAGGAGGCGTGTTTATACCAGCGGTCATGCTGAGGCAGCCACCATAGGAGCTCAGCCCTCCTCCCTTAGTGTTGACTGAGTTTGCCCACGCTCCCATCTCCACTTGTGCTGTCTGTCTCTTTCAGCACCCAAGCTGTCAACCATCTTTCCAGGGAACATACAGGATTACGGGTGCTAGGAGTGGACATAATTTTACAATACAACAGAACAAGTTACGTTGTTTTCTTCCTCCCCAAGCTGTTAAGGGAATGAGGTTGTAAGCTTGACACCTTTGCTATTGGATGACAAATGCAGAGGCAGAGACAAAAAACTTAATGGAAAAAAATACTTAAGCAAAATTTCCCTGCAGAGTCACTGCTAAAAGAATAAAATCTTGAATTTGACCACCTGATTTTGTCGACAGTAGGTTGATATTTTAGTGACACAAATGGAATCTCAAGCCAATGGGGCTTCATGGCATAAACACAAGTTCATTGCTCACTCACTTGATTGCTCTCTGCAGGTCTCCTTGCAGAGCAGGGAGAGAAACACTTCATGAGTCTTCATTTTTGTGCTGACTAAGTATGTAAATGAAGTCAAATGTCACTTGCACAATTGCACATGGTTTCATATCAACGTCATAAATAAGTCTCACATTATAAGCTCTTCTAATTAAAGGTCATGTTAAATATTGGGAAAAATTTAATTGCATATTTCATTTGTGTTAATAAAATAAAGATTTGAATTTTGCCAATATCCACTTTGTTGCTTAAAATTGAATTCTAATGCTTGTTTATAATGATAAACAAAAATAAGACAGATTTGTTGACATTTAATCAACATTTCTTTCCCAAATAAATTTGATCTTCAAATCTATTAATGCTCAATGTTGAGATATAAACATTTTTAAATAAATTTCCATTTTATGACAGTAGCATAATTTGACAGTGTAAAAGGAGTTTTATAACAAAGATGTTCCCTTCCTTCCTTTGCCATGCTCTGCAAAACACAACATTCAGATAAATTGAAGTCTTCAAGTGAATATAACTCAATTTTCATCAACTTGTGGTTTATGAACATCATAAACAGCTACTGTAAAGTGTTGGATAAATTATGCTGTTACAGCCCCTGGCCTCTTGAGGCTGTGCAGGCTCTTATTTTGTTATGCAGGCTCAGCTGTGTGGGCACATCTTCCTGATTGGCTGCCAGAACTACACCTCATTGGACCAGCAGAGGATTGCAAGCCAATCAGATGATGTTTAACCTCACCTGTACCGCATAACAGGCCTGAAACTCATTCCTCTTGTGGGAGCAGCTAAGGAAGAGGTTGTGTAAAGCTGTTCCCCACCTTAGTCTTTTGTTACTGCTTGGGTTAGGTTGAGACTTTGGTTGTTGGTCTGCTAAAGCAGTTTTGATCTTGTCTGCTTCATCAAGCCAGAAGCTTGTGCTTGGGAGTTTGGTGCTCATTTTGGTTCATTTGAGTTTTCTTTAGCTTGTCTTGTTTGGACACTTTGTCATTTTATTTACACATAATATTCTTTAGTTTGCTAGTTCTTATTGTTTATTTCTTGTCTCCTGTATTAATTTGGTTAAGTTGTATTGTGTTTTGTTTCTGTTAAACCTCTTTTTTTTGTAATCACTTTTTTTATAAAATCCTCTTCTGTGGACATTTTATGTTACCGCCCCTGGACTCCTAGACCTTGGGGGCGTAACAGATGCTCTATGACTCAAAATAGTTAAGCTGTGTTTATGCATAAAAGTGGTAGAGTATCTGAAAGTAGAGGAGATTTATACAGACAAGTGTCCCCTTATTGGCAGACAATGGGTTTGGACAGACAACACCATAGGCAAGGTTGCTGTTACACTTGATGAGACCTAGCTTGGAAAGTTCTGTTTAGGCAACTGGACATGTAGTTTTCTAGAAAATGTTTCACCTCTCATCCAAGAGACTTCATCAGTTCTGACTGATGCAGGAGGTCCCAAAAGATCCCACCTACAATATATTAATCTCTTGACCATGACCTGGATGACTGAGAACCTTCACCGATATGTTAATGAGATCTATTTAATTAATTGTCTGCATAACCTGATGTTGAAGGTGAAATTGATTGATCCCATGGTTTTTTGATTGTCAAAAAATACAATACCTAGTTTAAGCATACTAGTGCTGTGTTTTTTTTACACATGTAAAAAAAAAAGAAAAATCAAGACTGTTCTTTATTCCATAATTAAATCTGAAATTTTTTTTTACAGAAAATGGTCAGAAAAAGAGAAAAAATCCAGGAAGTAGTGATCAAAATATCTTGCTAATGTAAGATCTTAACAGATGGTCACTGATTTCTAATGATATAGAAATAAGAGTATCTCAAATAACTAACATTTGCAAGCAAGGTGTGTTTAATACTATCTGAATGCACAACAATGAACTGTCCAGAAAAGAAACAGACTATATGACTGTTATTTAAGAATTGGAAGCGAGGGCTACGCTTCACACAATCAAACAAACCGCAGACAATTAAGGTCTGAAGGACTATTTTAGTGGTGATATTAAAATGATAACACAGAAATTTTGTAATAGTCTACATGGAATCATAGATTCATCCTGCCTTACATCAGCAGCTCAGTCTGGTTGTGTTACAGTGTGTGTATTTTCCATGTACACTCTGGGAACCTCATTATAAAATGAGCTTAATTAAACACTACAGCCTATCTTAGCATTCTTGCTGATCTTGCTAATCCCTATATGAACATGGTGTACTGATCATCTCATGACTTGTTCTAGCAGGATAATATGCCTGCTCACCAATTTCCAATAATCTTAAACTTGTTTTTTTAAACGTTACAACAAAGTGTTTAAAATGTGATGGAATATTAGATTTGTAACTTGGATGTGCAGCCAACAAGACCCTAATAACTTTGACACTGTCATGTCAATAGATCCTCTGATAATTTGATGCAACTAAAGGTTTTCACCTCCTGTTTATTCTCTTTAATATTTATTAGCTGTATAAAGTGGTAAAGAAAATGAAAACAGCAGCACTAAGAGAAAGATGCTAAATTACCGTACTTGCAATTTCATACCCAAGCCTCTTCAGTATGTTTTCATCTTAGTATTTGGTGTGTTGGATAATGTATCCTAGTGATTCACAATGATAGTTAGATTATTTATGCCCCCCTTCTTCATCTAACACTGAAAATATTATAAATCGCATCCCACAATTCAGTCCTTTTTAGCTTGCTTGATTTGTAAAAAATCCTGTATTTGCAAATACAATTGTTAACTTATTTTAATTGTAAAAACAAAGCGAAAATAATCCTTACATATGTAAGTAGTATCATTTCAATGAAAATGTAAATAAAAAAAAAACTTGATTCAGGGAAATAAGCTAAATTGTATGGATATGTATCTTTAAAACCTGAAATATTCATCAAATCCTATTTTATTAATCAGTTGAAGGCTTTTTAGGAAACTCTGTGACCTCATAAAAAAATGGAGAAAAGGCAAAGAAGTTTAATTATTTTTTCCTTTATAACTCTGGGAACACTCATGACATTTTTTATGTAATGTATAAAATATAATATTACTCCTGGAGATTTATTTAGGTTCAGGTTTGAGCAAAAACATAGCTCTAAGTTTCCTTTTACATTTAAAAAAGCCAAGGTAAAGTAATTCAGAATAAAATCCAGAGACAAATCTTTGAGAAGAAAAATATTAATCATCCAGATTATTGCAAGAAGACTCTAATATTCTGTCTTTCTTCTCATTTAGTTATTACAGTAGGCCAGGTCTTGATACTTCTAGAATCTGTAATTACACAGAAAATTAGCCTTATAATACATAAACTATTAGTCCCAATTCCTGAAACCTCAAATAAAGATTTGAAATAGGGTGGAATTTGATTAATCTTTTATTGTAGTGCCATAAATTCAATCAGGGGAAAAAGGAAAATCATTTTTCGAATTGGAATTCACTTTTTCATAGGATTAGATAGAATGTTTTAAATGGGCAAAATAGGCTCATTAGTCCACATCCTGTTAATTCTTTATACAATCCACTTTTCCCAATCTATACAGACATTCGTTTCCTATATCATTTCACAATTATGGATCTTATTTAATCTAGTTCTCTTTAAAGTATCCAGAGTCCTGGGTCATCTCCTATTTTTTTTCTATTCAGCACACAGGTTTTCTTCTGGCTTTTGTTATGAAGACTACAACAGAGATGGAGGAAGATTCATTTTGTGTCCCCCAGACCACTTCTACATTGATTTGTTCATGTGTTAGATTTTATTCCTCCTCACAGAACAAATTACCAATTTTAAATTTGGTCATAGAGGCCCCTAGACTTTTATCTCAAATATCCTAAAATCTATTGTACATTTTTTTCTAACATGGCTCCCAGGTCTTTCCAAAGGAAAAAAATGCCCATAGCATCACTGATCATCCACCGTACCAAACAGGGGGCATTAGGTGCTGTTTCACAGATCTCTTTTCTTCATGTCAAATCCACCTGTCAAAATCACCATCTCAGACTCAAAGTATAGGGTAGAGTTAAGGTTCAGATTAATAATCTCTCCATGTTTATTTACAAACGTTGGACAAAAAAAAAACCTTTATTTTACCATCATCTGCAAAGATGTTGCTGTCAAGTAGATAAGTATAGTGGTTCTCAGGTTAACTCAACGACTTCAAAGTGCTATACTTTGTTTCAATTCTGTTTTACTCAGCTTTGATTTTTTTTCCTCTGAACTTCCCTTTCCAGGTGAGACATCATGGACAGTTCTAGACAGGGGCCAGCAGGGGCCAGTGTCCCTGTAGAACTGGTTCTGGCACCTGTACTAGGAACATGATACTAAATACATTTCTGATCTTCATACTTTTGTTTTAACGATGCATTCAAAATTAAGGTGTTATTCTTTTAGCTTCAGTCATGTTAAGAGAGGATCACCATTTTGGATGCACTGGTTGTACTTTTCTGCCTGATAACCAATCTTTAAAAAGGCTGACATGTTAATTCCAATTTTGACCAACACCAATATGCTGTTTAAAATAGCTGTTATAGGATTTCAATTTACCTTCAATATTTAATTTTCTTAATAAAACGGGAACCAAACCTGTGAAACAATCAAAACTTGTTTCAACTGCACAACATAACACTCAAATATAAATGAAATGTTTAGAGCATTGATAGAGGCTGATTATTAGACCTTTGCAGAGGTAGATAAGGTTGGTGGTTAAATTCACTGATCTCGGATATCAAAATATTATCTAATGCCCTTTTTTGTTTCATACTTTTTTTCTGTGCCCCCTTAAAAAAAAAAGAAAAAATGAACCCAAGTTTACCAGATGAACCAAGTTTAGAACCACCACTAGATACGATAAACCAAGGTCTTTATCTAGTCTGGTGGCCGGAGGCAAAGGGGGCCTCATTATGGTATTTTAATACACCAGAAAAAATTTTATTAAAATTAAAGCATAATAGATGACAAATTAACTCTCACCATTTTTAAAAGGCAAAATAAAAAGTAAAATATGCATCAGTTGAAATATGCATTGGTTTTCAAAGTATTATTAGAGGTACCAGTAATCTTGCCATTTTTTTACCTTGCATTTGATTTCTTTCGTCAGTAAACTCAACCAGAAGATTTTTTGTGTTTATTTTTGTCTTTAAGGTCATGCAATAGACGGAGGGTTCATTTAAAAGCATTTTATGTATCTATGGCAGGAGTACAAATGACTGTGGATAACACATTACTGAGTCTTTACAATATGTTCCACTGTTTAGCCTCTAAAATGGGTCCCCCTGCACTTCACCAACATCTGAAATTCCATTATGCAAACCAGCAGACACCGTCTCCTCCCCTGAAACCTGAAATATTGCTCACCCTGTCACTTGTCTCAGCACCAAATTGACTCAGCCAAGTTCAGGATTTAAATAATGTGACCCAGCTTTTTCATCTCCACCTAAACTGACTCAACTTAATTCAGTGACATTGTAATCTTTTTTGTATTTCTGTCCTCTGCGGTACAAAGCAATATAACCTACCTCAAGGTGATATCAGGATTACTCTCAATGGTTGTTCTAAACCAGTGGCACTTTTAAGCCCAGTACAGCTTGAAATGCTTCTAGAACCAACAACCTATTGTAGAGATTCTTACAGTCAGAGTAGCAAGCACGAATATGCATCCTCCATTGATGGAAACCTGATACATAGTAACAGCAATTAACCTTAGTTTGTGTTTCTCTAAAAAATATACTATCTTGCAGTATTCTGCCAAATGTAAATGTGCTTTTATTAGCATTAGAAAGGTCCAAGGTACAAAATTATTTTTTTTATTCTTCTTAAGTGAATCCAGCTATATCTCTCTTATGTGAGAGTGTTACATTTTGGATTGGTAAATCATGAAATCATCTTAAAACCATTTTTGCAGCAAAAGCTTGATTTGAATCCAATTCAGTTTATTTTTATTTACAGTATATAGCGACAATTCACAAAAACATGCCATCTCAAGGAGCTTTACAGAGACAATTACAGGTAAAAGCCAGTAAATTAGAATATTTTGAAAAACTTGATTTATTTCAGTAATTGCATTCAAAAGGTGTAACT